>JAOTQP010000870.1:58965721-59005745 GCA_026413545.1 Cichladusa arquata | reverse complement strand
TTTAAATTGTTAGAGAGTCTTTTGTCCGTCACAGCTGAGTATCGGTATTAGACCAATACTCTTATTTTGGTAAATCAATGCAGTTCAGCATATATGGAGAGGAAAAAATTGTATTTATAAAGAAAAACAATGTGGCCACTGCCTGTTTCTAGTTATCAGTTGAAATGAAAAATTGAACACATTAATACATGAATTTCTCCTGCCAACTAATATAAAATTGATTATACCATGCCAAATCCAAAACGCAGATTAGACACTCTTTATGCTACTCTTTGCCTGTGACAATTTATCCTTTTTTTGACTCTCCTCTTACAACCTTAAGATTCACATCTTGTGCCATTTCCTGTCCTTAATTCTTTTTCCTTAGAACAAGGTTTTTAAAGCCTTCTTTCATTCGGAGAAAAACAGCACTTTACCTGACTCATTCTGACCTTTCAGTGGGAGTCAGTTGCTAATTTACTTGTATGGACAATTTCCTTCCCAGGTCCTCTATCTTTTTTAGCAGAGTACAAGAAAGCACTGGAAACATTGAACCCTTAAGGGTTGCAAGCACTTAAAAAGTTAGTATGTGTTTTTCTTCCTAGGGGCTCGCTAGGACAGCTGGGGTCTCTGTCATCACCACAACACCAAAACGTTGCAGTCCTGATGCCCTGGTAACCAGGACTGCAGGAAAGGGAAAAAATCCACGAAATGCTGGATTTGAAAACCCCCTGTAAAAAAGATACTCCAGTAAGTGTATTGATCTAGACAGAGAGGAAACCTCAGTGTGAATCAAAAGGCATCCAACTATTGTGGCAGTTCTGTGATACTATAAAAGGCATAAAACTGTAGACTGCCAGGAAACCAAAGCAGATTGAAGATTTGCAATAATTCAACCTGTAATAACTTCTTAAGCACTTTTAATGGACTTTTAGAAATAATCTAATAAAACCATAATGTTTTTCTTTCTCTGCATTGAAAAATCATCTCCCCCAACATGATTTTCAACATGAGGAGTTAAATGTACGGAAGTGGTGTATTTCTGGTTGCTCGTCTATTATGGCGGGTAAATGGTGCAGTAATTAAGAGCCAAATTTCATTTCTAGAAAATGAAATGCAATTTCCCAGGTGAAGCCCAGGGGAAGGTTTGTGAGTATGAGGTGGTTATAGCTGAGCAAAGTAAAATATATATTGAAGGAAGGCAGATGAAGATTTTTTTCTAAGTAGTTTACTGTGGGTCAGACAAATGCTTAGCAAAGCCCTGTTGGTTTCAGGGAGCATTAGATCCCTGGATCTGAGAAATATATATTCAGTCAAAAACCTATAGAGACCACTAAGAAGTTTTATAAACTGTGAACTGTGTTAGGATAGATAGATAGATAGATAGATAGATAGATGCTAGAAAGTAAAGACCTTTATCTGCCTTAAGTAAGGCTCCAAATTTTTAGATGTTGAAACTACAGCATGACTATTTTTACCAGCATCAATTTTAAAAGGCGCTATAACCCCAACGAAACATGTGGTAAGTTGAACCACTATAACTGCATTTCTTAAGGCATTAATAAATACATAACTAAATACATATAAGAAGTAAATATTCATCATTAAATTCTACCTTTTTAATTTTTTTTATTTCTCTTAAACACACAGTTTCTTGTTCCCTGTTGAATAGATCAATAATATGGTTCAAGATATTTTTAAGTGTGAATGTCTTCGCTCTATGTGAAACTAAAGCAAATAAAAATCCCCTGCACTTGAGTTTTCCTAGCTGCTAATATCTCAACAATATTTTTTAGCCTCCATCAGGCCCAGTTTAAGACTTGCGAAAAACAACAGACTTCCACAAAATGAATGTTAACCATATTTTAAGGGTTTCAAAACAGGCAATAAATTTGGGAATATTGAATCTGTAGTCATTTAAGCCCTTGGCAAATGAGGGTTGGTGGAGTGGCCACTGCCCCGTTGCACAGCCTTCTATGAACTTGAGATCCTGCACCGTAGTATAAGCAGTGTACTTACTCCTTGTTGCCATCACGTTTTGCTGATCATAGTCCAGAAAGGATCCAATTAAGCCAATAATATCCCTTCTTTCAGACATCCTCATTCACCTTTGAAAACAAAATAAGAGTTCATCTGGGATCATTAATTTTCTGTCTTGTTCTGCTGAAAATAAATGTGGCTTAGCATAGGCTCACCCTTTGTGTATGCTGGAAATCTTGCTAAGAAAAGTACAGAACTTTATCCTAATTCATCTTACCTGACCGTGGTATTAATGACAGTTGGCAGTGTGAACATCTGACAGATAACATCCCTTATCTCTGCTGTTGGATCTCAGGTGAAGACTGTTAAATAACAAGTCTCTCCATCTCATGCGCTTCGTTATCAATGGATCCAGGATGCAGGAGGAACTTAACAAAACGAATGCAGGCACTATAGTGGCAGCGAATGGACGTTACAAGACTCTAGGGAGAGCTAAAAATTTCTCAAGAACTTTCCTGCTTAGCTCTAAAGTCAACTCACCCTATGGGAAGGACTGAGGGTAGGCAGCACCACACAAGAGAAAGCTATGTGCTCCAACCCTGCCTGCTCAGACAGAGCCTTATTCTGACAGGCACAGCAAGTCTGAGTCAGCAAAGTGGAGCTGATACCATATATTCGGAGTTGAACAGGATTTTCAGCATGTTTCTGGTCTGGCATGTGAAGGACTTAGTTTAATTGCAGCTCCTTGTTTATCCAGATTTTTATTCACTCAGAGCTCAACCAAAAGCTGTCAATAGTAAATTTCTGTACTCAGTGGGGAAAGGTGTCAGGGTGCACCATAGTTCTGAGCCTGTCACTGAACAGGAGAGGAAGAAGAGGGAGAGACACCAGCACACTACTACCTGGAGCATTTATTCAGGATGCAAAATTTCTCAAAATGTATCAAGAGACCCACGTTTTGTGCTTCCAAAAGCTGTGCCTGGACAACAGAGTGGAAAAAAACTCCTGACAGACTCCAACCCTTGGGACCTGGGGCAGAGTGCTTGGGTCCATGATGATTTCATCCAGCTCCCTAGCTGTGTATCACTGTCCCTATTTCCTACCCTTGTCCTGCTGCCATGGGAAGTGAGAGAGCCATGGCTGAGGAGTTCAGGTAACCTGCAGCGAGTCTCATACCCAGGGTAGCCCCTGTATCTGCTGAGGCTGTATTATCTAGTGTCCCACACATGCCAGGAATTGTCCAACCACATAAATTCTGCTAGAAGCTGAAGGAGATCAGAGAGACGCTTGAGAACAGATCCTCTTCCAAATGTAACCCAACAGGCTCACCTATGATAAAGGAAATAAAAACACAAAAAGAGAAGTACAGGCACATAGATGGCAATAGAAACTATATAGAGGGGGTATAAGGAAGTAATTAAAAAGAAGAATATTTCATTATGTATTTTCTGACGTCTTCAGAATACAAGTTGATCTGTATGGGTGGTAATTAAAGTTCTGATTCTGGGATGATGAGAGAGATCTGAACACATGCATGGGATGGACTCCCGAGGCTCAAACATTCATCCTAATTAAAATCTATTATGAAAAATCAGTATTGCCTTTTTCCTTTCTTCAAAGTTACATTTATTTGATAAAACAAGCATCAGAATTTTGAATGTTGATCAAAGAAATAACAGTTTCACAGGATAGATCTTTAAAATTCTCCCTGTTTTACTTTTATAGAGAAGAAAGACTGGAGCTGAAAGAAACCCTGAAGAAATGTTTTCCTATTATTGCTTAACAAGAAATAGGCATCTAATCAAAAGAAGATGCAGTAAAAACAAAAACACACAAAGCCCCACATCTGCTATCTCAATAAGGTATCAGAAAAATCTTCTCTACTTCTGTGTAATGAGCGAGCATATTTTAAAATACAACTGGATAAATTTTCAAAGCAGCAAACTGATATAACCAGATCCTATTGACTCTACACTGGTCACACAGCTAAATTTCAAGTGAATCTTTGAGAACATATCCCCAAAGAAGATCAAAAGTGCCAGCTGATTTTGGTGTTAAGATGTAGACTGACTTGTGGAAAACCACAGAAAAATCCAATTCCTTTCCATAAAATCAGAAAAGTTAAAGCAACTTCCATTTTCCTTTCACACAGGATCACTCCTTTCATGTAGCAGGAGAGGCGTCCTCTGGGAAGAAGAGGAAATTGTATTTTTAGTTCCAGGCCACAGACCAAAAACTAACTTTGTCGCTGACCAATTTTCCATGCAAGATTTGAAACTAGGTTTGTACCTAATAATGCTGCAGCTGTGATTAAATCCTGGATACAAGACTATTAATGTGCACTAATCTAAGCCTACAGTGAAGTACCATGATCCTGCCAGGCCATGCTACAGTTCTTTCTTACTCATTTGCTCATATATAGAAGATGTTGGTTGTAATCATTCTTGAATATTATGGAGTTTTGCTCTTTGAGAGAAGGCAGAGATGGTCCATAGGCGAGCTGCTGCAAAGAAGCACAGTAACATAGTAATGATTTCCACAGGAAAAAAAATGTCAAGAGGAAAAAAAAAAAAAGAAAAGAAAAAATAATGATTTTTGACCACCTATAGGGGAATATGTCTGGTAGCCTCTTAAGATCCTGTGTGATTTTGTTTTCACAAAAGCAATTCTGCATAATTCTGCTTTAAGATCATTCCAAGTAACTGCGCAAATATTTTCTTCAGGGTGTTTTTTGAAGTGAATTTCATACTTTGGAATTTTACTTCGAATTTTTTTTTTAATTGTTGAAATTTTAATTGATGAAAACTCATTTTCCACTTCTGAAAGTTACCTGGTCTTACTTGGGATTGTATTGCCAAAACCATGCCAAGCTCTATAGCTTGAAAATACTTTTAACCATTTGGGTTGAGATTCAGGACTGCATTGATAGATGGTTTCATGTTTTGTTGTGAAAATCTTCCCTCATATAGATAATGCATCCGAGTTGAGACAAAGCAGGTGAGTTCTCAAATCCAAGACAATTATTTTAGAACAAAACTGTTCTCTATATATTGACTGTTATATATACATCAACATCTGTATGTTTTTTGAAAACCTTTAATTACTACAGCATAACAATAATTGTTACTTTCCTTTCTCTTTTGGACCAGAAAAACATAAAGTGATAAAGGAAAAGTTCTTGATATTTTAGCTAGAAGTCAGAAAATACTGGTTGATCACCTCTCTGGAAGGTACACTCTCCAGTTACCTCCAGCCCAGTTTTTTCACCAGTGTTCAAGGTACACCCAGGCTCACCCTCAAAGAAAAGTCAGCTCTAATCCCCAGATTCTAAATAGCAAGCACTAAGTTTTATGTTTTCACAGATTAAAAATACGTAAATAAAGGGAAGGTGGCAAAATAACAGCAAACAGAACATTGAAATGTCGGCATGCTACAAAATTGAAATGATAAACAAATAGTAAAAGTGGTGCAGAAGCTGCTGCCTTCCTTCCTTCATACAAGGGCTGCTAAATTACTGCACTGCCCCATCTCGAAAATTGTTAAATAGAACTTCAAACTAAAAATAAGTGCTGCCAGAAACACTGAATTTTGGAAATGAACATGAGTCCAACATGTAAAGACATTTTCCAAAAGGAAAAAAGTCACTTAAACATATAATTCACCTAAAACGTAACAAGCCTAGGACTTTTGAAATTCTTTTCCATTGAAGTCCATTGAAGTTCAGCTTGTTCTGGGTGGCTTTGCAGAGACAAAATCTGCAACTTTCCACAGGCTTCTATTATACAGCATTGAGTCCAAGTACCATTTGGGTGTAGAGTGAGATCCTCACCATATTAAATACATTTCTTAAATTGCTAATGACTTAACAGAACAAATATTTGGTGTTTCAAGTTGGATGTTTCAGAAAAATCTTTCCCCTCACCCCTTCCCTAGCTAAAGGTTAGGAAGTAAACTAAAGCTTCTGAAAAGACAAGTAAAATTTCATCATTTTTGGTCCACAGTGACTATGTCAGAACATTACAGAGTAAGGTATGTTATTCATGTTAAAAATAGGGTCAACAAAAAAAAGTAAGCCTTTCCTAGCAGTAAGGAGGCAGAGTTTGTTTGACACTACCATTTTTTGGAGTGATGGAATAGCATTGATCTGTATATATTGTACTGGTCAGAAACTGACTTGTAGCATTGGGGTGCAAAGTTCATTTACTTGTTCACAAACAAAACTCCATTCCAGGACTCAGCTCATAAAAGGAATAGATTCTCCATGCGAACTCTTCTTCTTAAAATATTTCCATCTGTGCCTCTCTTTGTGGAGAATGCCAGCTACTAATTCTGCACTGGCAACTCCAGCTCTAATTTCTACAATTCCAGCTTTTCAACGTTTTAAAGCTTGAAGTATTAAGAGAGAAGAATTTACAATTAATAAGTGGCAGAGGCAAAAAAAAAAAAAATGCAAAGCATATCCCTAAAAAGAAAATATTTATAAAGTAGTGTATACACCATCACTTGGGCATGCTGAGTCCCAAAAGAAACGAAAAGAGACAAAATGAGGGTGTTTGTTTTCCTTTTCTTCTGCAAAACTACAATGAAGTGATAATGACCTCAGGAGTGTGTCATTTATTCCATCTTTAGCCCATTTGATGTGGTTTTGGCCTATGGAAAAGTTAAAAGTAAAATGTATTTTAAGTGGTCTAAACCCAAGATAAACACATGTCCCTGAGGTCATTATTTCCATTATAAGACAGCTTGCATAAAACACCAAAAGCATTGTAAAAACAGTGTAAACTTTTAAAGCATATTCTTTTGTAGGCCAGAACATCTTTTAGAAAGTGTATACTAAGCAATTGTTTCTTCTATTGTCAAAGTTTCTTCTTCAGGAACAGAGAAACCAAAGTTTATTTGGATTTTGGGCTTTGTAAATCCTACACATGGCACTGGAAAATGCAAACAGTGTATCCAAGCATTAATCATGCTCATAACAACAGTGTACATGGAAATATCTATCAGGTGCCCCAGAGCTTGGAAGATTTGATCTACATGAAGAAGATTGTCAGAGGTTTAAAAGCACAATAAGACTTGATTATGGATACACCAAAAATTTAATGGACAAAAATCCATTCTGGTAACGAAGTAAATTACATTTGAACAGTTTTGCTGTACTTTTTCATGCAAATTTGAAGGCAAGTGATGACAAATTATATTTGGTTTGGAAAATACCCTTCTTCCTCCACAGGCAAGCCAGAGGAGCAGGGAGGTCTTTCCCAGTGTTCATGCTCCAGTTTTCCCTGCAGATTTGGATTGTGCAGGCAAAAATTGTCAATAGAGGGTTTATTGACTGCCACTCTCCTTTTTCTTCTCAACGTCCCCAGATGCAAACCTGGCATGGTCTCTACTGCGTGCTCTTGAGCAGCTATGTCCTGCTGCTACCCTTAGTGTGTCATAGTGGATCAGAGTTTGAAGTCTGTTCTCCATATAGGAAGTTAGGGATGCAAAGGTTCATTTTTTAAGAAAAATAACACAAACCTCCCACATTATTTTTCTCACTTTCTGTTTGAACTTCTAATTCTGCATACCCTGAAGTTACCCAGACCATCTTTGTTTCTGCATTCTGAATATCAAAAAGCAACCCAAAATTTTTCGTTTGTTTTCTCAAAATGGTTCTGCAGAATCCAGGACTGAATTCAAAGCTGCAGGGATTTCACAGTTGCCAGCAGCCAAATCAATTTGGGAGACATTGTGCCTTCAAGATATCAGTTGTGCCTTCGGGATGTCCATTGTGCTGCAGTTCATCTACAATGTCTCCCCCAGCCATCCAGAATAGAAAAGAGTGAAAAGTGTAGGCTTTTATTAATGAGCATGTTACAAGACAAAACTATGGCTGAGTCTAAACCCACACTTGGGTTTCATCTGTTTTCAGTCTCCTTTTCCTTAGCCCTGTTGGACTTCGATATTGTCCACAATGTTTCTTTTTTATATTATCACCTTACTGTTGGTTTAAGGAAAGGCAGTAATTTTTTAACCTTTTCTGAGTGATTTACAGATCTTTCCTCACTTGGAGCAAGAATACAAGGAGAGCAGACAGGTTCTAATCGTACCATCACTTTGCTCTAGAATAAAATTTTCTAGCTTTAGCTTTTGATACATTTTTGTTTGTGAAAGCTGAAATAGTCTACTGCCCTCCAGACAAAGAATATTCTTTTTCATTGGAGCATTTATCCTTTCAAAGCTAATCAAATACTACTGCACTATATTCTTAATAACTTACCTTATGCCATTTAAAAATATGCATTAAGTATGTGGATTGATTCATGTAATGCCTGAAGTATTTTTATGTAATTAGAAAATGCATAAGCATTGTTATGGGTGAAAAAGGAATTTAAGGATTCGGATTGAAAGATTATGTGAGAAGTTTAGCAATATGAAAAACTCTGCTTACATGACCTTAAAAGACTTAGAGCTGATTTCAATTTTGTCATTCCAGTGGAAATTTCTTCCATTACTCTTTGTTACAATCTGCTGAACTAGCCTCCGTGTTATTAGTTATTAGCCTCTGTGAATCAACATCCACGCTGAACTGGAATCGTTTGTATGTAAATCTGCTACCATTGCTTCATTTATGTGAGTGCATTTGGAGCCCTGTTCAAAGAAAGCAACAATTACGTTGTCCGCTTCCACTGTCAGCTTCTCCTGGACAGTTATAGACAGCAATATGTTTCTGTTCCATTCCTAAAATACTGACCCTGGTACAGAAATTGTAGGGGCCAAAAGCTTCAAGTTGCAATGAAGTGGCGAGTTATGGCTCAGTCTTTTCCTTCCAAGTGTAGGACTTGAGATAACTGGCACCTCCACTGTCACTGGTACTTGTGATAGTGATGATTTCATTCGTGGGCTAGTTGTTTGGCCAGTTTTGGGTTCTGCCATAAAATATTGCTCCTGTTAGTGAATGGAAGGAACCAACATCTGCCTGCCAGTTTTGCTGGCAGTGAAGAACGGAGATATTTACCGAAAAGTGTTGGGCAGAAAAAAAAAGTGACAAAGAATGAAGCAGAAAAAAAGACAAGGAACAAGTTGTTCCATAGGGAATGTCATGTGTGAGAGAGACAGCAAAACATGGGGCAAATCAAACAAAGACAATAAAGAGAAATGGATATTTCATCTCTTACACCAGAGAAAGTCCACTGACTTCAGTGGAACTACTGTGACTTTTGCCCAGATTCCTGTTTTGAAAGAAAACAATACGGAGAGATTCATAGGGATGGGGGAAAAAAAAAAAAAAAAAAGAAAAAAGAAAAAAAGAAAAAAAAAAGAAAAAAAAAAGTAAGTGGAAGAAAATATACAGATTTTAGGAAAGAAAGGGAAATCCTGATATAATATAAAAAAAGAACCCTAACGACTTGTACAAAACACTTTTTCCCTTTCTCCTGCACTTCTCCAGCTGGTTCTTCAAACCGACTACATCGAAGCAATCTTTTTTTTAGTTCCCCAACATTCTACAGGCATATTTGTATATCAAAATATTGCAGACATAAAAACAATAACTTTCCACCTTAGGAAGTGAAGAAAACAAAGTCATAGTGCTGTTGTGCCCAGGAGCAGAAAGAGTGAGCTGACCCTCTGAGAACTTTTGCTAGCAGTTGCACATTTTAAAGGTGTTTGCATCCATTGTATTTTGGTTGCTAGGATTCCTGGCCCCCTTCCCCTCACCTCCCCCTCTCCCTTTATTCCTTATGAAATGACACTGAAAAGAAGGGAGGAGAAGTGGCTTTACAGCTTTGATCTTGTTTTCCATTCTCTTCTTTCCATGTCTAGTTCTCTTAGAATGGCAACAGCCAGGCATACTTTTTTTCTTCCTGAAATGTGCCTTTCCATTGATATCCATGTTTTTTCTTTTATTAGTGTTTCCCCTAATTCCTCCATTTCTTTTTACAGTCTGATCTTTACACTGTCTTCCTTTGATTTTTTTTCTTTTGACAATGTATTCAATTGTGTTTCTCTATCTTTTTTAAAGGACTAAAATATGCAGGAACAAATAAAAACATATTTGAATAAAAGTATAATTACACTTCTATAATGTTGCATTTCCTACATTGAACTTGCATACTATATCAATAGTTTTCAGAATACTTCCAAGAAATAGTAAAGAAAAGAACAGGAACCGTCTATGCCAAGAACATCCCTAAAGAAAAAAAATAGCCAATCTTTTTGAATACTAAGAAAATAATGTTTTACTGCTCAGAGCTCAAGATATCCTCCCTCATTAGAGAAATATCTGCAAGCTGTAAACTATCTGCCCTGGCAGATTATTCCCAAATCACAACAGTTACCTGCTTCTTTTGGATATTGAATCAGCTAATTACACACCGAAGTTTGGGTTGGGCATCTGCTACCTGACTTATTTTAGTATCCACCACAGACAGCTTCTTGGCAAAGGTTTTCATTTTCTCCCCTCACCCACTTCTCAGTTGGAAAATGGGAAATTATTTGGATACTATCACTAAGTCTTAAGTAAAAATAGGATACTCTGGCCTAGGGTACTTGGTCTCTGGGTGATTGATGGGATTTCTCCATGCTTCAGGCCAAAATGAATATTAATGTAGATAGAAGAAAAGTAAATGAGAAGAAGAAAGAGCAGAGGGGAAAAGGAACATAAGTAGAGAAATAGTCAGTTAAACTTCTACTAGGCTGAAAAATAAATAACCAGTAGTCCCTAATGGAATATGAATTACAGTTTGGCAAGCACCAGGGATGAATCACAACATCTGGCATCCTAGGTGTTACTGTTTATCTGAACTACCAATAACATCTGTGTGAGCAAGTTCTGCCAGTACCACTGCCTGGTATCATCTTTTATGTTAGAGAATGAGTGTAAAAATGTTATACAAGGCTCTGTTAAACACCCACTTTTGAAACTCTGGGCCAGAACTCCCTTCCCATGGAGTAAATACATCCACATGTAGGCAAAGGACAGGCACACTGAAATCATAGGAATTTCCACCCACAAAGGATGGATTTGGCCCAGTAATAAAGATTTCTGCTGTTTAAATTAATTCTATGTACAGAGCTAGCAACTTGTGGTAAACAGGGTAGGAGTCCAGGTATCCCGACTGTTATATGTGGACCCTGATATAAATCCCAAATGATATTCCCTTCCTGGTTTCTGTTTGATTGTACCAAGCTTAACTCTCTGTCTGTATTCATTGCCTAAATTTAAATCTAATTATAAAAGATACATTTTAAATGGCATTATAGAAAAAGAGGCTAATTCCTTTACATAAGGACCAAAGGTATTTATGTCCAACATAAATAGTATTCTTTACAGTAAGAAGGACGAGCAAGGGGATCTGACCTGACCAAATCTCTACCTTTCTATGACACTGAAAAACATAGAACAATAAGAACTAAATGGATAATTTGTCCTGGCACAAGAATTAGAAGCAGGATAACATTGGTTATAAAAGAACGAGGCGAAACACTGTGTTGTTGGACTGACACATTCAGCTTTTTTATTCCATTGAAACTCATATTCGTATTAAAGGGGGGACTTAAAATGGTGCTTTTAGCTCCAGAGCAGAAAAATTACAGCTGAATTTTTCTGTAAGCTCAGTCATTTTATTATTAACCACAAAGAAAATTATAGAGCCCATTACAAAGTCCTGGAAAGATTTCATTCATTACATGGACACCCACAAGGTTCAGTAGATACTAACTATCTGTACCACTAGGAAATAGACAGGGATACTTTGACAACTTTTAAGCACATTACTGTATATTTTGTAATTTACACTGCAAAACATCTTCTAGAGCTATCCCTAAGAAAGTCATTGTGAAATACAACACCTGTTCTTAAAAACAAAGGGGGGAACAACCATTTAACAGAATTTGTGTCACTCTGCTGCACACTGAAAGTCTCTGAAACCACCAGCTCTGCACAGCCAGCTCTGCTGCTGCAGCTGTGTTTCCCACTGCTTTGCTTTTCCACGGAACCTTTCTCTTGGAAATGAGTTTATGCACAGGTCACTTCTGGGACCAAAGTCTACCCCAACTTGGGATCTGTATGGCATCACCTATTCTAGGGTGTTACACAGCATCGACAGCCTCAGAAACAATTGCAACATACAGGCAAAGTTCAGCCTAAAAGTAAAATATTGCTCTTTGAATGTCAGCAGTTAGAGAGAATTGGGATTGTTCAACCAGGACAAGTGAAGGTTTCAGGGTAACCTAATTGGAACCTTCTAGTACCTGAAGGGAACCTACAAGAAAGATGAAGAGAGACTATTTACAAGGGCCTGGAGTGACACAACAAGGGGAAATGGCTTCACACTGACAGAGGGTTTGGGCTTGATATTGGGAAGAAATTCTTCCCTGTGAGGATGGTGAGCACTGGCAGAGGTTGCCCAGTGAAGCTGTGGTTGCCTCATCCCTGGAAGTGTTCAAAGCCGGGTTGGATGGGGCTCTGAACATCCTGGTCTAGTGGAAAGTGTCCCTGCTCATGACAAGGAGTTAGAACAAGATGATCTTGGAGGTTCCTACTAACCCAAGCCATGCTGCTTGATTTTATAACATGTGCCAGGTGTCCAGAAGCCGAATTATTTCACATACTGGATATAATGAAACTAAAGTCCATCTTGTTATTTTTTTTCTTTTGAAAGCATTTACAGTGTAGACATAAATAATTGAAACAAAGTTTTCTGGCATGCTGAAAACATAGGGAACACATTTTAAGAATTTTATTTGATAATGTAAACTACAAGGTTTACTGTACCAATTGTATTATTCATGTACATATTTAATTCAGTACAAAGGAACTGAACCTGAATTTATTTGTAGCTGCGGCAGAATTCCCATTTTATTGCAGGATTCCCCAGGGTGCTGCAAGAACAAGAGGGTCTTGATGCAGAATTTAGATCCAGCCTCCACACAGCACGTGGACTACACAAAGGGCAAACTAAGAGCAGGCAGTGAAGTAGATTGTTTCTCCATTTACACTACATTATTGAAGGTAACAGCACTGCACACAGTCACACCTGCCTAATTCTAGAACTAGGACAATGAACATAATTTAAGACCGTTTAATTTTGAAACACAGCAACTAAAACCAAGCAAATTTAGAGGGGCCAGAGATGGCTTTCAGCTTAGGACACAGACCATAAGTGGAGCTATTTGTCCAAAACTCATTCGCTTTATTTGAGCTTCCTCCAGTTCTTGACGGATTTTGCATTTTCCTAAAGTTGCTATTGTTGACAGTCATGGAACAAACTTCCTAAATTAACCATAACCATTAACAAAGCACTATATTTGTCATAAGAGTTTCTAAAGGTCTATGAAAAGGTACTTGCATTTAGATAGATATTAAATTGATGAACACTCATTTGCTCTCCTTTCACAGTCAGAGTGCATTTGCAGTCCCCTATATGCACATTTTCGCCTTTTTGTTCTCTAACTAAACCTTGGAAATGGTCTGGAAAAGTGCATTTATAGCAAGAGGTGACAACTCAGGTTGAATGCTTGAAGTTTACTTTATGAAAGGAGAGCAAATTTGTTTGTTCCGTGACTTGCAACAATAGCAACTTCAGCTAAGGCAAAGAAAGAAAAAAATGACAAAATAGCACTCCTCCATACAAGGAGAAAAGGTGGAAGAGACAATTTCCCTTTTTATCCAGAATTTTTTAATTTTTTTTTTAACTTGGCTAAGTACTAGTCTTCCCTGGTATCTGAATAATTAAGAAATATGTCTCACAAACATTTATCCTTCATTAACAAAAACATAAAAGAGAAGATTCATAAGAATTAGTCTTAGTGTTCAAAATTAGTCCTGGTGTTCATCTTTAGCTGTCACCTCAGGAGCTGATCACAGTCCCTTTTAATTACAGAGATGGGTGGTTCAGGGTTCCAGTCCTCAATCTGGAGGTTGGTTGCATTTTAGACAATTCAGAGTAAAGAATTCAAGGTATGTATTAGCAGCTGGTGATGAGGGACCAGGAGAGCTCAGTAAAGACTTGGGCAGTGAAAGGGTTGGTTCCTTTCCAACACAGTGCTCTAAAGAAAGCAATAACCTCTTTGCAAACAACGGCAGAGGTATCTCCACAATTATTTTTAAGACTACAAATGACTATCAAACACTTCAGTCTTCCAGAAGATCATTTGAAATCTTCCACCATGGATGCTTTAAAATGGCTAGAGTTTTTTTCAGTGGAAGAAGGTGTGGAGGTGCCTATCCTGTTTCTCTCCTAGCTGTACGTTTTGAGTTACTCATCCCTAATTCCTGCAGCTCTAAAATGCCCGTTCTTCCTCACATATTTCTGACTATGATGTACCAAGGTCCTCAAGAATTTTACCACCAGTGAGTGGGACAGAGCAGTGATAAGAGAATAAGAAATGCCAGTATCAATCAAAATGACATCTCAGCACAAACCATGAGAGTTTATATCTATGAAGGACACTGTTCCTGCAATAATCATTTGTGGGGTCTGGCATCAGAAAGAGGTCCTGGAAGAGGAGAGCCTGGATTACGAGATGATACAAGAGGAAAGAAATTATGTGGGGAAATGGGCATATAATAAACAAGGATGAGAATATTGATTCATGGACTGAAGTCTGGAAAGAGAAAATATCTGAGAGGAATGCCAATAATTCAGCAAGAGCAAGCAATGAAATATAAGTAATTTGATAAGAATAAGCAATAGAAAAGTTTAGTCTGAACAGGAGCAAATATTTCTTAATGTAAAGGTACATTAGGTTGTGGAATAGGCTCCCCCAGAGACACTCAACTGCAAGTCACTTAAAACTAGTTGAGACAAAGTACTTGAGAATTCATTAGGGGAACCGTCATGGCCTGCCATTATCTAATAGGTGTTTTCCATTTCTAACTTGTTTTATTCAACTGACATTAATTGGCATTAGGGTGTATATCAAACTAAAATACAAGCCCTAGATATTACCATACATCGTAGCAGTCAGTTTTCCTTGTACAGCTTTTCAGCAAAATGGAAAAAAGTAACAGTAACTTTAGAGACCCGAGTGTCACGATCAGTTGCAGAAAATTTATGTCATGCTAAGAAATATTTTCAGATTAATGCCATTCTGATATGTTATGCTGACACATAAAATCTGTAGCACTTCTAAAAGTGCTTCTCAGTTGAGATGTGTGCTCTTCAATGAGTAACTGAATAAAACTGAAAATCTGAGGTAGGAGTGAAGAACTATTTTACTGAGAGGACTACATCTTGAAGACAGAGAAGAAAGATTAAGGTTTTCAAGTGAAACAAGAAAAAAAATCAGCTCTGGAAAGGGGAAGTTACATTAGGAATGTTTCTTCCATATTCTCCCTACTGGTATTTAAATCTCCCTCTCTCCAGCAGACATCTAAAGTTTCATGCTGCACTGAACTCCTATCATGGTTTTAGTCATTTTGCTTACATTTTTTGCTGTATCATCAACTACAGCTATAATCCACTCTTTTTCCTAAGTGTAATCAGTTCTTTATGTTAGTTTATCTCTGCTCTCTCAAAAGTCAAAAAAATAATACATTAAACCAACACTAAATACATTCAAAATCATTATCCTCCACATGACATTGTTAATAGATGTTTTGACATATTTAATATTTAATAGTTCAAAAGCAGTATCAATTCAGGCTAGTTGGTAAAGTTTATTGAAATAGTGAAGGTAATAATAGTTCTGTAATTTCTAGAATTGGGGATGGCAAAACATCTTGAAAATTCTAGTAAAGTGCTGTGACATCCTGTTCAGAGAAAACATTTCCCCATTTTAAAATTGCAGACACAGAGAATACAGTAGCATGCCAAGGATCATTCTACAAAGAAAAGGAACAAAAAAAGTCATCCATTCAGATTCTCATCCTAGCGAAGTTTGGTGTCCATGTGTGTCTAGAATCTGACCCTAAAGCCATTACTGCAAGTAAGTGGGAGAAGTAGCCAAGCCACAGTGCAGCCACAAACTCAAGAAGGAACTCCAGAACAAAGGTACCCAAAATCATAAGACCCCTGTACTGCCAGCTCATGCAGTGATGGAGGAATATTTGAATGGAGCAGAAAAGCATTTCTGTTAACAGGTGGGCTGGTTTCGTGCAACCTGATTTTTTGGTGAGTGGGGGGACGCCACAGAGGTGGCTTCTGTGAGAAGCTGCCAGAAACTTCCACTGTGTCCAGCAGAGCCAATCTCAGCTGGCTCTGAAGATGGACATGCTACTGGACGAATTAGGGAAGTTGGTAACGCCTCTGTGATAATATACTTAGAAGGAAATCAAAACCCCACATTGTCCTTCCCTTCTGGGCACCCCACACCAAGAGAAGTGTTGAATGGCGGTGGCCAGCAACTGACCGCGCGGTGCTGGGGGGGCCACGTGGATGGCAAAAGAGACATAGCGAGCAATTCCCCAATGCAGAACCTGGACAGAATCAACCTTTCAGCGCTGTAAGATCTTGCAGAAGTCTTTGAAATGGTGGGATTTGTTGGCAATGGTACTTACAAGCAGCAAGTTTTCTCCTCCTTAGTCAGAGAAAGAGGGTAAAGTGAGGACATGTGGAAAAAGACAGCATGGTGACACCATGATGAAAAGAAGGTGGGGGGAGGAGGTGCTCCAAACATCAGAGATATTTCTGCAAGGTGTGTTGAGGACCATAATAAAACTGTCTCCCTATAATTCATGAAGTCCATGGGGGAATGCAAAAATAAAGTTGCAACCCATGAGAAAAGGTGCTCACACTGGAGCAGGTGGGTGCTAAAAAAAGGCTATAATCCAGTGGGAGACCCAAACAGAGAGAGAGAGAGCCCTTGCTTCCAGAGTCAGAGTGCCCTTGCTTTCAAACTAGAGCAGCTTATCCTTAAAAGACTACACCCCCATGAACAAATGGCCCATGCCATGCAGTTCTGGGAAGACTGTTTTGCCCATGGGAGGGACTTGCATTACAGCAGGTCAGGTGGGACTTCTACTAGTGAAATTAGAACCATGCTGGACAAGTTCACAGAGAACTGTCTCCCATGAGGACCCCACAGCACAGCAGAAGAAAGAGACTCCCCCATCCCAAGGAAGATTTTTCGAGTGAAGAACTGACCAAAACGCCTACACCATGTCTCCCTGTGTTGTTGGTGGGAAGGAGGGAGGGACTGGGAAGGGGAAAGGTGTTTTAAAGGCTTATTTTATTCCTCATTATCCTCCTCTGATTCTGTTAATAATAATTTTACTTTATACCTTTAAGTTTAAGCTTGTTTTGCCCTCAGAGTGTTTTCTTCTAATCCTTATCTCAAAGTATAAGCCCTTCATTTTTGGGTTTTTTCCCCCTCTTCTGCTAAGCTATAGCAGAAAAAGAGAGTGAATAGTTTTTCATAGATGCCTGGCATTTGGCCAGTGTCAAACCACAACAAAAGGGGACTTGTGCCATGAAGTGAAGAAAACCTGTTAATTGTAAAAGTCCAAAGAGCTCTAGGTCAAGTAATTTTGTATGAATGTACCGGGGGAGTGGTCACCTAAATGGATGGCAATAGCTTCCAGCACTAGGCTACAAAGGTTTTAGAGAGTTCTCTTTTCCTCCTTTCCAAATAATACCATTTCTTAAGCAATGATTCCTGTGTGTGATTTGGGAACGTTAACATATTAAGCACCAGAAGTTTGATTTTTGTTGGCTTCAGGGTAGAGTGTGAGGTAACATATTAGTAGAAATTTCCTGAAATTCAACCTTGAATTTTGTTAATGTGAGTCCATTCCGGTCAAAAGGTTTATATATATTCTCAGAACGTGCCTGTTTATGCACTTAGCCTTAATTTTGCAGGAGATGCTTCATCATATAGAGATTAAGGAAGTTGCTCAAATCTGAGTGGAGCTCTGCAGCAGAACACAGAACTAGAGTTTAGTTTTCTGCAGCCCGCCAAATACACCAATCCTTGGATCACCATTTCTTTTCCTCAAGCAGTGCAAAGGAGGCATTTATCTAGTGGCTATCTGAAATTTCATAGAGTTTTATAAGCCCTATATTTCAGGCCCAGGAACTAATCAAGAGTTTGTACAGGAATTGACCTGTGCTGCCAGATGGAAGGATGTAAATGAAAGAAGAACTCCAGCCATGTTTGTATTAAATTATCTATTTTTCTGTTTTCAGTGGGACAAACATACCAAAATATTGCAAAAAAGGTGATCCTTTTTGTCATCATCCTGTCCAGGACGCGAGATGGAAGAAACCATACAAATCCTTTATGAACACCGATTTGAAGAATTATTTTTCTCTATTTTTTAGTTAAAGTCGTGGTGGTTAGACTTAGCCCATGCTTGGTTTGGACACCTACAGGCAAAATGCTACCCTTTTTTTACAGTCAAATTATGCCAACATCTCCTCCCAGTGTTCAGAACGCTAGTGAAAAGGATTACCTGAGGCAACTTAAACTGCTCCTTCACTTAGAATCAGATTTAGCCCAATTTTAGAAAAATACTTTAGACTCTTAGAAAAGAATTCCCAGCAGGTATGTGTTCTTTCAGACCTTTTATGTCAGCCAGAAGCTGTGTGATGTAAGCCCACTGCCATGGCTGGGAATGGTGGGCAAAATCCACCTGAAAATAAGATCTCTAACATAAAGACAAATATTCTGAGCCACCACCACCAAGGCCAAGATTACAGGAGGATGCAGAGGAAGAAAAACATGGATTTATGTCATTAAAGAGCACTTTGGATCCAAATAAAAAGCAGTGTGCATTTCTCTATACTGTGACACAGACCACCCATCTCAAATGACCCATCTTCTCCAGGAGATCAGAGTGGTACACATTTGAGGGTCACTTTGCTCAGGATTTTAAAATTTTAATCACCCAATTTTTAAATTTTCATTTTCTGTCTATCTCCATTGAAAGTGTTCAATGTGGCCAAGAGTCTTCTATCAAAAAACACACTCTCATTTAGCCAACTAAATTAATTTCATGCCTGCCACTGAACCCTACTCAGACACTTTTAATGTTCTGTGTCTCTTCTGACTTGGAGCAGGTCTGAACAAACAAGAGAAAAAGGCACATACCGTTAATAATGAACAACCTGAGCTGCTAAGTTCCCCATCTTTTTTTGCAAATTTACATTTTTTGGAGACATTGGAGTTATTTAAATAACCTTTGTTGTATGAAGGGCTTTCTCTCTGAGCCATCCATGCCATACAAGGCACCCCACACTGAAAGTCAACTCCTTGACCTTTTATTCTCAAGCTGGGGAATGAGACATGCCATGCACTCATGCGATCTGCCCCTGGGCACCATTCTGGGTAAGTTACTTGGACAGCACCTCTTGCCAGCTGATTCACAAAGTGGAATCTGCATAAGCTCTTGAAAAGAAATGCTCATTAATATTCCTAGCCAGAGGCAAGTGTGTTACAGCTCAGTGAGAGAAAGGGTCAGGGAAAGGGAAAAGGAAAAAAAAAAGTAAAAAGAAGGGAAAAGATTCGAAGGCCTCATAGAACAAGTCAATATCCCAAGACAAATGGTGCCTTTGTTGGTGGAAGAAGAACAGACCATTCTGCTCTAGGAAGAACTATGCAAATAGACTTGAAACAAGGAGGTATTCTCTATTCTATTTTTATCAATAACCCAAGAGTATCAGAGAGACTGAAATAGCCCCTTCTCCAAGGATACTTGGGCAATTTAATGGAACCAAACCAAAGGACTGGGGACTTGCACAGAGCATCCTCATTTAGGCAACAAAGAAATTGCAAAAGCTCTACATTCAGCTCAAAACGTTCCAGGGGTACATTCTCTTTCCCCAGTGTGCTCTCTTCCCTCAGTTTGCCATCTCCTGTTCCCCTCCCCGTGCTCCATCCCTGGAATTATGCTTCTCCTCAGCTACAGAAATTTCCATGTCACAATAATATAATGCAGGGATTTTGCTAGTACAGGGAATCAATAAGAAGGCTGTGACAGAACATATGTTTTTATCTGAAAAGAGGAGTCATCTGCCATTCTCCTCCCCCACTTCAAGAAAAAGAAAAAAAAATAGAAGAAGTGGTTATGTTATAGTTACTCATTTTCTTTTGATCTAAGGGAAATATCACTTTTCCTATTAGGATTCCATTTGCTTTAACATGAAGAGATCAGCAAGTAAGTTCTGTTTTAATTAGACAGGTACTAAAGAGCTTGGTAGCAATTTGAATACTGACAAGATGGAGTGCTCACTGGTCCATGAACAGAAAAGACACTACATGTTCAACCTTCTTGAAAAGAAAAACTCCCTTAAATATTTTACAGGCAAGAGAAAAACAGAAAAGAAAGTTATGCCAAATGTAGACTTGAAACATGGACAATAGGATGCCAAGGCCGACCTGTGAGCTACCTGCAAAACTTGGTATCTCCCTGTCTGTAGTTTCTGCTCCTTAGCAGGAGGCATGGTTTAGTACATTTACTGCAGGTAGGGTATAAATTTGGAACATAGAGCCTAGAAGGCCATTTCTCATGAACAAGATTTTGGAGCATCACTGTAGATGCCAGTGCCCAAGAAGGGCGAGTCATAAATGTGTCATAAAAAGTTACATGCTCAGAAAATGAGAAGCACACAAATGTGGAACTTGTGCAGGTAGGCTTGCTGGTCCTTCCCATAGTGCAGCCTTTGTGTGCTCCTTTTGGACTGTCCATAGTTATTGCTTCCTCCTGTTCCACACAATTTTCCCAATGGAGCTTTCTTCCAGGAGCACATTTATGACAGCAGGTTCCCTCACCAGCTCTTTTGCCTCACTCATCATGTGTGCCAGCTTAACAATGATTAATTCCTTAAAACGAAGGTTATCTAGGAGCCTTTTCTGGATTGCAGGAAATTCATCCCTTCACTCATCTCTCTTCCATTCCTGCTAGAAGAGCAACTTCTTTTCTCCTCTGCCTTTCTTCAGGCAAATCATCCATCCAGGAGCAGTGCTGCTGGCCCAGCAAGTAAAGGCTCTGTTTTATTTTGTTGGTTTTTGTTTTTTTTCTTTATCACTGCTGTTCAAAAACTAAACCTAAAAGGAGAACTCTGATATCCCTACTGAGCCAAACAAACATAAATGTATGTATAAATACGTATATATACTGACCTGAGTTTCATCTACAAGGCAGCTGGTATCTCCAGTTTCTGAACACGTGGACATGAGCCACTGTATATAGTATTAACTCAGCTAGGCCAGTCTGCATTTCACCACTTAAACCTGACCTGGAAGAGACTCTGAATCATTATATATGTCCCTTACAGTACAAGCTGTTATCTTTTCTGTCATTATTTGCAGCAGCAGAGATATTCCCATGTGACCCAAGCAATGAGATGGGTAATACTAAAGATGCAATACCAATAAAAAAGGAAAACAAAGCTGCAGTGAAAGTACTAAAGCAGTATAAAACATACTGGGTTGATGAAAGGTTTCCTCAAAAAATGCCTAATAGCTCCGATCCTCCTTTAGTGGGCAGAAATGAAGACATGATTCTAAGAGCCTGGTGTGATGCCCAGATTCACAAACTTCCCTTTAGCATTTTAAAAGAATGACACAACTGCTCTCTTTGGGAGTGAGAGCTGGAATTTCAAAGTTGCCAGTCTTTTAATTTCTTTGGGTTATGAATGTTTAACTTGTGCAATTTTCTTTGAAAGTTCCATTAAAAATATTCAAAACTGGGACTTCTTTGAAGATACTATGCAGAATTTGTGAGAGACAGAGCTGCCTAGTGACTGGAAGAGGATCGCAGAGCAATCACCATTATTCATTTCCATTCAGGACTCTTGCCCAAATTGCTGTGCAACCATAGGCAATGCAGCATTTCCTCAGCTCATATATAGAATATGAGGTATATGTACCTCATATATAGAATAAATAACATTATTTCCTATTCCCTGAGAATTACATTGTAAAGCTTATTTAGTCACAATAGGTATGGTTGTGTTTTTTCCATACAATCACTTGGAGTCAAGACAATAACTCAGATGGAGACCTGCATCATGTAATGCTGCTCTAAACTGCACAGCCAGTGTAATAATGATTTCTGAATAATTAAGGGCATACCTTACAAAACTTTAATTTTCCTACACTTTGGATTTAGGTAGAAACTAAAAATAAATTATTGTTGACACAGCTACTTTTCTCTCTCTCTTTTAGTTCATGACCTTCGTAAAGTTTTCGTCTTCCCTTCTTCATTTTTTTTACTGAAATGCACTTTGGTTTGAAGTTAGTCTTTCTTTGCTATTTAGAACTGATGGCCAGCCAACTAGACTAATCCCAGCTAATCCCAGTACAAATAGGTTGTATTCAATGAAATCAGGAAAAAGAAGTAAAGCCATGAAGAAAAGCAAATGCTCTGCTCAGACTCCACTCAAACACAAGTTACAGAAGGATGTGCTGTTGCTTCTGCTGTCATGTCCAGAGTTGCTGGAGATCTGTACTGCAAACTCATCTCCTAAAACGCAGCAGGGTTTCATGCTAGTTGCTGTAACAAGTCCGACAAGTTGGCATGTTTGCAAAGTGAGATAAATATTTATCTTCTGACTTCGGTAATTCGGTGTTGGTCAAATTTTAGAAAACTCACCTCAGTTCAGTTCATCAAATGAAGGGACAGCAGTGGTAGTATGCAGGAAGGGCATTTACAAACACATGCATAGACATATTTAAATCTCAGTGAAGGTAGGTAAGACTCAACCATTTCACTGAATTGTGTGTCAATCATTTTGACTTACATGTTTCTAATATTAATTTTGCAGCCCCCAGTTCCTCCCCTCCTGACTTCCCCAAAAACATCGCTTCTTTTTCAAAGTTTCCTCCTCCTGCTTTTTAATTTGCTGCAATTTTTGTTCTGTCTCAATACAATTTACTCTAGGTAAAATCTCATCTTCCCATTTTCTTCCTGTCTGTCACTGTATTTCCGATGTTGCCTTCTATGTTGATTCTCCTTTAGAACTACTTCCCCTTCTCCTGCCCTTTTCAGTGTGGAGAAGATATTGTGATGGAGATTCACAGTTTAAAAATCCTGATCCTTCAGCTCTTAGCATTTTCACGTCCTGCCTACCTCTTTTTTTTTTTTTTTTTTTGCAGTTTACCACTTCTGTTACTTTTTCCTTAGCTTCCTCTCCAGCATCATCTGCCCTGTGAAATACCCTTGAGGAGCTGAAAGTCCCTTCATGTCTCTCCCATTGAGTTTCTCTGCTAGGACCACTTGTCTCACAGTGGAGTGACACTGCCAAATAGCAAAACACAGATAGATGGACAGTATTGATTATTCATACTTTTTGTTTTACATCACTGATTTTGGTGATTTAGAGCCCTCAGTTAGGCTCATCTGCTGTCCAGCACTGTCTCTGGCTTTATTCTCCTGCAAATGTGAGTTTGGAATTGGATGGCAAATATAAACATTCAAAAAACACTTGCAATGGAATTGACTGCAGGAGCTACTCCCACTGTTTGCAATCCATCCAAAGATGATAACCTATCTCCATCAGGCTTTCAAAAGTGACTTGAAATTCAGTTGAGTGTAGATTCTTAAGTGCCTGGATCACTTTTGAAAACAGAATTTAGAAGGATTTTTTAAAATATTACCCTCTTTAGATTTGGGATCGTCATTTCTCTGTCTTTGCTCATAGTCAAAGCATAAGTCAGACCTGACATCAGTATTGCAGAGCAAATAATATCAACACTCCACAACATTATTTTCCACTCTAAAATATTTAGATATATAAAAGTCAAACTTCCAAACTGAACTTTTAGCTACAGATCTGTCAGACCCAAAGGATTTCTTATAGAAATAAAATATTACTACTAGTTCCTGCACATGCGTATCTTAAATCAATACTCCCTTGATTCATCAGTGTAACACAATTATGACTGTTGCTTTACCTGTGCAAACTAGGGCATCCAGTCTCAAATGAGTTAGTCCAAATGTTTTCTAAAAATTAACATTCAAAAAAATTAGGCGTGACTATCTCTGTGAAACTTCCACCTAATGTGGTGGTCCCCAGTCTTTGCCAGGGAACATGCTGGTTTCTCATACTCTTCCTGTATCATTCCTGATGTTTATGTTTTTTCGTAAGAGACACAATGATGGAGTTCCCACAACCTCTCCTGCATTGTCCCTCTGCTTCTGTGTAGTTGCATATCATTGTCACATACCCCCTAGTCCTTGCTTTTATATCTTAGAAGTAAATTAATTTACCTTCCCTTCATAGGTCACATTTCCTGGTCCTATGATCACTACTACTGTTCTCCTCTTTATTTTCACCAGCCAGACCACATCTTTCTTTAACTGCACTACACAAAAGCAGATACAGCCTTAAAGCTGAGGCCTTACAGATGCTAAAAAAAAAGCAGAAAAATTTCATGGGTCATGTAGGCTATACTGCTGTTGATCCTTTCCAAAATTATATTTGCCTTTTTCACAAGAGCATGACATTCTTGACTTACATTTGGCTTATGCTCTACTGTCTCTCTCAGGTCCTGTTCCACAGAGCTTCTATAAAAGGCTTTTCCTTCCCCAACTTGAACTTCTGGTCATATGAGCCTGAGTGTGACACTTGTAACTCATCCTATCAAATTGCATTTAATTTCATCTAAACTCTGAATCTGTTCTAATGAGGGGTACTTTTTTTACTCTAATCTAGGTCTTCTATGTGTTCTCAGTCTCTCCTAGCACCGTGTCATATGGAAATTCAGTAAGTGTGCTTTCTTTTGTAACCTACTGCAACTGAAATATTGAGTAGCTCTGAACCCAGGACAGATTCCTGCAGAACACTTAAATCCACCCTTTTGTTTTGACAGCAAACCCCTGATAATTCTCTACATTCAGTTTCCTGATTTTGGACCCCATCTACAGTAATTTCACCAATATTAGGTTACTTATCAAAATGTCACAAGACATTGTCAAAAGCCTAAAGAAAGTGAAATATGTCTTCTGCTGCTTTTCCTTTATCCACAGGATAACATAGCCTCTCACAAAAGGAAGTTAGATGGGTTTGACATGATTTTTCTCTTGACAAATCTGTTTGGTGGTTATTCATATCTTTAACTTCTTTGTGCTTACAAAGAATTTTATTGGTTACTTCTCCCAGAATTTATCTGGGATGTTAAGGAAAGACAACAGTGCCAAAATACCCCAGTTTCTTTTCCTGATACTTTTGTGTCTCAAAAACAAGCCAGTGACAGCTCTGAGAGTGCTTCATCCATCCGAACAGCACTTCACCAAGACCACTTTAAAACATTCAGGTATTTTCAGTAATGTTTTAGAAATGAGAGAGACAGTAGGAGTGTTCTTCACTTTGAATTATTGATCATCAAATCACAGCTTTTCCATGGAAGTATTTCTAAGCACTTCTAACTGAATGTGTGATCCTGGATCAGGATGTAAGCCTTAACCCAAAGGGTGGCAAGTACTCACAAGATCCACCATAATTAAGCCTGTTTAATTGACCCTGTTACAGTTCACTTTCTTAGCTCTCTTGTGACTTGAGAGATGATATTTTCCTATTTAATGTCCCTGAAAAACATGTGAGTGATATTTGTGGTGGTAGGTCAACTCTCTCTTGACTCTGTGAAGACAACAGCCTAGTGTACTTGCACTGAGTTAATATTTTCCTGCTTCCAAAAGAAAAAAGCAGAAACAAATAAACAAACAACAACTCCTTTTGTTTGCTGTCCTTCTTTTCAAGTATCAGATAAATCACAAGATGCATGAAGTTAATAATAACAGGGACAATAAATACAGACTAATCCCAGCAAACCGATCATATGCCTCTTGCTTTTACATGGCCTGATCATGTGTTGCCTCCTGCAGCTAGAGAGGATGCAGTTTTATAGGTGCTTTAGATCTTTCTTTGAGTGGTTATCAAAGCTTTTTTGCCCTAAGATTTGTGACCATTACCAGGACATATATGCTGGCAGCAGTAACCAACTCTGTTCACATGAGAAAAGCCCAGAGGCATTTTTCTACAGCTGTTTTCTTTTCCAGCTCTACTTTAATTTGGAAGATGGTCAATTAATGGATTAATTTTTGTTCTCCTAAACTCACTGACTTCAGTCAAGCAATAAAAGGCTAATCTCTTCCTGGAGTTGTCTCTTCACCCACTACCATTAAGCAAATTTTTGAAAACTTTCTTCAAAACTTGCCTCACTAAAACACAAAGTCATTGTACTGTGATGTTGTCCAGCAAACCTTGTTTGCCACCTGCGAGATGGGCACTCTCATTAACTGAGAGAGTTCTCTTGTTCCCAGAGACAACTACATGATCCTGCATGAGGTGTTCACTGCCCCCCTTCCCCTTCAATCTAATTAATAAGATTATTTAAGGTCCTAATAATCCACCAAACCAAAAGTAACTGCTAACTTTGGCAAATCTCAAAAGAAGAAATTCCTGAAGACAGCATAGGATCCTACACTACTGAGTTGCCTGGGCTGTTTATCTCACCATACAAAATATTATTAAGACCAGCTGTACACTGGTTGTGCCTTGAATTAACATAGTGAAAGTCTCCCTATCAGATTCCTAATGACATCTTGCTGTATCTTCCCAGCTGAGGATACTGCCAATAAATATGTCTGCTTTTCTATCTCTCTTTCAGACATAGGACAAAATTGAAAGTGGTTGCTGTTTGGTAAAATATGCTCAGATGTTGAGAAGAGCAAGTCATTCTGGAATACCGGCATCAGGGAAGCTGGAAGTCAAACTCTTCATTACTCTAATCCCTAAAGCTTTCTTGGAAATATGATTCTCAATTTTCCATCTTCCCCTGGTTTCAATTCTTTCAAATATTTGGCTGAATCACTTATTTTACAGTCAGAAATGAGACCCCATTTGCTTTCTGCCTTCCTCTGGATCAGTATAATCTTCCTTTTACTTTAAAAAAGCCAAACATTCTCAAGTTGCAGCTCCTGACAGGCAGCAGTGCTGCATCTCTCTATCCCTGCATGTGCACACAGCAAGAGCAGCAGCAGCTGCCATTGGTGCCCAGACCTCCCCCCCTCAGACTGACAACCTGTCTTAATGTTGAAAAACAGTTCAAGGTAGCACTTGAGACCAAACATGCAATTTTTCTTGTCAAAATGAAAGCTGTAAATTTTAAGCCTAATGCTTAATGTATCCAGATATTGAACAGAGGGACTTTTATCCTCAGCTTAATGGTCTGTCTAAAATCATCAAAAAAGATTACTTAAAAATTCAAGGTACTCAGAGGCCCCATAAAAATTGTGTGAAACATTTTTTTCAGAGCTTTTGGGGAGGCTAGGGGATCCTTTCATATTTTTTCCTTTCCTTCTTCTTTTTTTCCAAACGCAAGGGGAAAACATATACGGAAAGATTTCTATCTCTTTTTTTCCTGATCTTGAAAGACTTACAGACAAATCTGACTATATTCAGGGGAACCAGAGCTTTGGCTGGAGTAAATTATCCCAGCTCCACAAGTCTGAAAGAAACAAGAACGATTTACACCAGCAGCCGATTACGCCCTGGCTGTTTCTTTCAAAAGCTGCACACTGAAATGAGATCTAATACTTCAAAGTACTCCTCAGAGACACGGATTCTAGAAATCATGTCTCACTCAACCTGTCTGCTTTGTGGGGTTTGTTTATTTTGCTAATGTCGGTGAGATGTCTAAGGATTTGAAGGTTCTGTTTGTTTAGTTTTCAGATGTTGAATGGGGAGAATCAGCTGCATTTTCTTACAGGGATTTTAGAGAGGGTTTGCACAGTCCTACCCTCAGTTGCAAACTCGACTGGAGACGAATCACTGGCAAAGCACTCAGTGTCAGTTAGTGCAAACTTCCCCCCTTTCCCCAAAACAGCAAAGTATCTCCCCTGGCATTGCAGCACCTTCCAGTGCCCGGAGGTATCTGCCGTGGGCTAGAAGCAGGATTCACACCAGGAAAAGGCAAGCAACATTTTAACAGAACACTCCTCAACTTTCAGTTTTAATACACACACTTACCAAAACCTCCTATACACTAAAAATGTACATAAATATATACTGAAAAATCTTTTTCTCTCACTGCTGTAGCTTTGCAGAACTAAAATCTACATATGCCTTGAATCCATACAGCTAAAGGCTTTTTAAGTGTGTCAACATCTGTCCATACCTACAAGTCACATTGTATTTAAACATTTGTGTTTGTCTGTAACTTGCAATAAAAAGCATTAATAAAATAACAAATGTACACAGATTATAGGCTGCATTTTGAAATGTTAGTAAACACAGTGTTTATATGTCAGACTACTATGTTTCCAGACAAGCTGTCGGTAGGAGCCAGCTTTACAAAAACTTTATCATTGTTTCTTTATTTCTGTTCCCAACTTCTCATTATCTTCTTTTAAAAAGAGTACACATTACTCACATAGTGGCAGAGCCTTGGACAAAATACATTCAAATTTAAGGCTGATGTACCATATCTGGAAATGACAGTTCCATGAACAAGTAGAACCCAGAAAATTCCTTGTTCATTTATGCTTTTGCAAAAAAAACAAAAATATCAGGCAAGAACTTCGCTTCTTCTGATTTTACACATATGAATTGAAATCTTGCTAAGATTTTAGAAAATGAGGATATGTAAATACCAAAGTTTAAAGGTATAATTTCTTCAATGAAGCACAGCAGTTGTGCAGCTTCAGTGAACTGACAAAACATACTTAGCTCCCTGTGTTCAGCTGCTGTAAAACCACTTTTTCCCCCAGACTTTGAGCTAAATCAATTTACATAATCTGCGGATCTGTCCCTGCCTCTACAAAATGGTGCTGCAAACTTTACCAAGCTTACTTGTAAGATTTCTAGCACCTCCACTTTCTATTTTTGGTTAACAGTATCATATAAGCAACCTCATTTTTTTTTGTAAACCAGTCTCAGTCCTTCCATGTCCAAACTCCTTCAGCATTTTGCTACCTGTTTAAATTGCTAAAGGGATTTGATCTCTTCCTATCTAGATAAAAAGCAAAGGTTTGGAAATGTGTTTGTTTGCAATTTGTTGGTTTGGGTTATTTTCCCTCTCAAAGGTAATTATGTGTGTTTGTCAGGTTTAACAAAGGGCACTACATGAGAAAAAGTGAATTTTCCACAGCTTTGCTCTACAAATAATGATACCAAAAATATATAAATTTTAGTTTTAAATTAATTGTAACTATAATAACCGTTTTGTAAGTTTTTTAAGGAAACACAAGAGTTAGTAGTTAATTTTTAGATAGGAAAATTAGCTTGTCTTTACAATAACTATTTCCAGAGGACATGAAATATATTTTCATATAGAAAATATGCCAGATATCCTATGCTGGCAAATCATAATTTCAGGGGGAGGCAAGTATGCTTCTCAGAAAACCTGTGGCAGCCCCAGCCATGTGTTATTCAAGCGGAAGCATCAAGCAAAGAACAGTGTCGAATTGCTACTGTATTACTTGTGCCCATTCCTCCCTGTTCGGTGGAGTATTTTAAAAAAATAATTCTAATAAATGCATTCAATAATTGTTTGAATTGCTGCTGTGCATTCTGTCATAAATGGTTTATGAACAATCATCAATTCATTCTGCTCATCACTCTAACAAGTTCAATGTACTATTCAGAGCAAAGGATCACTATTTATTTAACAGCTTTTGGCAGGAAAATTTGTTGCATGCCACAACTTTACAAAGAACATTAAAATCAATGACAATTTATAAACCAAAGACTTGGAATTGTGCTTTGGATTCCCATAATTCATCAGAATAAAGCTGTCAGATACCTTTTATTATAAATTAATAGCATGTTGTCTAGCAGCTTGGCAGCAGCAGCCGTTTTGCCAGGTTAGCAGTGACATCTTGTGGTGTTTCTACCCATTGCTACTTTCAACTTTCCTATAAACGTTATCTCCTCATAGCACAGAAAGTGTGTACAGGAAAGAAATGCATCATATTGGGCAGACATCAACATCAATAAGGTTTTCTAATAACAAAAAAATAAGTCTTGGCCAGTATGCTATTACTAATGTAGTCTTGAAATTTAGAATAGAAGAAAACATTTTTATACACTCATTTTGCCAGTCATGTTAGATATTTATTGGTCTGATGTTACAGTTAATAACAAATTTACTAATTTTCTAATGCACACTTTCAGTATCTTTATAATCGACATTTATTTAGTGTGAAGATGGGTTTTCGGGTTAAATTTGTTTGGGAAATTCCTGTGTTAAAGGTCTGAGATCTAGCCTTCCTAAACTCTTCCATTTTAAAGTCCTTTTTACCTCTTTCAGATGCCTCCACAAAAACCACACCTCTTAAATCTCTCCTTTCAGGATCCACTAAAATTATGTACAGAGGAGTAAAAAGACACTATTGAATACTGCAGGATGGAAGGTCTCTGTTGTTTCCATATTCTGCAAGGCAGTTACTCTCGTTTTCATGTTAATAGAAATGAAGGAGCAGTCTTTTATAAACTCCTGTTTTGCAATTATGTCTCTCTATTTCTTGTGACTACAGAATGATTTATGGAAGCTTTAAAGAAACTGTATCTGCTTCCAAGAGCTTTGTTGGCTTACAGAGGTCCTGATGATAAAAAAAAAATAATGTGTATAATAATGTGTACAAGTATTCTTTCTCCTGTATAATGTCATGGGATATAAAGATGATAATTTCCCACCCATTAGAGTGAATGGTAACGGATGCATACAGAGGAATACCCTTTACATACCCATACACTTATTTTCCTAGGTATTCTGATCTTATTATATTCTTAAGAAGAAAAGCCTGGGTTTATTTCTTCACTGAGAAAAAGAATAGTTTGTGCAGCAATTCTTAGACTAACAGGCTCATCTGTGGCATGCACAGCATAGCTGGGCACCAGATCAGGGAAGCATTGAGGAGTGAGAGCCAAGGGTGTACGTGCCCAGGTGCCCAAGGAGATCTGATGCAAAGTGCCACAAGCAACCTGCTGTCAACAGCAGCTGCCTCCCATCACAATTATTTTCAAAGTCATCTTTTCTTCTTTCCCTTGGAAGCAACCTCTAGGTACCAGAGGGGTGTGCTACAAATGGGTTTGGGAGGTTCTCATTCCTATAAAGATGTGATCCCTGCAATTAAAAAGCATCAGTAAGTCTGGGTTAGTGACAGGCAGCTCCTGCCCACTCACAGTACTCCTACTTCTGCCTCTCCAGTTACTTGTGCTGTTGCCAGTTTTGTGGGTATTTAAAAACTCAGTCTTAACTCCTCAAGAATTCCTTCCAGAGAGGCAAAATTTTGATTGCCAGGCAATGATGTGGGCAACAGGGAGATGAGCCCCAGGTCAGCCTGGAACTGCACAGTGGAACAGAACAGACATTTCCATAAACCTGTGCCATAGTCATAGGAACATCTTCCCACTCCTCTTGTGAGCTGCTGTTCTTAGCCTCCCAGCCCACTTTCAGAAATATCTGAAGCTTCACTGGCATGACAAAGCATCCTGTTAGAGGAACTGCTTCCCTTGCTATCAGTCCATAGCTAGGAAGTCTGATTCAAAACCACCTAGGATAAGGATTAAACATCCTACCTAACGAAATAGCCACCTAAAGATAGGCATCGAGTCTGAACTACCTCTCCAGGATTGCTCTGTTGTCAATAGGAATGGATAAACATCTCCAAAAGCAGAATTATCTCACTTTTCTGAGATAAGGCACTGTCTGGAAGTACTTATCTCTTTCCATTAACTACAGAGAGAATCCAGATGACTTCTTCAATCAGGTGCTAGAAAGCTGAAATTAAGTAAATCTTACCCATATATAGGGAGTTGTGTGAAAAATAAAAGGTAAAAAGAGTGAGTTTCCAAGGGGCCTGAAATCAGGCAGCTGCCTGACAGTCACTTGACTGTCAGTCCCCAAATTTACACTTAAATTTCAGCACAACATTTCTACAGCAGACTTACAATGACCTCTAAAAATATCAGCATTTTAATCATCAAAAATACACCATCAAAGGTAAAAAGATAATGATATTCCAGTATAGAGGCATATCTCAGTAATTTTAGCAGGAATCTACACAAGATAAGAGCTTTTAATATTTAAATCCCAGAGGACTTTGAAATATTGCCTGTTCCTGCAATTTTATAACAAATCTTACACTGATTCAAGTGTTCACAGGTTCATTGTAAACCCCAGGTCTTTTAGCATTTAGCAATGCAAAGTTTTCTGGGAGAGAATAGGGGGGGCTACTGGAAGAATAAAAACACAATCTCCCCCTCCCACTCCACTACAAGAATTTTGTAGTGGGAAGTCACCAAATCCACTATGAATGCCAATGTTTCAGGTTCGAGGGGCAATAAAGGAAAACTCCATACTCTGGATCTCATCACTTGTAATACAGTGTTTTTACACCAACACAGCTGATTTATGATTTATGATTTTTTTTTCATACAGCATTCAAAAAATAGTCAAAGAAGTCCCAGAGATTCCTTATCTGGCAAAGGTATGGATTATAATTTCTGACATGGATTAAGATTTCTGGCACATCACTCCTGGTTCTATTGCTCTCAAAGAGCACGTATCTGCTCTAACTTCCAAGATTTGTTTACAGCTGCTCACAGTGCTGGAAGTTATTCCCAAGAATGACAACCCCTCTTTCACATGTTTTCATGAATCATTTTTGCAATTGGCTCAAAACTTTAGCCCATTCCAGCCATAAGGACTTTTGTTATCTCTGCTCACTTCATTGATTTTTCAAAACTCATCATGTTTTATCACTTAAGCACCAGTACCTAAATGTATTTAGCCTGATGCCCAAGGCACCAGGTCACTCCCTGGATGTCCATGAGACCCTCTGTCACCAGTCTGGAAGGGCTGAGGGGGAATCATTTGCATTCAGAAAGCCTGTCTTTGCTGGGCTATCTGACTGAAAGTACAGTCTGATATGGGTGCTTGAAGTTTCGTGAGAGACCCAGACCTAATAATATACAACTAAAAGCATAAACAAAGATAATATAGATTAAAATGGGATTGAATTGCAATAATTTGCCACAAAGGGGTCACAACACTGTGTCCTCAGTGTGCACATAAGTCTGAAAAGGGCTGTCACAGCATATTTCAGCAATTGATTTAGCAGATGTGATGAAAGACTTTCCCTACATGTCCCTCTTTTAGCCACCACTAGGCACAGAGCTCCATCACACACCATGTGCCATGCAGGGGGCCATGACTGCTGGAGGAGAGAGCGTCTCTGCAGCAGTCATCCCTACATATCAGAGCTCTTCAACAGGATTCAAGGGGCCAAATTCAGCTGCAAGGGATAAAGTGGAATATGCCAGGCCCCTTTGAGCTGTTTACAACCTCTGACTGATATGTACTTTAAGACCAGGCCTCTGCAGTGGCAGAATTGATGACACAGGAGGGAGCTAGAAGAGACTACACTGCAACAGCTCCTTCACCATCAGTCTTCCCCTCTTCACATACACACACTCGTCTCTTCTGGGCCACCACAATATTGTGGAGGCTCCTCTTTTTTAAACCACTTTCAGGATCCATGCATCAGTACTAACTGGTCACTTGGGCTTGATAGGTCAGCTGTGTTATAAATTTAGGAAAAGGCACAAAGGGAATAACCTGTGATCAGCTGGGGCACAGCTGCAGCACCTGTTCTATATTCATTGCTGTAGCTCATGCTACCTCTGTCTTCGTCTTCAGCCTAGAATAATCTGGCTGTTTCCAAATCCTAATTTCAGCTTGGAGTCATACTTATCCTAGAAAGCTTTTAATAGCTTATTTTCTCTGGCCTTTTATGTTGCCTCACAACTCATCTTTGGTTCACTACAACTGGAGGCACCACAGTGAGTCACATCAACAAGTCTTACATGGGGAGGACGACATACTTGGTTTGGTATGGCAAAGTATCCAGACAGCAAAGCAAAAAAAAGAAATCACCTTGTTATTCTGCAGAGTGCATTGCCATGAGTGTTACAGAGATACAGATGTTAAAACCAGAATAAGCAAGAAAAATCTTGTGGGTTCTGCATCCATTACTCACAAGCAAGCAAGAAAAACTGTAGTTTGTAATAGGCAGGACTGTCCAACAATTGTCTCTTTGGGAGTTTCTGCAAATTCCACTGAAATTTCTAAGTTCTTACCCTGACATGGTACGATCCAGTGATGCATGGACTTCTGCACAGGACCAAGCATGAAGATTTCTTCATTCCTAAATATTCATCTAAAAGCTTAAAGCATGTTCCCAACATCTGATCTCTTCAAATAATCAACACAGAAATACTGCAAATCTTGGTTCCTTATGAGACTGAGATTTTCTATACTTCTTGTTCAAGCAGGACTGGAATTACTCTATCACAAAAATAGATTTATTGTGATAGAGAACTAACTAAAGAGCTTCCAAGGTATCACATACATAGACATTGCAGAGCTCCAATTCCCTCAGTGTCTTATTTTTGAAAAGTCTTGGAAGCAGATGTCTCCAATTTTCTAAAAGCAGACTTAAGATAACTGAAAAGAACTGCTTGAAATCAAATGAAGGGTTTGCTTCCACAAACAGTAGTTAATGCAAGACTTAGGCAGTGACAAACTCTGGAAAGCAAATCAACTGTTGAAATTCAGGCAAAAAAGCAGAAAAAAAAATGTGAAGCCTGTTCCCTAAAACCTCGTTTACATCCACTTTTGCTTCCAAGTCCCTGTGCATTAAGCAGGTCATAAAAGCATGCTGGGAAGCTGTTTGAATCCCTCTGATGAGGAGTGCCAAAAGCTTTCTCCAAGCTCAGAGCTAGAGCTAGTTAGAAAACAGGAAATGTTTTGCATAACATTTTTGCAAGCCAGGGAGCTGAACATTATCCATTATTAAGACAAACATGAAACAAGTGGGTTTTACCTATAAGACAAGCAAATGTTATGTACAGGACTCTACCTTTAGAGTCAGGCCAAGAAAAAAAAGCTCACTACTGACTACACCTACTTTCAGCTAAAATAATTTTTTTAATCTACTCTAGTTCTATCCCTTGACAATGGATTTTATCCCTGGGTCTCCAAATACTCAGAATGCATAAGATTTGTTCTCTATTGTTGCCTAAAAAAAGCTGAAAGGGCAAAAAGCCAGATCTTGCAAACCTCCCTCATGGGGCTTTCTTTGCTGGTTGCTTCTGAGCAGCAGCTCCACCATCTTTGGACTCTCCAGTTTTCCCAATTTCCTAATATAATTTTACATTACAAATATGTTACAGAAGGAAAAATGACATAGATAACACACAGAAAACTTTATTAAACTAAGTACAGCATATGGTGCTCATTTTCTGGCAACCAGTCACACTAAGGATAGGGAGAAATTCTAGCCCCAAAACTGTCTTGTCAGCAAGCTCAATGACAAGGGAATACTGCAAATGCCTTGCTGGAAACAACAGCCTCAGTTCGCTGCAGCCTTATAACTGTTTCAGAGCTGTCCGGCCAAACACATGGAAGAAAAGCAGTGTTTGATATGAAAGGAGAAATGGACCAACCTCAGCAAATAACATGTATCCAGACAGTTTTAGCCTTGTAATTTAGAGTCCTCCTTGCACAACTGACACAGAAGTGTTCTGAGATGCATCCTGAGTTATTTGAAAATATAGAAAAACAGGTCCAAAATGCCTGCTCCCAAGACTCTCTGTGCAGAGAAATATTAGCAATCTAATCTTAAAAATGGCTTTTGTTTTGTGTTGGAATCCTTCAGCTGAAGTCTGAAGCTGCAACATGCAAAACAAAAAGTGAGCAGGAAAAAAGCGCTAACAGGTAAAATTAACCACCCAATGGGCTGGGTGTACAGGACTGTAACTGTACAGGAAAAGGTCTGAGTATTGATTATGTAAATAGGTGCTGAGTAAATTAAAAAAACAGGTCTCCAATTCAAACAATCTAGGTTTTAAATTATTTAAAAGAGCATAGAAAAAAAAATGCTTCCATCCTCTAACAATGAGGTTCAGTAACAATATTTATTTGTTTTAAATTTAAGGAAAGGACACAAGGTAAAACTCTATGAGTGGTGCATGCTGTCTCTACACACTGAAATGTTTGTATAAATAAATGCATAAATCAGTATTCATAAGACCCTGAGCAGTTCATAAGTCTGAAGTCTTTCTACCAAATGAGAAGTCATGATAAAAACCCTAGAACAGTCTAAGGTGCAATAGTACATCAGCACAAAAACAGGAAAAAAGACATCAATTCACATGTTCAGAACCTTTGCTTGTCCTCTATGCATTGTGTTGTTTTGCATAAATATAATTTTTTTTACATAATCACACTTGAGCACAGAGTGCGCTTTAAGCATAGTTTGCAAAAAGATGGCAGGGATGGCCTTATCTTGTAAAACAAAATAGGGAAAAAAGGAAGAGCTAACACATATTTATTACCATATGGGCTTGGGAGATACTAGTTACAAGTCAAGAATTCAACCCTGTAAACAGAGAAAAATAACTGTGACAAAAGGAGCTGAACTGCTTTAGTCAGGAACAAAAAGAAATGTTGGTGGTGCAAATTAGAATCATAAATTCACTGTGAGATTTTTACCGAAAGGTAAAATCTTATATTTAGATAAAGAATGCAAATACTAAAATCCAAAGTGAGGGAATAGTTTCAGGTAAAAAATATGTCTTTTTTCATTGTCCCTGGATGCCTGGCCTGTGCTGTCTCTCACTGGGACAAGTTCACAGGGTAGGTAGGAGATGCCTTAGCTGGTAAATGGCTTTGGTGGTTTTTTACCTGTTATGTTCAAATGTCCACTACACTGGTCTTGGTAGCAACAGTAAAGCAGAGAAAAATAAAATGCAAAGCATCCAAGGTATAATAAATGAGGAAGTATATCTTCAGCAAAGAAGTTCAAACTTCCAGTATCTAGTCTTAATGACTACAAACTGAGAAAACTTAAAGTATTTAGCTATATAAGCTTATATATATAAATATGAGCTATATATTCTGACTTGGAATATATATTTGTCTCAAAGAAAATATTGTCTGACAAGCACACAGAAAGGAAAAAAAACAAGTCCTTCAAAAAAAGGAGGGAAAAAAAGGCAAAATTCCCATTGACTTCACTAGTCAAGAGTATGATTATAGTACATTTTGCACCTCTATTTTAAGAAGATTTTTAAAAAAGGCTTGTTCAACCCCACTGTTCTTCCCTGGCCAGAGTCACTCAACCACTCTCTTCCTCCTCCAATCACACCCTTTTTCTGAGCCAGAGCTGCCCAGTCATTCCCAAGCTGCTGCAGGTAACATACAGGAAACCAGGACACACGATAATCATGGATCGTGTTTGTAGGTTCTTCCTTGCAGTAGAACTACAACTGTGAAAAGGTCAGAGAGAGAAACCATTAAAAATACTCTTGCATATAGTCAGAAAAAAACATTTTATTATAACTGAAGAGCACAACATCTCACACAAAATGTGTATACATTAATTAATGCTACCTTTCCTAAGCTTTCTTGAGATATATCTAAAAACACAACGATAGCTTTTCAAGTTATAAAGTGTTTAGATGTAACTGAAAGAGGCAAATCACATTCTGCACTCTTAAAGTGTGGAGAAGATGCTTGATTATCTGCATAACTCTGGCATACTTTTCTTGAGCTAGGAAAGGATAAAACTTTTCTTCTTCCTTTGAAGTCTTTTTTAAACAGCATCTTGAAGATTTTGCATGTCCCTTCCTCCCCCTGCTTTGTAAAAGAACATAAGTATCCTAGAATTGCTGAGTTTAGAGCATGTGAATTATAGAGATCTTTAATCTTCACAGAAGCTGTTTTTCAAGCACTGTTCTTAAATCATAAATGATAGAAAAAAATGAAAAAAAAAAAAGCCCTAAGCTCTGGGAATAAACTGTATTTGATCCTGCAAGACATTTCAGGAAAGCTCTTAAAAATCCTCTTAATTAATAGGGATTACTCATTTCTGCAAAAGGAATGCCTAAACACTTAGCAGGACTAGGATAAAATCCTGGAATTCTGTAATCATGACATCTTTCATTCCTAAATGTCCACATCTTGGAGGAAATGCTGTTGCATTGTTGAAGTTGCAAATACTGTTGAAACACCGTATCAGAACACAACATGGACAGATCTGTTTTTATTAGAAAAACTGAAATTAAACAGTTTTCAATTTCTCACACACAGAAACACCAGAGTGGGAAGTGCCAAGAAATCCATCCAGCCACTGGGCCAAGCAATGCTTGTATCTAACTATTAAGTTTATTCCATTGTGATGCCAGGGAGGACAAGGGACACTTAGACCTCCTCACTCACGCCTCCAGGTTTCTTCTTTGGCAAGCAACAAATTGTTAGCAGGGTTTGTGCCTTTCCATAGCTTTCTAGAGCTGGAAACCATTAGCATCTCCATCCTGCTCCACCTGTGCAAATCATTGGGATTTGCTACCAGCTCATCACCTGTCCAGCTGAGTATCCTGTGAGACTGCAAATAGATGTGGCAGGGCCTTTAACAGGCTGCTGCTCTGCAAGCCACCAGCACATGGGCTTGTGGAACCTTTCCTGGTACATTTCCCTTCTGGAAACACTGCCATCTGATCCTGAGCCTTTCCATTTCTCTGCACTACCTCAGACTTGGGTTTCTGATCCAATGAAGAACAAATGCCATCCTCATAACTATTAGTTTTTTTCCCAGCTGATTGCATAGCACTGTAAAGAAGGGGAAGGGTGAAGGACAGAGAGGAATGGGAGGGGGGAGAACATCCAGACTAACCTCAATATGCAGCTGCAAAGCTGAGACAGACCTGAATGGCAATACCTGAAGCATGAAGTGTAGAAGATGCTGTAGCTGGCAGTAAACACCTGCTATTCTGCCAGTAGGGTGCTGGAGACATTTGCCACCCTACCACAGCTACAGCAATAGGGAGCCCATTCTAACCTACATAAACCTCATTTACCTCAATCATCTTTCTTTATCTGACAGTTCTGCCTCAGGAACAAGACACTCTTTTTCTTATCAAGATTGAAGGAAGGAGTTTATCTCCCATAAAAACACATTGATAAGCTTGAACGCCCTGAATTTGCACAAGAGAAAAATGTTCAAAGCACACAAACATGACTAAAAGCAATAGCAAGGGTAGTCTTGTAGCATCAAAGATTTATATTTCACTGTATTGGACCTCAGCCTCTCTCTTTCCTGTTTTCCTAAGTGCCAAGATTTTAGCTTTAGCACTTCATTTCTTGCTTGTGAGGGAAGATATGTGGAATGTGCTTCTCTCCCCACACAGCAAATCTAGAAGAAAAAAAGGGGTTTTTACTGCTTGCTTCTCCTTTGTCCCATAAATGCAGCATGACATTTGTTGGCCTGTTATCGTTAACAGCCCAAATTCCAGGAGTCTTGGGAGTAACTTGAGGAACATTAGCACTGAGAACAGGTCAGAGGGGCTTGCTGGAGCACAGGCTCGTCGAGAGCCGGATGTTCTGTGTGAATCTACATTTAGCCTTTTTGCTCGACTTGTGATCTCAAATTCTGGGAGCCAATACATAATAAACCAAAGCAGCTGGAGAAAGCTCTTCCTGGATTATGCCCAAGTGGAGCAGTTGCATGAAGGATTTCAGCAGCTTCCAAGGAAGAAATTCAAAGATATCAAGGCATGTGACAACTCTGGCAAACTGCTACAGTCTCCTTGATGGAAAATTATGTTTAATATGAACTGTCGGGAAAAATGTCTCTTTCTCTTACCTACGGAAGATAATACAATTTTACCAGTGAGTTTAATCACACAATTCCCTCAAAGAAGCCAGAGCTCCCACTTAAATTATCTTAATTTATCAAATTTCTAGTTTAAAAAAAATTAATAATTTATATTTATAAAACAATATCAAGAATCTTTGCACAAATTTAGTGTGAATGAGTGTAAACAGGTACAGCTCCACTGTAGTCAAGGTTACTAAACTGATGTGGAAATGCCCACAGGATAAAAAGCAAAAATATTTGCAGAAGCACACCCTGGAAACTCCACAGTTTCTACAGGAAACTCTACAGGATCAAATTCTTTTCAGCTACACAGATGGACAACAGATAAAATTTACTGACAGCAATGCAAAGACTGTGATTTGCAGTGAGGTAACAAAGAATTTGTCTTGTATATTTTTGTGGATATCATTAAGAAAACAAATCCTTTGGCTAGGCTATAAAAGAATATATATATAAATATATAATATATAT
>JAOTQP010000870.1:58943394-58959328 GCA_026413545.1 Cichladusa arquata | reverse complement strand
GGCCAGCTCCATTGGCATGATAATGGGAAAAATTCTCTAAATTGACACAGTAATAGAAAAACACTCAACCCCCAACAGGCATACTGACCGCAGCCTTCTGGACTATCCTAATCCCTGAGAAGACTGAGACACAGAACTAACTAAAATTGTCTGTGCTTGAAATAGTTTCCCATGCTTTTAATCTATTTTTACTGGCTAGGGCAAGATTTAATCCTCCAGTTATAAGGTTATGCCTTAGATTTTATTTTAAAATGTGTTTAAAACTTTTAAATATCTGTTTTACTACATGAATTTTCTGATGCATGTTAGATAACTTTAAACCAATATAAAATTAGGAGACATGAGTTAGTCTTCAGCAAGCAGAAATACCACATAACTTGTCCTTTCCAGAAGGGTGTCTTATACTGAGTCTGATTATCTTCATAGTCATCCCTGGAGGACATCCATGTTTGTAATGCATGGTCACCATGCTTCTGCATTGTTGTTTATTCTTTTATTTTTCCCCACAAACTAGTTGCCCACAATACCATTTGTATCCACCTTATATTACTAGAAGAACCAAAATAATTATCGTTATTAAAAATAAATATAATTGCTCAAAAATTTGCTCTAGTTTCTGTTGGCTTTCTGTTCAGCTATGGCCATGGGTGAGAATAAAGACCTACAGGAATATTTCAATAGCAATGTAATCAATTTTAGGATTATGTGGAGGATAGAGCTACCAAAGGGTATAGACAGTGATAGAAATTATGCCACTCAAGTCTCTTACTCATATTTAAAAGTGCAGGCTTATTCTTTCTCAATGTCCAGAAACCGTGTTTGTTTTTTGTCTTTTGGTTACCAAGCAGTAGCAATTTTGAATAATTTTATGGAGTTTGTAACTGAATTTTAGTGCTTAAAATTTTCCCCCTGGACATTCTTAAAAGCCTTCCAAGGCAAACACAGGATGAAACCCTGGCAATACCTGAGACCAGGTTCACAAGTTTTAAATGCTGCGACGGACTGGATAGACACAAAGCCTATAATGTCTGATACAACATACCCAAAAAACAGCACTTTCACCGTGTGACTGGCATATTACTGGGATGGTGGGAGTGTTTTGTATGGCAGGCCTCACAGAATAGGATCTGGACATAAATTACAAGAAACTGAAATAAGAATTTGGAGACCTGCTCAAGGGCTCCTTACAACTCTGCAGCAGCAGGCAGGGGGAAATAGGAGGTGTCAAATCCACCAGAGCAGCAGCCTGGTCTATCCCACTCCTCCAGTGGTTGTTTGGCCCCTTCCCACAGTCCCCACAAATGCACAGAAATTCAACTTTGCAGGCTTCAGACGACAAAAGGGTGTTTGCCCTGTGCCACAGGCCACCCGAGCTCCAAGAGCTGGGAAGCCAAACATCTGGTTTCCCCACTTCTCCAAAGCATTCACCAATGAAATGGTACAAGAAAGTTTCAGTTCCTTTTACTGTGGATTTCAGGATGAGAAATTGTGCTCCATTTAGATATCACATCAGCCTGACCTTGACTAAAGGGTCTTAGATTAAATTTCTGCTGTAGAGAGGGAAAGAGTAAAGTTTGAGACTATATCTCATGGCTAGAAAAACAGCCTCGATAACAAGAACTTTGGTCTTCTGCTCTTGGCTCTGCACTTGGCTCAAGTCACAAAGCTCAAGTTTAATATATACTGATGTTTTGACCTGTAGCAAGAAATAAAGTTGGTTATTCTGAGCCCTACACACATAGATATCCTTTTTTGAGAGAGTTGTCCTTAGCCAACTTAGTTTTCAGTTGCTCCTCAAAGCTGGGGAGGTAATGTCAGCCTCTATCAGAAGTGTAACAGTGGCTCAATTTTTTATAAATTCATTTGAGATGTCAGAAGTACTGCTTAAATATCAAAAGCTTAGTATGAGCAAGCCTATTAGAAGTGGAAAAGTAATTTTCTCTAGATTTGAGGAATCCTTTAGAAGTGATCCATGGCCAAAATTATGAGACATCAGTGATATCTACACAAGTAATATGCAGGCAAACAAGCCCACCATTTTCATTAAATATTTATTAAGGTTTTATTAATTTATAAGTACATACTCATTAGGAAAACTCCTACATTTCTAACATTTGACAAACACTGCCTCTAGCATAACAGTGTAACTGGGATCTATGATCAAAGATATCTGCCTTAAACATATTGGATCCTAATAATAAAGTTAACTATTAGAAACAATACCAGTTATTGAAACAGACTTTTAAATTAATCACTTGAATATCAAAAAGTCACTTACATGTAGCATATGCATGAGTCAAATATGCCCTTTTTCTGCAGCTACTTCACATCTACAAAATAGCAGGGCTGCTTCTGCCAGAGAAGAAGATTTTTGCTTTATCACTGTGTGGACCCGATTGTAATTTGACATCTTTTTGCAATGAAAATTGTCCCTTACACCAAATTCTTTCTTGTGAAAAAATCTTTTCTTGTAGAAACCTTTTTTCAAGGTCAAGGGATGGAAGTAGACGTGTTTGTTCAATTTTAGGGACAACTGATTTTTTCCTCATGTGTTTTCCATTTTCTTTTTGGAATTGAAAGAAAGGAAAGAGGACTTCAAGAAAACTTTTTTAAAATGCAATTGCACAAAAATGTAGAGTACTTTCTTTAATTAATAAAATGAGAATAATTTAATAATTTCTCGAAAACGGACAAGAATACTTGTTGTCTTATTTACAAGTTCTGAAAGTCCCCCAATGGCTGCTGGGTTACAGTTTAACCTGTGGGGCAGTTATAACTAGATATTCTGCAGGAAGCACTCAAAAATAGCTACTAGTTTCCATTTGTAGTAATGTAAACTTACCTGATTATGGAAGAGGAAAGCTACTCATAAAACAAAGATCAACTTCTAAAATACAGCTAATTACTTCCTAAAAGGAAATAAAAAGCTGATGCCAACATTTGTGTGCTTTAGAAATGTCAAGCATTGCATACAACTAATGCCAAGTATAAACTTGACAATATTTGTCAGTTAAAAATGAAATAATAACTTTTATTTTTCCTATGTTTCTTTGTGAATCTTCTCTCATTGTTTCAGGTTAACATACTGCTTGTTTAAAAAAATAGATTGTAAGCAAGGAAAAAAAAATCCCTTCATTGCAACCTTAAAAATACATATATATAAAACATGGCCTCATGCAGGAGAACTTTCTTCACAGTGGATCACTAATAGGGACACTTGGTATATGTTTTATAAGCATATATACAAAAATCCATTTATTTTACTACCTCTAAAAAATCTGATGTTCCCAGACTAATGCACCCATAATCATCCTCCCTAGAAAATTAAGCTCTAATAGTTTAATTAGTAAACTGAATCTGGAACTGTGGCTTCCAGGCTCTCTCTCTTTCCCAGGTCTTAAAGTTCGGAAAAATAATCATGATTTGTTTAAAGCAAGTTTTCAAAAAGCAACCTCCCCAGCATACACAAACACACCAAAAAAACCCCCAAAAAACAAAAAAACAATGCACAAACAAAAACTTCCTTGCTTCCTCATTGGTTTTAATAAATTCAAAACCACTTTTCTAACAACCTACATTTTTAAACCATGTAATAATCAATACTGTCAGAAGTGACTGGCAACTCTGGTGCACTGACTTCAAGGTACCTACACGGAGACATCCCCAGGAACTTGGCTTTAATAATGAGAATGTATTTAATCATTTTTCCCATTGAAAATCTTGTCCCAGACTTCTCTTAAGTGTCAATGCAATAGAAGTTGCGCCCTGATTTCTGCCTGAGAAAAGATCTCTTTATTCTCCTGTGCAAGCAGGGACTCCATTTCCCTGCTGCTGGAACACACCTTCATCTCCTTCCATCCATAATTAAAGCTGACTTATCTTATGTGGGCCATTCACCTCTTATTTAACGGAGCAGCCTGCAAAAATAGCTGAGAGGTTTACAGGAAGGAAGCAGTTAAATGATAAAAATGTGAAATGTTATGCAGCAAGCTGTGTACAATTAACTAGAATTCAAATATACACCTTGTTCCAATCCAAGCCATTTATGAGATAAAAATAGTCTGCTAGAAGAATGTCATGATTAATGAGGTGAGACTCCAGCTAATTACTGTTTCCTCCAGAAGTAATTAGGTTGGCATTGCTAATCAAGATGAATGAACACTCTGACCCGCTTTTTTAAATGTAAAACTATAAGCTGCAGCAGCAATAACATCATTTAGTTCAGGCAATGTAGTCTTTATTAGGCTTGTAGTTTGATTAAATTCTTTTGTTATACCAGGCTTTCCACACACGAGCAGATGAATGCTGTGATGTTCAAAGAGTTTGTCACCCTTAATTAAAGACTGAAAAGGCTTGTCCAGTTCACGGGGCAGTACACAGGACAGCTCTAAATTGATAGCTTTTAAGTGGGGATAACTAAGGGAGTCACAGGCTTTCCCATCTGCAAGAAGATCCCTCCTCCTTCCACAGTTTTCTGTCACAGCAGCTGGAAAATTAGTATCAGATATTTTTGTATTGATTCCATTAAAAAAAACCTCATTTCATCAGAGCACCTTTTCATACACAACAGCTTTACTTTTACAGGGTGAATCCATTATAAATAAAGAGAAAGAAAGCTGTAAGAAGTAAATTCAAAATACCAGGTAATGTACTGCACTGTGTCAGACTGTGAACTTTTGCACAGCTACCAAGCCCCAGAACAGCCTCATGTCCCACCATCCCAGCAATTCCCATGATGACTACATAATTTCACCCCGAGGAGGAGGCTGAGAAGGTGACATCTGAATGATGTAGAGATACAACATGTTATAATGAAGTTGACACATAGTAGTTTCCTTTTTCTACCTCTTACTAGAAGATAAAGCACTCTCTTTTAACTAGGATTTATTTCAGCTAAACATTAGGTCCAAATTTTCACCTTAGAATTTTAATTTAAAGCATAAATGAGTCTGGGTCAGAAAATGACCCTCACCCTGCACTAACTTGTTGGATGCATTTGCTGTTTGCAAGAAGCACAGCAGGTGAGCTGAGGGGCCTCAGGACCAAGCAATGGCGCAGAGGGAGGGAGAGGGGATGGTGGCATAGAAGACCTGGCCTGTTCCCTGGCAGCAGGGACAGGTTTCCTCTCTTTCCACATGATAAGTCACTATAAATGTGGCAACACAAAGGCCTGCCTGAGCTCTCTGTCACCCATGTTCCAGTGGACATAGGCTCACCCAGGCAGTGGGGAAACACCTGGTTCCAAGGCTCCCCAATCAAGCCTTCTCCAAGACATTCCAGTGCACAATGAGAGGCACTTAACCTGAGCAACCTCAGGCCTATCAGCACTTTGTTAAGAAGCCCATGTGAAAGGCAGTTTCACACCTGAGTACAGCACACACAGGCACAAAGGATGCTATTTTCCCCCCTCTGTGAAGCTTCACTCAGCCACTGCCCACAGCAGATACGATACCTACCCCAGCAGGTAGAAGTTGCTTGCAGCTTCTCACACCTTCATCACAACACTTGGTAGGACCAGGGTAGTCCCTCATTAGCCCCACCATAATGGACTGGCAGATAGCAGCTCCTTGAGAGAGCCCAGGCTTGTGGCTGTCCCCCACACCTTGCTGGCACAGGGCTGCATGGCCCCTTCTTCCTCTCCAGCTTTGGGATCCTGAGTAATTTCACAAAAATCCTTACCTAGACAGTAAGAATAGTGCCTCTCTCCTTCCTCTGTCATCTGGTTGATGTTTCTGCTCACTAGACTGCAAAATCCTATTTTTAACCTATTCTGCCCAATGCCAGCCACTGATTGAGGCACATCTGCCTCACACTGCTGCTCCTTCCCTTCACCTGGACTGGCTGAGCCAGTCTCACACATGGCTGCCCCGGGGAGAGAATAACAGCCTGGCCTTCACATGTATCAACAAGGTAGCTAATTTGGGGGGTGGTGTCTAGCTTATAACTTAATTGAAACCTCTCCTTCCTCGCTGCTCCCTGCTGAGGCCTCCTCACCTCCTTCACAGGCTCCACCTGCCCTCACCTGCTTCAACTTACACCTAAAGCCCCTCAGGAGATGGAGCGCCCTGGTCTTGCTGCTTAAGTGTCCCTTTTGAGGCTCAGGAACACATAAGCAGCAGGACCAGCTGTCTGCTGTGGGGGCATTTAATTTCTAACCTGTGTTACTTCTTTTCTTTGTTCTCTCTTTGTGGCAGGACATCTATGCCCCCTCACACACAGATAATTGATGCATAAAGAGATAACCTGGGCTGAAAAGCCCAGCACAGTGTCATCTCTGGTGCCAAAAGGCACCTGCTCAGCTAAGAATCAACATTTCAGTCTGGAGAGCAGATGTGGGAAGAGATAAAAGAAATATTATTGACTGAGATACACTGTTTTACAAACTATAAAAGACACATGAGTTACCACCGAGGCAGAACCTCTTACACACACACCCTGAAGTGTTTGAGATTCCTCATTTGGATACAGATTCTATGGTTACTTCCCTGGGGATTGAGGGAAAGGATCTCAATGTTGGCCCCATCAGCAATTGGATGGTAAGATACACTGAATCCTAAGTTATGTTATTTCTTCTCTAGCTGGAACATTAACAGGTACCTTTAATCTTGTGCTGTATATACCTACTAGCAGTCTCTTTTTGTCCTTACTCTAGTATTAGTTTGTTTTAAGTGTTATGTCTGTTAATCTTCTATTAAATAAATAATTCATTCTATAATAAACCGAATCAATCATTATTAAAGGACTTGTGAATGAGAGTGGGTTCTGGGGTGCTGGCCACCTCAATAAAGCTGCTGCCAGAAGCCTGAGCAAAGGGCAGTGACTTATCTAAACCCCCACATCCATTTGTAACACTTTCCTGGAAAGTGTTGTGTGTTTTTTTTAGAATCAAGGCTTCCTCGAGTTGGAGCCAAGATGGTGGAAGTGCTGTTCAACAGCTTTGACTCATTTTTCTTTTACTTACTGAATCAACTTGCTGGTTACAGATTCCTGCAATGATGAACTCACTAGGAAACCAGGAAAGGAGAAACATCTATCATTCCTAAGAGCTCCATTTCCCATCCCTGCAGTGCCCCTTCATGGCTGTAGGCAGGATCTTGCCTGGTCGCCCCTGCCTTACAACTCTGCCTCCTTTCAGTGCTTGAACAAGAAAGTATACAGTGCAAAAAGTTATTTAAAAATGCAAAACCAGTAAAAGACATTTCCTATGGCTGCACACCTTGTTTCTCAGGCAGGCATGTTGATCTCACAAATCACAGGATCACTTAGGTTGGAAAGACCTCTAAGGTCATCGACCAACCTTTAATCCACCACTACCCTTGTTCACTACTACACTACAATCGTAAGTGCCACATCCAAATGTCTTTTGAAAACTTCTTTGGACAGCTGATTTCAGTGATTTACCAAAATTTCAGCATAGGAATTTTTCCTAATGTCCAATCTAAAACTCCCCTGGTGCAATTTAAAGCCATTACCTCTCATCCTATCACCTGTTACTCAGCAGCAGAGATTGAATTTTTCACTCTCCCACCCTGCTCCCCCCTTTTTTTTATAGGCTCCTTCCAAGGAGTTATAGACAGCAATAAGGGCCCCCTCTGAGGCTCCCTTTCCCCAGAGTAAACACTCCCAGCTCCCTCAAATTCTCCTCATAATATTTGTGCTCCAGGTCTGTCCTCATCTCTGTTGTTCTTCTCTGGACACACTCCAACACCTCAATGTCTTCCTTGCAGTGAGGGAACCAAAACTACAGACAGTATTTGAGGTGCTCTGACTTCCTCACAACCCAGGGAGAGGTGTGAAAGGACAGAATTTAGATGCTGTGCTCTGACCTGTGCTGACCTCACTAAGCAAGGCTAAGAATTTCTTCATTAATGCAGTTGGTTCATGTGCTCTTGGGTTATCAATTAACTGTGTAGCCCCTAAAAGTGAAGCATGACACTTCTGAGCTTCTACATGCTACTGACGCAATTCTAGTGATTTACTAATGAAAGTTTTATTGACTTGCCCAAGCTGTAGGAGCTTATTCACTTTTATTGACACATCCCCTTAATTCCTGTTTTGAGAACATTGGTTAACTGACTTAAATTAAAACAGGTGATCCCATAGAAGCAAGTGATTTCTAAATTTCTTTTCCCTGGTCACAGCTGTGCCACAAAGGTGTTTCCCTTTCTCTCCACATATTATTTCCATGCATTCCTGTTGGATGTATTCCAGGGTTCTCCAAAAGGCCCTATTGCACAGAGCATGGGCAGCAGCTCTGGTGTTGCTTGAGCATAATCATTTCTATCTCCCCCAGCCTGCTGCTACCACAGTGTAGGTGTTGCATCAGTGTTCTTGCTTGGACCCTTTCAGATGCATCACTGTGGGCTGCTTCTTTCCCTGAGAAACAGTCTAGTATATAAGGACTTCTGGGTATTTTTTGGCTCTTCCCTTCCCTCTAATCTGTCTAAATATTGTCATAGTGAGGTGTGATGTCTCCTCGAAGGTTTGCCAGGAAACAAACCTGGATAGACAGAGGATGTTGAGGATGAACTCTCATTTTATATGAGATGTGATTGGCCGCTTCTTTTTTTATTTAAGTATTTTTTTATAGTAGAACTACAAACATCTTTGCTACCAAAGACTGATCTCTACCCTAGCAGTGTAAGCAAAATTATTCTTAGCTCCTCTTTTTTTTTTTTTTTTTTTTTGGCTGATAATAAGACCCAAGGGTAGATTAATACTTAGAGAATTAATGTTTTGGATGGCTAAATGAAAGACTCAAGCGAATAATAGCAAATGAAATAAGAAGAATTAACAAGCCCGTGAGGTCACTGCTCGTGATCAGCTCATGTCAGGAGGCAGGGAACTTGCAGTCATGCACACAGCAGCTGTCACCCGCCATGGAGAAAGGAGGGTGGAGTCCATATCCCATCAGTGAGTTCACCTCCACTCTAATCCTACACTTCCCATATTTTTGGAGCACAATTGCTGCTGTTTTAGCAAGAACTGAGCTCAGCCCTGCCAGCCAAGTGGTATAGGGGGTCAGGAATTTCCAGGCTGCTCCTCAGTCCAACCCACCCCCCCAGCTGATGTCATTTATAAATCCCTGTACTCTCTCTGTGTAAAGAGAAATCTAGATCCACCTACTCTCTGCACTTTCTGAGCTGTTGATGTATCACAGAGCTGAACTTGGCCAGCCTGGGAATCTGTCCCACAAACACTGACACATGCACCAGTAAAAATTGGTTGTCATGGGTTAGGAGTCTGTGGGTGACTAAACCAAAGGGCAAATAAAAAAATCAGTCACATTTCTCAGACCCAAAGTGAATTAGCCTGAAGTGGAGAAATATTTGTATTCAAAGAGGTTTCCAGTTCTCTTCCCTACTACCAGCCAAAGATAAAATGTTTAATATGCATTGTGCATTGCACTCAGTCTGGTTTGGACAGCAGATATCAGAGGGAGCTGTTTTTCCCACCTGCCTAAGCAGTGGAAGAGCTTGTCTCCATGCACAGATAAGGAAGACCAGCTTTTTAATATAGGCAGCAGAGTGAACAAAAGTGGGATTGGTGTACAGAAGTGGGCACAAGAAACAACACCCTCTTCCCATGAAGTTTTTTTGGGCTGATTTGGGAGGGATGGCAAGGGGAGGGATTGTTTGGTTTGGGTCCAGCAGTTTTCCAGCCTTCAGAGCTTGCCAAGTTTGTAAAAAGAACAGCCAGGATCTGAACAAAATAGTTCTTGTTTTTTCTTAGAGCCCCCTGCTCATTGTGCTGCTGCAGTGATGGGTGAGAGTACATGGACACACAACTGCGCTTGTCTGCTGCAGGTTTCCTTCAGCTAATTCAGATTTTGCAACTCTTGATGTGAGTTTTTCTCCCTGAAAGAGTAAAATAAAAAAAGTCACTGATGATTTGTTCTTTGGCTCTATTTTGGTGCCAATGCATCATTTATCACTACAGCAATCATCAATACCCATTCAGCCACCATCACACACTTCCCTGACATTCACTGCATCATTTAGAAAGTGATAAAAATCCCAGTTTAGAGTAGTTTATTCTTTTGTGGTCCCCTAGTTCCAGCAATCTTTTAAGGGACTGGACAAAATTAGCAACAAATTACTCTATGAATACCAAGGCCTTTTGTTGCAGTGTCCTGAGAGTTTGTAATACTGTCAGATTTTAATTAAATATAACAAAAATTAAGGTGCTCTGTGTGGCTGCTTGCTTAGACAGTGAGGTAATTATATATAATAAGGAGATCTGTTCAGCAATCACTCCTAGTCACGGGAACCTCACACCACTATTATGCTTAACATGAAGACAGATTGTTATATTGTTTTGGAATGTGAGAAACCAAAATTAGCAGTGGCACACCATAAACTTAATATATAGAGTAGCATTTTTGACATTGCGAGCGTCAGTGAATTAATTGTTACCCATATTTGATTTTTTCAGGGAGCATGGTTTTGCACATGGGTTAAAAAACTGTAAAACTGTTAAGTAACTTGTACACTGTTCCTTCAGCAAAAATACCATTATGTCTAAGTTTTTGTTGACCAAAATAAAAATAACTCTATGCGTACTGCTTTTTTCCTGTTTTGAAAGGAGACTACAGCACAAAATAGTCATTGTCCTATCTGTACGTCCCAATGAGATGTGATGGCAGTAGTAACAACAAACATCCTGGAACAGATATCTTCACCACTGAGTCCTGCCCCAGCAGCTGCCAGTGCCTTCCTTTAAGCCACTATGCTGTGGGCTAAGATAACTGAAGTGTATGCTCCAGTTAATTTACAGTGACAGTGATTTTTTTATTTGGGCAGACTAATAGAAATGGAGAGTTCAGACACAATATTTCACACATGGCACAAGGACTTTTGTTCCCTCTGCCTGAGCAGCCCTGAGGGCATACACCCTATTTACCCCGAAGGATGAAAAGGGAATTTTATAAATACTCCTTTAACTTTTTTCCTGTGTTGGTAAAGTGTCTTGTCCAGGGTTAGAATAAGCAGATCTATTTTGGGACTCTCCTTCACAAGCACATGGCATTTTAAACTCAAGGAAGCAGCTGGAAAAGAAAATGCCACATTCAGTTCTGTTCAAGACTGAGTTTTGAATCTTGGCTAAGTTTAACCAGCCAATCAAGGAATGTAAGTCAGCTTGCTGATCTGTGCCTTTGAAAAGGAAACAGCTCCAGCCTAACCACATAAAAAATAAACAGCCATGCCTTTGAAAGGGGGCAATACAAAAAGCTATGAAAGCCTTCTCAGCAGAGCAGAAGAGCTGGGAGGGAGGCAGCACCAGGAAGAACTCATTTGATTCTGAGTGAGGGACATCATGAAACATTTGAGACACATTTCAAAATTGAGAGTGAAAACAGAGCAGAAACCTCTCGTAGGGCAGCAGCAGCCAAGTCAAGCCCCCAAACATCTCAAGTGCAGCTCCCACGCTGGGGCTGTGACACAAACCAGCAGCAGAACTATTTGGCATAGGCAGCATCTTGGAAATCCAAAGGTCAGTCTGTGGGAGAAAGTTATTGGGTGAGGAGGTGGTAAGGTAGCCAGGAAAAGCACAAGAACACCAAGAAAAGAATTTCACTCAGGCACGAAGTCACTAGTTATCACGCAGGAAAGAATTTGGTGTCACTGCATAGTGCCAATGGAACGTCGAGCCTGTGCTTCAGGAAGACTGAAAAGGCAAATAACACGTGGAGAGCCATGGGGAAAGGAAGGGCAGAGAGAACAGCAAAGAGAATCACTGTAGCTGTGTCTACTTCAAGGCCCTGTTGTTACACTCAAAAATGACACAGCACAAATAGAAATAATGCAGCAACAGCTGGATCACAGTTCAAAGTAATATTTGTATGGGGAACAGAGGCACCCTGGGACTCTCCAGCCTGGAGAAGAGGGAACTTGTTCTTCCATGTGCTGGTGGCTGCAGCAAAGGGCAGGAGGAGGAGATTTGTGGCTTCTTCTCAGTATCTAAGACCTAAGGACATGAAATTAATTATCTTGCAACAGAACTGGAATGAGCAGAGGAAGCACTTTTCCATGGTCACATAATTAAGCTCAAATACAGATAATTCTGGAAGCCAAAAGTATAATATGGTTGAAAATGTAATTTGACAAATTCATGGAGGAAAATCTATTATGGGCTGTGGAACACAAAGCCACAAATCTCCAGCTCAGAAAATCCCTTAGTAACAGGGAGGGAAAAGTTTTATGACACATTAGACCCCTTCCTGCACTCCTTTTTTCATTTTAATAGGAAGCAGAAAATGTTGTCTGGTCTGACACACTACTGCTACTCCAGTGTTTCCAAATTAGCTGTCACTGGAGTGTCCTAAGACCCAAATGTTTGGCTGGCTGTACCCTGCAGGATCTGTTGGGAAAGCTTCCTACCTCCTATCTGCAACTATACTCCCCAAGTGTAGGGTATATCCTGTGCCTTTAATATCCCAGTTATACAAGGATTTTTCTACTCCATGAGGAAGATTATATAAATTATATTATAGAGTGGAATAAAATATTTGTTTGAAAAGCTTGATCAGGGTCACATCCTAAATAAAGTAGAAAGGAAGATTCCTGTCCAAATCTTACAGATGGTTGGGGCTGGCATCCAGTCTGCCTCAGGTTTTAGTCCTATTTTCTTCAAGAGCACACTGAGCTCATCATCTCATCATCTCATCATCTCACTGCTTTAGCAGTGAGTAACTGCTCAAAACACAGAGAGGTCTGCATGGATAGGAGGCAAAATGCAATGTTCTTCCCCTGAGAGCAGAGCTATCCATGATAAAGTGTAGAAGTAATCTAGTCTTTCTCAAAAACAAACAAGGAAACATAAAACCCTCCTCTTTTCTTCCATCATAGTGATCTTTATATAATCACCTTTGGATGCAAAGCTGGCACAGAAGATTCCAGTCCAAATGGTGAAAGTTTGAGAAAGTTAGACACATGAAATAGATGAAACCAGGTTTTCAACTACCTCAGGAAGATGCAGTCTTCTCATTGAAGGGTGTGAAATCCATTTACTGAGAAGACAGCACAGTGCACCCAAGCTGAAAAAACCCTGTTCTTGTGCACAGCACCCAGAATATGCAAATGCACCTATCTGACACAAACTGCTGTGCCCACCCTGCTCTTCATCACATTTCACAATTGCAGGGTCCTATATATAGGTGTAATCAATATTTCAGATGGGTTGAACTGAAAATGTCCTCTGAACAACTTTTCACAATGGCAGGTAGTGATAGGACATGGGGAATAGTTTTAAACAAAAAGAGAGAAGAGATTTAGATTAGATATTAGGAAAAAATTCATTACTCAGAGAGTAGGGAGGTACTGAAAGAGTTTACCCAGAGAAGTTGTGGATGCCCCATCCCTGGAAGTGTTCAAGGACAGGCTGATGGGGCTCTGAGCAATCTGGCCTAGTGGAAGGTGTCTCTGCCTATGACAGGGGGTTGGAATGAGATGATCTTAAAGGTCTCAGCCAACCCAAACCATTCTTTCACTTTTCTATGATTTGTAATTGCTCTCTTCTGTGTTCATCTGAAAATACCAGTTCTGCTTTTACACTGCCCAGAGACTAAGGGAGCACCTGGCAGACTTTCTACTTAGAATTAATTCTATATTACTATTTCACACATTTTTTTTCTCTCCTTGGACAGATTCAACAGGCTGAAAGGCAGCAGAAGCACTCTTTCTAAAAATACAACTGATAGATAACTGTGGTCTCCACAGGCTACCTGTTGGGTCTTCTCTGACGTAGCAATGAACAGAATGGCCTTGCTGTAGAACAGCATTCTCCTGAAGTTTCTCCTGAATAAAAGAAGAAAATTGCATTTACCTGGTCATGTTACAGTGAGGATAAAGCACAGACTGAGTAATAAAAGAGATTCATATGGTTAATGCTTCCAGGTGTTGATGTGGTCTTCCTACTTGAACTTCTTTTCTTGTATTTCTTCAATATCTCTTGTTACATGACTGGCTTGTTTTGTTTAGGTTGAATGTTTTCTTGATTCTCTTCCACTCTTTGCTTTCTTTAAACTTATTAGGTATTGCTCCAGGACACAAAATAAGCAGGAAATCTTGTGAGACATCTTTTTTACCTATTTCTGTAAAATGTAGTTTGAAAAACAGAGCTTGTGTCCTCATTTGATAGAGGAACCAGAGAAATGGTACTTGGCAATTATTAACTGCACAGTTTGTCACTTAGCTCATGTATTCTGCTACCAGCACTGAATATGCTATCTTAAACACAAAAATTCCGGCCCCTATCTCAAAATCTGTAGGTATTTGAATCAAAATCTAATCACTTTTCCTGTTCTATCAGTGTTCTTTACTGTCTGAGTGCTATAAGCAAAGCATCTTCCTGGCATTAAAGGTCCTTCAAGAAAAAGTTAGGTTCTCCATTAAAAATGTGATTTATTTAATTTGCATGGGGGATATAAATAAAGTTTAGTACAATTCTCTTCCTGAATCAAAAGAGCATCTAGGTCAGTCATTGCTACTGTTGCTCTGCAGTGTTAATGTTTTTTGTCACTTGGAATATGACTCAGAATTAGAGACAGATGATCTACTGATTAGGAAAGGGGGGAGTTGTTAATTTAATTAAGGAGTCACTTAGTGAATTAAAATGGTACTTTGGATCTAAGTATCTAAGCCTGTAAAAATTTTAGGAACACTATAAATTCTTGTATTTCAAAAGCAGGTTGGGTTAAGATTATTTATCCTTAAGGGATGATATCTCAGCTATGCAGATGGAGAGAGGACTTTGAGTTCTAGAGAGATTAGTCACTGCCAGTAACATCACCGCTATACAATAAAGAAAGTATATTTTTGGGTACAATGTTACTGCTACACAGGGAGAGCAGTTCCATAGCTGAGGTAAAAGTTTGTTATTTTAATCAAAAATGTTGACAGAGTAGGCAATCAAATTTTTTTTCTTAAATATTCTTTTGTCGAAAATTTCAAACCATAATGGTTTGGACATGTACAAGCTGAAACAATGAAGCTGAAAATAGCATATGCAATTTTTTATCCAAATATTCCATCAGGCTGGATACTTGGTGGCTATTATTAAAGAGTTTTAAAGTTTAACTGTACTTTGAAAATAAAACTTTTCTTTTTAAAGAAAAAACAAACCAAACACTTGCTAAAGAAAATATATTTTGCTGAGAAAACCAAAACAGTAACAGACTTAAGCCTTGGTGCATGATATAGAATTGAAAACAGACATTTTCCCTAGGAATGTCCATTTCATCAAATTTTCCACTTTGACCAAGCTGTCGTTTTTCTACACACGAGGTGGGGAAGGACCATTTTCATGACCACATTTCTATTACCTCTATTATAAATTCCTACTTTTCATTTTTTTGAATTGTGTTACAGAGCTGCTGGCTGGCTCACCCCATCAGGTTTAGGCACCCGCCCATTGCTGGGAATCACAGAATAGTTTGTGTTGGAAAGGACCTTAAAGATCATCTTGTTTCAACCCTCTGCCATGGGCAGGGACACCTTCCACTAGACCAGGTTGCTCAGAGCCCCATCCAGCCTGTCCTTGAACATTTACAGGGATCGGGCTTCTCTGGGCAACATGCCATGGCTTCACCATGCTCACAGGGAAGAATTTCTTCCTAATTTCCAAACCAAACCTACTCTCTCTCCGTTTGAGGCCATTCCCTCCTACCCTGTCACTCCAGGCCCACATAAATAGTTTCCCTTCATCTTTCTTGTCAGCTCTCCTCAGGTACTGGAAGGCCACAATGAGGTCACTCCAAACCCTTCCCTTCTCCAGGCTGAGCAATCCCAATTCTCCTAGCCTTTCCTAACAGCAGAGCTGCCCCATCCCTCTGATCACCTTGGTGCCTCCTCTGGACCCACTCCATGTCCTTCCTGTGCTGGGATCCCAGGGCTGGAGGCAGCTCTGCAGGTGGGGTCTCACCTGAGCAGGGCAG
>JAOTQP010000870.1:58878449-58932137 GCA_026413545.1 Cichladusa arquata | reverse complement strand
TTGCACAAGCTCAAAGGTTTTGGTTTTTCCAGCCTTTCACAGCTATTGAAAATAATCAGTTTGCCCCTCAGTCAGAAAGAGGGAAGAAAAATAATCTGCAAAACTGGTCCATATATGCTTTGCATTTCCCTTAAGGGCTGAAAAAAATGCTTTCTGCTCCACTACCATAATTACAACCTCCTTGGTGCGGAAGATGACAGTAGATAGCTGCCAAGTGCAGCAGTCTTAGAACACAACAAGTAACAAAAACCATGAAAACAAGGAACACACAACCACCTAAAACAGACATGTGAGACATGGTCAACCTGCTCTGTTTACTACAGGAAGGACTGCCCCAAACAACAGATTATAGTGTCACTGCAGTTTAGAACAAATTTTTATTTAGTAAAAAAGTTACCCAATTTTAAGATTTCTTTTGGTATGAATAACAAAAGAGTACTTGTAAGCTTCTGTTACCTACTGAAGGCTTTAAAAAAAAATCTGAACTTCATTCTGAAACAAACTTTAACCTTTATAATTCACTCTTGTCCTTAAACCATGTGAGTAAACAAGCATATTCAATACCTTGCTACAGCAAAAACTTGAGCTACCAGGTGAGTGATTTCCTTTTACTTACATTTACCAAAAGCCCATCCCTCCTCTTGATTAGTACTTCTTGGATAAACTCACTTCCCATGACCTTTGTAACCTCAAGTGTCACCACAGGTAAGGCTGAGAGGTTGTACAAACTGCATCAAGATGAATTTGTCAGATGGAGAACAAGATTTGCAAACCAGAAGTTTCCAGCTGAGGTATTAAATACACCAGTGAGAAGCATAAACTAACAGCTTGAAGGACACTATGGAGTTCATAACAGACAATGAAAGGCAACAGTGATGAAATACCGTCAGGGAAAAAACTAACCTTCATTATGTCTGTGTTTCCAAGGTTAAATTACAGGCCTCTTCAGAAAGGGACTTTTTATACAAAAAAAGAGGAGTCATGTAGTCACAAAGCAGAAAATAATTTTAATCCAAAAGGAAATAGTGATAAACCAAGTATGGAAAGGAAGATTTTAGATTCATGTTTATCCTAAAAGTAGGGTTGTGGGCACAAGGAGGATGGGGAGGGAATCACACATAAGGAAAATATCTCAGCTATAAGTTTTAAATACTCTAAAGGGGTACCAATAGTTCTAGTGTTGATAATTGACAGAACCATATGAGTGATTTGGGCATTCAGTATAAGCACTTACAAGTTAGCAACTAATCCTATTAGAAGGCTATATTCACCAAGAGCATTTGAGAGACTCCTATCACAGCTAGCTCAATCAGTGTCCCATGGGAGCACACACTTCAGGAGTGCTTCAATCCAACACCTTTGGTTTAGAAGTCAACAGCATTCAATAACATATATGAAATTTTTGGAAGTTTAAATTAACAATCTTAACACCTTTCCCTATCCCACTGGTACTGCATATACCTCTGACATATGGTTTGCGCTATTATGAGAACTGATTTTCTCTTAATCTAAATCCTGTATAAATCTCTTTATTCCCAGAATCATTCCCAAGAGCAAGATTTCAAAAAACTAATGGGGGAAAAAAGACACTGGGTGTCCAAGGCTATAAATGGGTATCTTAACATGAAAGTACTATGCTCCATTATAAATCAATTTAACAAAAGGAGTCAGCACACAGAGTTAGATTTCTTCTTTACATCAAGATTTCTACAAAATAGGAGAGAATACAATGCAATACACAAGTCCATAAATGCAAGGTAGAGTACAATTCACACTAATTTACAAATGGTTATTTACACTGTTGTATATACATGTACAGTCAGACCTGGTTAATGCAAATTTCGTACATTCTTTTAAAAAGCAAATCAACAAGTGTCAATAAAGGTATTTAAAATTATGTGACAGGAGACTAGTGACCATTCAGAAATCTTTAGTGCTTCAGCAACCTAAGAAATTAGGCCTGGATTAGCCAGATCTGACTGCAGAAATGAGGAGGGAAAAAAAAAAAAAAAAAAAAAAAATCACACTATTCTGCTTTACAAAAGCAACCAGGCCACTACAGTCTATTGACTTGATGCTATTTCTGCAAGAATGCCCAGATTAATAACCCTCTACATATTTACAATATAGCTTTAACTACAGCAAGAATTAATAATTTTGGCATTCATGCCCTTAGCTTAACAAAGGCAACAGAGCATCTTCTTGGCAAGTCACAGTCAAAACTACTACAGGATGTTTCTAGAGCTCAGTCATTTTTTTGTCCTACTTCAAATATCTTCATGTTGCTATTACAGAGACCGAGATAAATTAAGTGAAACAAGTACATGTTCTCTAGTACTCAACTTACATTCAGAATGTCCTGTATTCACAGTTTCAAGCTATTTTATCATCTGCAATGCAAATTACTGCCTCCAACTTAATGCATCTGTAGATATTCCTCAGGAAACAAGGATATCCGAGTGCTACTGGCTCAAACAGATGTGGAACAAGGCTCAGGGTAACTGGCATTTCATTTTGGGAGATGTTCTACAGTACTTCTTTTGAGCTGATCACAAATGGATTTAGCCTGCATTTCTCTTGAGAGAAAGCTGATGCAGAGCAGTTTTGAAGTGTCTGAAGTGAATTCCAACGTGCAAACTTACAGCCTCGACCAGTACTGCAGTCAACCACCGTAACCTGTGACAGTCCTTGTGCTCCTTCAAAGTGGCTCAGGAAAAGCTTGGACTGTTTGCCACCTGCTTCAAAGTGCTTTTACAGGATTCACTCCACAACTATGAGACTGAGCTGCACTCAGGAAAAGCTTTGGTTCTGTGGAAGCAAACTTCCACTCCTGCAGTTATTGCTACTTGAGCTATACAAACAAAAATACTACCGACAAAAATTACAGTAACTCCAAACCTAAGTAGTACTGGTACCTGAAAAGGGAATGTGTTTTGCCAGCCAATGGGAAATGTAGGATCTGTCAAGTGTTGAATTTCCCAAAACCAAATGAACTTCACAGCCTTCTTTCAAAATATTTTTTAAGTACAAAGCAATGCTGTCAGAAATAATGCCACTCCTTGGAAGAAAATAGTAACGAAGAGTTCAAAAATCTTTAGCAATCTTAGTTCCAAGGACATCTTGCTGAACTTAAAGGAAATACAGGACAGCAGGGTATTATTCATCAAATATCAATAAAGTCCATAGGGAGAAAGTACAGAAGATTAAGGTCTTCAGTGCCTTCATGAGCTCTAGCAACATCCTTGATAACTGCTACGAAGTAAATTATAAATGTCTATTTTAGCTATTTGTTTCAAATCAGAGTTTGTCCAGTATAGTAGCCTCCAGCTAAAGAAAATGGTTACTTCAAGTTACAAAAAAATCCCAGTCTTCCCATTTGTACAAAGATTTTAAAGGTTTTGACTGAATAAAAATAAAATTGAAACATTTAGAGATTAATATAAACAAGAGGAAAAACAAATCCTAAACTGTGCTTTTGTAAAACAACAGGATACCATTGGAAATGGTCTTTATTGGTGAAGATTTGTCATTCACATGAATTTTCTTAGTCCTGAATCACTCCAAAGCTTTTGTAAAGCACATATGTATGTACTTGTGTACATACTATACACACATACACACACTCCCATGTGCCATAAAGCAATTTTGAATAAATATCTTTGCTGGAGTCTGTACAACAGACTCTTCACATAAGTTTGGGTTTGCATGTGCTCATGCACATGCACAGACTTTGTACATGTGGGCACTTATGTGACCAAAGTGCAAAGTTTTTCAGAGTATCATCAGTCGAGTTCATGCCTGCCTAGCCCCAAACTGCACTGTTGGGCTTCAGTCTTCTGCTATGAGTTCCTTCCCATCTCCTGCCCTCCAATCCAACCCTCCCTTTCAGAGTTTAAGCCTCTTTTCCACACCAACTTTTGCATTGTACCATTAGGTAAACATGTTCAGTTAACATTTTGCAATCCAGACCATTCTTGGTATAACAGCTTTAAGAAATAAGTTTGTGATGATACCAAAGCCTCATTGCTCAAATCATACACTTTTCCATACTGTCCTTCAAACTGGAGGCTTTAAAAAGCAATTTGCTGACAGGAAAAAAAAGAACCACCAGACATACCAGAATCTGCACAACTAAAGGACCAGACATTTAAGTCTTAAGAGTCCAAGGTTAGAAGATGACAATGAAGAAAGTTGTCATCAATACAGGAACTGTAAACCTGTGTTTTGCTCTCCAGTGCAACAGGATCTCTGCTCTCCTATCTCCAGTCCAACAGTCCATTCTGTCACTGGAGCACAACAGACATAGACACCAGAATAGTGTTCAAATCTAGAATCATGTTTCAAAAAGGAAGAGAGATTTGGAATAGTGGTCTTTTGACTTTAAGAGTACACTTAATAAAAAAGCAGCTTTCCCACAGAAGTTAGGGATGGCAGGCTGTCCACCTAACACCAGCAATTGGCACAATATCCTCAGAGAATCTTGTGGTCACAGAACCTGAACATTTCTACAGCTCAATCTAGACGAAAAAGAAAAAAAATCAAAATGTTGTTTATCATTTCAACAAGCTGCTTGATTCTTGTGCAAAAGGAAAGTACCATCACATGGAAAGCTACCTTTAAAAAAAGGGGTAAAAATAAAGATCATCCTAACCCTTCCCCCTAGCTATACCACACTAGAGATCTCACAAGCCTATTGTCACTCCTTTTCCTCATAGGCCTCTAAAAGAAGAATTGTCTCTGACGTGTCTTCTTTAGCATAAGTGAATGCAACTTGAATAAAATAAGTTGTTAAATGAATCCTTTGGAACAACTTCACTGTCTGCACCCAGCTTTAACAAAAACTGATGAAAGCAGCAACGGAATCATGTTAAACGTATAATAAATAATTCACATACAACATATGTTAAATTACAAAGAAGGATTAATTTGCCATTTCTACAACTTTTCATAGATTTAGCAAGTTTCTAATCTGTTTTATATCAACAGCAGTACGTATGTTCTTCATAATAAATTTAACATTGAAGGCTGTCTAGAGGCATTATTTATAAAGCAAGAACCACCAAGTGAGCATTACAGCACTTCAACAAATGTTTAGTTTTTTTCCAGTATCTGTTCTCAGAAAAGATTCAAGGGTTGTCTATCCACTTGGTAAGAGTCCTCCTCTTCATTACTCAGGAAGAGTTAACGTCATGACCTCCAGTTTCATTTTGAAATACTGGTTAAACCGAACAATTGCATACCTGGTCAAAGGGAGAGAGACATTCCAGGTTAGGAATAGCTAACTCTTCACATGACAACAGCAATGCTAAGTAGGACTAGTCAAAATTCCACTGACCCCAGCACCCTGTTTCCAAAATTGACTCTTAGCAGCTACCAAAGGAAGTAATTAAGAACAGAGCAATGATATCATAGTACTTCTTCTCCACCACCCCCACAACCCCAGCTTGCAAAAGAAATGCTGCTCCAGGATTATCAAAGGTAATAGTGGTTTAGTGCATAATTGTTCTTAATGGACTGTCCAACAACTACAATGCCACAGAAATTTTATCTTGATGGTTAAATCAAATGTGCCAAAGCTGACAATTTTTTGGGGTTTATCACTGGTGTTTTCACTCCATCTAGTGGTGACTGCCAGGTTCTGTAGCCTGAGATAATTAAGAAATCTACGTTGCTCTTATTCATAAAAATGACATAATTAAGCCCAGTAAACTGGCTTAGTCAGTGCAAAAGTTCTAAAGTGGGACCTTTTGCCACGTAATATAATGAATTTTATCACCTTTTTCAGTCCTCAATACAGAAATTAATTCCTCTGCTTGTTGCCATGAAAGACCATTTTAAAATGGCCAAAGACACAGGTATCTACCTGAAACAGAACTTAACATTCATTAGTGGCACAAAGACTCTTTAAAACAAGAATAGCAACTTCCAGGATCAACACTCCATGCAATAAGTAATCAAGCTCTTTTATACTATCTTGATTCTCACTGATGGAAATGTAGATCTTGCATCTGACAGACAGCACAACTCACTGACCAACTTTGGCTTATACACCTTTGTCTCCCCAGCAAAAAAAACACTTAATAGGCAAAAAACATTATGCTCCTTGCTTGCAAACCATGTGTTTTAGCACAAGGGCACATAATTTAGAGAACTTTCAGCAACAAAAAACACTGGCAGACAGCGTTCACCGCCTTGTTTTCCCTTAAAATTGCAGAGTTTTATTGTATGATCACAGAGGTCAGGTGTGTAGCTCAGATCTCAGCTTCTGATAGCTGGGGTTTTGGACTAAATGGCCCCACAAGTCCATTCCACGCTCTAGTATTCTATGACTGCACATAGCAAGCACACTTACCCTAGAAAATCAAAATCAATGGTGGAATATTTGGCTTGAATAAGAGCCCACAATCCCCAAAAGAAGTGCGAAGCCTGAAAGAAAAAAAATTTAGCAGCAAAAAATTAACCTTGTCTTAAATCTAACATGTAAACATATTCTCACAGACACAAAACTTTAGCTATAATAGAACATCAAAAGCCAATCTTTTTGTAAAGTTATTTGATCTCTCTTTACCAAAGAGATTTATAAGCAGTATTATAGAATAAATTACTCACAAGCAGACAAGGAAATCCATTGGAGTGTAACTCCCCATGTGTCATTTTCAAGAGAAACAATGTTGGATTTACAAACTATGTCACCTATTAAGTAGATTGTTGTATGACTATATACACCATGCTAAAAAAGTGCACAGAAATGTAACTACCACCTATGGCTGCTAATTAAATTTCTATTATTCCACATGTATTGAACTCTACGCAAACAGGAAATTCCTTTTGAATTTTCAATTACACCCTTAGACCTCTATAATTACACTCACTCTCACTGCTGACTTGGACAAAGAGACATGTAATGCTCTAAGAAAACCTCTAATTCACCAGCATTTACACAAATTTCTCGTCTCTTCCAGACTTGCTTCCATTAAGAGTCCAGATAAGTAGTCTGGAGGCCTCTGTGCACTTTCAGATTGGAAGTACGGATTACATTAGTGATATGGCTGTTAACATACTTCAAAATGAACATGTAATGGCCATAAGCCATGACATTGTCTTTGTGGAAGACATTTCTGGACATCCAGGTTGCAAGTGACAGACTTGGAACTTCAGTAAATGACTGCTCATATTAATTATCAAGCTTCCTGAAGTTTGCATGCAACACTTGACTAGGAATTTAGCAGACATCCACGGACACACCTGAAAACAACTCAAGCAGCAACTAATCTGTGTCCATGTGAATCTTGTATCTCTAGTTCAGATAACTTTGCCAGAGAGTTGCAGTTCATAATTTTACATCAACATCCACTAACTTTATGTCAAGTTTTCCCTTAACAAAGCTTCCCACGTGAGCTGACAAGAGCCACACAGTGTTTGTGCATCAGGGGTAGTCTATAGGTAAGTCCTGACCTGTTCTCTAAACACAACTCTATCCTCTTAAACATTACTATGACCATTGTTTAAAGCTGACAAAATAGTGCTGTATATTTTCAAACAGACCACCAGTCTGCTCAATCACAGATCTTTCCTAAATGAATAGGACAGCTGAATTTAACAGTAATAACTAACATTTTAAGAGAATAGCAGCACACAAGCAATTGTTTTTAAAGCTTAATAATCATCTTCCTGTTAACTATACTTCCTTGTTACAACCAGAAGCTTTTGCCAGAAAACTGAGGGTATTACAGTAACAGAGGTGTGCCTGATTTAGTAGGAAAGAGGACTAAAATAAGGCCAAAGTAGCTACTTTAGCCTTATTCCTCCTACAAATAGCTGGGAATGTTATTCTTCGTAAGAAAAAAAACCCACAAGCACTTTTGCTGTAACATTTCCCATCCTGTCATCTAGGCAAAACAAGATCAGCAAGAGACTCCAGAGTGACCTATTTATCTGCAAAACAAAAACAAATCAAAAATAAAAACAAAACAAACAAACAAAAAAACAAAAACAAAAAAATAAATTCTAGTTTGACAGAATGTTATCATCTTATTTTAAAAAAGGCTTTTAAAGCTTATAACTCTTCATGAAGCACTACCTTGTTCTTCCATCTACTACAAGCAAAAGTTCAACAAAGACACACCATAAGCTGTGGCCAACTTAAACTTGCCTGACCAAATAACAGTCAACAGAAATCCTCACTCAAAGCTCATCTCCTTGTTTTCTGAATGTGCAGTGCCTTCTTCACTAGGACTATTCTACAGATAAGATTTAATATACAACAGAGAAGCAAGTTTCCACAGAACAGCAAAGGTTTATTTCTTACAGAAGTTTTCTTTACATGACACAACACTCAAATTCAAGAAAATACCAGCTACATTTGTTCAAAGAATATCAGGTTTCCCTGTATAATTTAAAATATTCTAATCAAGTGTTTGTTACTTACCAGTGCAAACTGATTGACTTGGACATACAGAACTTCAACCTCTTTTTCACTGACTTCTGTGCCAAATCCTTTATATTCTTTGTAGGCCTCAAGGTAAGATCTCAGCCATTGCTCCTGTAATTTCCTGTTGGGATAAAGGCTGTAGTCTACCTCATTTACTCCTAGTAAAAAGAAAAGAATCCTATTAGAACCTCATGTTGCATAAAGACCATTAGAAACCCTTTAGTACTACCATTAGCAGTCTGTTACTGTATCTCTTCCCAACCCAATACACAGGCACAGATTGATGTGGACAAATAACCACACTTTTTCCTTGGACCTGACCTTATAAATTATATGTTGCAGGAATTTACCCACAAACAAATCAGTGTTCCACCTTGCAAATTTATGTGTTCAGCCAGACGGAGTCTGCTTGCATACTGGGATTCAACACCTTGGGCTTTGAGAAAAAGCTTAAGAAAAAGCATTTGCTTTATGAAACAAAAACCCTCACAAATAGATCAAATATTACATATTTTGTAAGAAAAGAGACTTGTATGCCACAACATCCCAAGTCAAATCCAGATGCTTATCCAGTTATCACTAAGCTCACATTTGAAGAAAACTTATATATGAGTCTGCTTCTCTCCTTCACAGGACAGTGGTAGAATTAGGAGCTCATAACCTATTTTTTTCCTGTTTTTCTTCCTATACTGGAAGTGCTTAGTCACAAGGCTTTAGAGAGTCTGCTAGAAGCCCCAAACCTGGATGATAGTTCACTTCCATTATCACTCCCAGTGACTTCAGGAATTCTCATGAATTCTTATATTAAGAACATTGCAATCCCCTAGCACCTAAACTCTTCTGTGTGTTAGATACACATAAATTTAGCTTAAAAAATAATTCAGATTTTTACTGGATAGACAGAGAATAAAAGTGAAGCACAACTATTCTTCATATGCAAAAAATGTATTGGTGTATTTATTCTTCATATTTATGTAGTTACATTTCAGAAGTATAGGATGAAAAATCAAGCTTTCAAATATAATTTTGCTAAATAATTTAATTTGCTTTCCAAATGTTTCAATTGCCAATTACACAACTCAAATTACCAAGCACACTTTTTTTTAAGTTATCTAAACTTAACATTGTTTGTAAAGGAACTGGTAGATTAAGGCTCTTCATTTCACCACAGTGTGCCTTCTACCTGCTCTAATCATTATGTAGGTTTTCCCTGCTGGCTCTGAAATTATACAGCATGCACTTAAAGTCATTTCTCCCTTATGGACAAAGTGGAATGGGCATTCACCATAAAAAAATTCAACTAGCTAATAAGTTCATCTAAAAACACCATATTCCTAAAATCCCACCTTTTTCCTATAACACAGTCTTAGCCTTTACTTCCCGTTTTAAGACGGACCAAGTACTTAGTGCACATGTTCAAAACCACCAAGAAACATAATCCTGCCTTTTGGCACTGTGGAATCACACAGAATATTGTCAATAAATATACCTCTAGTGTGATATCCACAGTATTTCACTAGAATGGGCTCTCTCTGCTGTGTCACTCCACAGAAGGACAGGGTGAAAGCTGTGTGTTCTGAGCTTATCTAATTATATTAGAACTTAAGTCATGATGTTTCCATTTCTGGGTTGGAAGACCTGTAAATGAAGGGCATAACTGGCCTGCAAAATGAGACACCGAGATATTCTGATACCGTGAGCTGACAGCTGTAAGCACGCAACTAGATATACAAACAAAAAAAAAAAAAGAATGCACAAAAATTGGTCTGTTGGGGTTTTTAGTAAAACCAGTCAACTTTTGCCTCAGAAACCCAATTCTTACCTGCAAATTCATTGAAGTGATTTCCAATGTCATAAGCCAGGTAGTTGTATCCAGAGTACTCATAGTCTATGAACTGCACGTCACCTATGTGAGAGACAGCAGCAACATTAGAGTCCAGATCAAAGGAAGTAACAGCCCTAATCCTTTGTGTCCTTTGAAGATTTTTGGGGAAAACAAACCACAAACCCAGTTGTATCCACTCAGACATTTCAGGGTAAGGCTGTGACTTCTACGATATGAGATTTTTAAGGGTAAATATTCATTCAGGAAAGCTCTTAAATTTAGATCTTAAAATCTCTGCTTCAAGTCTGAGTAGGAGAATTTCAATTTTAACTTCTACCACACGAGGGCCTCCTTTGCTCTCAAAAGGAGAAGTACAGTAGCATAATCTTTATTTAAACTTTATGTAGAAATAGCAGATCAATTTCTCCCTGACGTAAAAAATAACAGTCCTGTTAATTCTTACATAAATATGCAGCCACAGTGGACTAACACATCACAACATGCTGATACTTCCTGCTTCCTCAGCCATTCCTACAAAGCAAGATTACTCTTAATTGTTGTTTTGTTAAGCTGGATTCAAGTAGCCTCGAGAAACTATCAGACAATCATAAGGTTCCCAATGCTACCAAACTATGTAGCATTCTGTAAACAAGGGTTGATAAAGCAGCAAAACACAGCTTCAAACGTTTCCAAATTACGTTTGCCTGCAGTAAAGCTGGGGAAAATGCATTAAAGCCTTTCAAGAATGTCTACAGCACATAAACCAGTCAAAATATAAACAAGAAGGATTAGGTAAAACTAGAGCTCTTGTATTTTAAGGGAAACCAGCAACATTACTAAAAAAAAAAAAAAATCAGAAAATTGAGCAATGGAATGCTTCAATGAATCTTAACATAAGATGGGTTTGCATTAGAACATTAAAAAGTAAAACTTTACAGTCTCACTGCTACACTGAAGTACTTGTCACCATTGCAGTCTCTATACTTTTTTTTTATTACTACCTGCATTATTAAATTAACAAAAACATTCATTCCATTATAGTGAAAAATCTTTTAACATGACTTAAAACTCTAGGCTAAAAAGAAAATCAAGAACAATGTTAAAATTAAGTACATTATGCATTTCCCAGACTAAGGATTTTAAGTGTCTACTACACTGCCTCCTTAAGATTTAGGAATACCCTACACTCCAAAGAAAACTGTTTTACCAATGTCCTGACCAACTAAGCACAGAAGTTTGTTAGAAGTGTTCTTTTCAATGCAGTTCATCTTTGCCATTTTTGAACTACTAACACAATTATATTTTCCAGATGGACATATCTTTTTGTCTAAACACTTAAAACGGAAATTAAACTCTACAACACAAATAGAATCACATAGTCACAAATCTTCCAGGTCTGAGTTCACCCTTACTTCCACTGAAAGAGAGGCTCGCTTACCAAGGTTATGATGTTAAATCTTTTAAGTTCTAATAAACCAACAACTCTGCAAAGTGGCAAGCTCCTTCCAGGAAATTCTGTTGGCAGTGGAAAAATTGAAGCTCTCTAGAGCTTTGAACAAATCTCACAGCAGCTGCAGGCAAGATCTTATTGTCACAGATGAACTACTGACACTGTCTGACTGACAGATTCACAGGCTTGCTCTTCCTACCAGCTCTCCAGTGCTGCTTTTCAAAACAGACACCTCCAAAGTTACAAGCCAGTTCAAATTCCAGCCCTGGCTAGACAACTGATCTCCTGATCCCCTTCTGCCCCTCAAACATTTAACATTGCTTGTATTAAGAAGTTTTATTTCTTCCTTCCTCACATAAAATCCAAACACAGTAGGTAAAAGTCTGCTAGTAAAATACACACATAAATACTTTAAATTTTTCATGTGCAGATTTTACCTAGAACATCCCTATGTATCATCATGAATTTTTAATTACAGCTTTGTTTTAATAACTTTTTAAAGACTTACTTCCAGATACAAAGAATTTCACATACAAGCAGAAATTGAAGATAACAAGCTATGGATGGGGCTGTTACTAGGCACTGTCCTCACAAAGCAGGAACAAGGGCATACCCATTCTCGGGTAGCAGATGGAAAAAACTTGGCAAACTCCTACTTGCTAAGACAAAAGTTCAAAGCAAAAAAGCTTTGCATTTATACTAATCCATTTTAGACTCATACTACTGTGAAACTCAACCTTTTAAGTTAATTTCTGCACAAAAGCTCAAAATAAGATGCACAGTTCTTTCTGTGGAACTGAAAGAAAGCAAAAACTGAAGTTTGCTTCTTCAAAAATGTGCAACATATAGGTCCTTATATGTAGACATACATACATCTACCCTGCTTTAGAAAAAGCAGGAGAAAGTTTGCAGTCATTGTTTAAATAATCATTGTGTATGAAGATTTACTGCAGCTCATATGAGAAAGTCACTTCTAAAAGCTATGGCTTACATTACTGGTTTAGCAGGTGGCTGCTGTTTCAAGGTTTCTAAAAGGTATCACAAATTGTACATGTCATCAATATCCCTGAGAGCAGGCAGATCAACAAGAGACATTGGTCTAAGTGTATTTGAACTTTATTGAAATGAGAAAATTTCAAAACAAGCTCTGCCATTTCTCTGGGGAAGCTACTGCTATTGATAGGAATTAACAGGCCAGGAGTGTGGAACATTTCAATTTGAAATGCATTTCTTTTTCCCAGGCATTTCCTAGGGCAGACAACATGCAACACACTCCTCAAAAACCACAGAAAAATACATGATGGAATTCACTGTGTTCCCTATCCCAGAAATCTACTTTTAAATAGATCAAGTAGTAATCAACAAAGCATCTGCTAGATCTCAGGATTCTGACAGGAGGGTGAAGACACCTCTCCTCCTAGCTGCTTTTCCTTTTTAATGGTTTAATAGGGAAAGCAGTTCCCCTATTCGTGTCTTGGCTGTAGTTACCACAGCTGAATGATGTATCCTGAATTCTGTCCCATCCTGCTCATCAGGTGAGCCACTGAGCCCCCAGAAAACACTTTCAGAGACAAGGATCTGTGCTAAGAACATACTTGGAAATTCACAAAGAGATCATGCACCCAAAGGATAATTTTAGATATAAATACCCAAAAGAGCTCTACAAAACAAAACAGGTTTATAGATCAAAACCAGAAGCCTTAAAAATGCCTCAGCCTTCAGAAGTACTGAGCACCCACAGACTCCTACCAAAGATCATAGAAAACATTGGGTAGGCAGAGGGAATAAACAGAACAAAATTATCCATCTACCTACACACAGCTCCCTGCCAACTGATTTTCATATATGCAAAAAGTGCGCACATAGAAACAGAAAAAAGAATCTTGATACTTGATCTTGTTGAATAGCAAGTATTTGAATACTCTTAAAATATCAGGTATTTTTGGAAATGCCCAGGTCACACTAGAAAAAAAAAAAAAACAAAAACCAAAAAACATAAAAACCAAACAAATTTAGGAACATCAGAACACGAGCTCTGTAAATAAGCAGTATCAAGCTTCAAACATATCTTGAGTATTCTTGATGTCAAAACTGCAATGAAAAGCAACGTGAAGTGCTGAACTAGATTTTCAAAGGGTAGATGACAGCGATAATTGTAAGTTATGTAAAGCAACACTTGCAGATTTTCATATCCTGAGTAACTGAGAATGGACATTAACAAAACAGCAAGAGGCAGAGCTCCCTCAGCCACAGCAGGAGCAAATTCAAATCAGATGAGTGAAACTCCATTAAATGAAGTTAACACTCAACACGCTCTTCCAGGCTCATAAATAAGAACAGGAGACTGATTTTTCTTAAAAGCAGTATGTGGCATGACTACGACTTTTCTTTCAGGTCTGAGAACTTAATGTGAATTTAATGCCAAGCACAAGTCTAAGGCAAATCTCAGGAACAAGCCATAATTATTCATACTTCATTGGACACAAGTTGTAATATGTCCTGAGAGTCTGTGGCTTAAACACACACCCACGTATCCCATCCCCCCCTGCCACCAACCAGTAAATGTGCAAATTAAGCACAAAATGATAAATACAGTATTACTACAACAAATAAATTTGGCTTTCTTTGTGCCAGCTTCTGAAAACCCAGACAATACTACCAGTTTTCCACAAATTTTACTGAGGAATAAAGAAAAAAAATAAGGTAGTTAATCCAGAAAATCAATTCTCCCTTGCTCTTAGTTTAGTGTCACCAAGGTCTTTTGGATACACAGAAGCTTTTCGAGATGGAAGAGTGAATTTCATCAGAGTATTGCATTCACCAAAGCCATTAACTACCTACAGAAAATGTGATGCCATTCCTAGTGAAGCTCATCCTTTAAAAGATTATATTTTGTGCTCTTGCAAAATTATCTTCATACCAAGAAAAGCTTTTGCTTGGCTAAACACACTTCTAGTTATACATGTTTCTTTACAGTTAAAGCTGAGCTTCCTGTTTATGCTCTGTAAAGTGTGCTACAAAAAACAGCTTTCAAATGACAATCATCCTTTCCGCAGATGGCATTGAGGTTTGGTTACTATGAAAATGGTCCCTGCTCTACCCAAATTGCACAAATTTTACAACACAGTACATATACACTATTCAAACATAAGTATAATAATATATTTACTTCATCTTTCCAAGTGGTTTCCCCCAGCTGTTTACAGCTTGCTTGAAGCCTAAGTACTTTACACACCTTCTTCCCCACCCAGTCACCAAACTCTAAACACTCACACACTTGTTACTGTAGGATTGCTCACAATTGATGCACTACCGGCATTGGTTTTTTCCTCCATTCTGTTTACAAAAAGAAAAACACACAGCACTTGCTTTTCAATTAGGAGCTTCAATTGACCATAACACTGAAGCTTTTAAAGGAATTCCTCAGATTTTTTTTCTTTTTGCTGCATGGCTCCACTATGAAAAGTGACTACAAAAATTACCACAGTGTGTCTGCTACGGAATGCTAAAACTCGAAGTAATTTCAGCACTAAAAAACCCCACATGGTAAAAAGAGATTTATGTTTGGTAGTACAATATCACAACACCAAGTGTGCAAGACCACAAATCTGGTCTTACATCTTTCATGCTTTCCCCCTTCCCTTTTTAGGCAGAACTATAGTCCATCATTAAAAACTCAGTAAAACGACTCAAGCTTGGTACTGAATTAACAGAATTTAAAATTTATGTTAATTGCATTGTTAAGGTGCATATACACATATAGGCATATGTAACTAGAAGTACTAGCAATTCCCTTAAGAGGTGGTATTACTCAGAAGGAAGCTTGTACACAAATCACCAAAAGAGTTTATTTCCTCAATTCACACGGTGATGCAGAAAACATGCAGAATTCACACAGGAGGCAGAAATGCATTAGCACATACAGACAATTTTCATACTAGAACCAGCACCAGCTTAGTTTTGTTATTCTTTTTCTTTAGAAGTTAAGGCACATAACTTAGATACCAACAATCTTACTCAACTGGTACAAAAATATGCAGCTACTAGAAGGAATGCGTCGTCCTTATTTCAAACCTTCTAATCTGATTAGTCACATTTAGCTGAGCTCAGATATTTGCAACGGGAGGAAAACTGTGTATTTTTACTGCACAATGGTCATATTAGTATCAAAAATTTGCCTTCTTTGTTTTAGTACCTGGTTGATTCACTTAGTAACCGAATCACAAACCACTAAAATCAATAAGCTGTGGGTTTATATGGAAGCTTTAACGGATCCTAATAACATGAACTACAAGTTAAATGTATGGTAATAGAAACAAAAAAGTAATTCATTTTTGCCACGCTGTGTGCTGCCTACAACTGTTTAAACAAAGCATGTATTTACAAAATAAATCTTCTAGGATGTCTGTGTATCTCATGCAGAAAACAAATTCAATGTAGTATTTAATATCATTTAGATATTTCATTATGAAAGGGTATTCCTCACAATCACAAATGAGGACAAAACATTACAGCAGACAATTTTCATGTTATTTTCTATATTTGAATGATTTTCTTTTCTTTTCTTCCTAAAAGCTTTATACAATCAGAATACAATTAACATTCAGTTACATACTTTGAAGCCCAGGCATACAGGCAAACTGGAGACTAACAAATTCATAAGTTCATTAAAGAAAAGCAAGGCACACTGATTTTCTTCCTCTATACAGTAGCATACAGATGAGAATTAGCTAATTAAGCAACTTAGTATTTGCACAGGTATCTCTACCATTACACTGGGTCTTAAAAGCTCAAACTTCACCTCAACAAGTGAATAAAACAATACCACTGATGCAGCACTTGCAATTACAGCATAGATAAAGCCACTCACTACTCACTGTTCAGTTCAACACCCACCTCTTTTCTTGTTGTAAATGATATTCTTACACAACAGGTCGTTGTGACAGAGCACCACTGGTGATCCTAAATTTGACAGTCTTTCCTTCATCCAGGCCATCTCTTCCTGAAGAACTTGAGGACTTGGAATATCACTTAAGAACCTTTTCAGGTATAAGGAAATAAGAGTTAACGTTTCCTTTCCTCTGTATTCCACATCAAGCATTTGTAATGAAGTACTTTTCTCTACATTCTTCCTGCAAAATAGTTCAACAGACCCCCTCCCAAACCAGGGCATTCTTTCCCAAGGCACAACAGCAGTCAAGTTACAACAATTTCTCTCTGTCCTCCCCAGAAAACAATTTTCTGAATATTATCTGTGCTGTAAACACAACATTAGTCCAAAAATCAGGAGCAGAACATGACTACACTCCCACACATTTTAAAGGTGCAAAGATTGAAAGAATTATCACATGAATTTCATTCACATTACAGTACTTCCTCCAAGAAGAATACACAACGGTATTAGGTACTATTTGTATTTATACTGAGGAAAACACTCATTTTAAGTCTAGTCACAGTACACACTTAGACAGCCATTTTGTCCTCTATATTTTCAGTTACCTATTCACGTTCTCTCAGTTTTCTTAAGAATTTGATGTCGTAAAAGTAAAATCACTTTGCTAGAGCATTCTTTAATTACAATGCAGCAAGAAGAGCTTCCATGATTTCAAAGCCACATGAAGAATATTTTTTAGCTGGAGTCTGCTTTCTGAGTGATGCGAAGTCTGACGATATTGCACAAATACAAATTCTAACAGAACGAATGTGAAGTCTGAAAAGAACATGATGAAACACCCACCTTTTATTTACTTCCTCATCTGCAAATTCTGTGGGTATGAGAGAGAAGTATTTTCCCATTTTCAGCCACAAATTGGATTTAGGGATCCATCCATTGTGTGCATGAATAGTATGGATTTTAGCAAGTTGTCTAGCTATGAGTCTAAAAAAAATAAAAATTAAATTAATGTTACATTTAACTGAAAAATTCTAAAAAATACAGCTCAGGAATTCAAAGAGGGTTTAAACACGAGCAGCTCAGCCATAGGGTAGCACATTTCAAGACTCAGAAGTTCATTAGGATCATTACCTGTGGGAAGGGAAGGAAGATGGACTGGAGTTCAGCTACAGCAGACAAATTTCACCTGCATTTACAGGCTATTCTTGCTTATTTTTCAAAGTATTGATTTAAATTAGCTGCTATTTTTAGGGAAAATATATTTTAGTGTACACATGAAAAACTAAAATCTTAAGACATCAGCACTTTCTGCTCACTGCAAACAGGTTAAAAAAATCATTTCTCAATGGAACTTTCTGGTATCTATTCACAAAAGAAATGTCTTAGAAACAGTTGGAAGTACTTTAACCGAGTCCAGCCCCCTACAACTCAATGACCTCTGTAATGGTGATGTGCAGGTGTTAAATACACTAAGCAGACCTTTAATGAGTACAGTCTTCTGTGGAGGCATCAAGGATCATTTGTTCAGCATTGAAATACCGTAACTAAGATGGTGTTAACATCAGCTTAGTGCAGGCCTACAGAAATACATATTTCCTGCTCAAATTCAACTCAAAAAGTCCTTTAGACCAGGCAGAACTTCATAAATGCACAACGAAATTACGAAATTTTAAAAAATAAATTTTTAAAAGCTTACCTGAAAATGTCTGGATTGCACACATGCTCTGGATCCAGGGCTTCTCCCTGCATGAACTCATAGCACAGGCCATTGTTAAAGGTGCAGTAGAGCTGAGGTGCACAGCCATGGGCCTGCAACACACGGAAACTCTTCACCTCCTCATCCCGATCCACCAGCAGCTCAGTCTTGTTCCCATAGATCCGAACTAGAACGACATCATCTGTTATGTCACCCACGTAACAGCCAATTAATTTATTGGTGATTCCATCGGTGAACAGCTGAAAAGCAAAAATAATGCAATAAGCAACTCAACTCTGCATCTTCAACAAGCAGGAAGAGAATGCAGAGTCATCCTTCAGTTCCCAAAACAAATGCTTATTACATTGAGGATTAAGAAAATAAACCTTTAAGACAGAGGAATATCATGAAGAAAATACTTGAATATAAATTGGGGGGGGAGGGGGAGAGGAGGAATTTGCATTTGCAGTCATGCCTCTTCTTCTACTCTGTGCCCTCAAAACCGTCATTCTTAATTCAAAAAGGATAAACCCTCCTACAAAACATCTTCACAATAAAACAAGCAAGCAGCAAAAAGTAGCTTCAAGTTGATTAACAAACACTTTTTAATTCTTAATAGCAGTGAGGTCAGAAAGTCAGCTGAAGAAAAAGAGAAACCTATTTATCAGGATCAGAATACCAAGTGTTCAACAAGAACTATTTGATTTCCTTATTTGCTCATGCCCAGTCATGCACCCTTTGATATGACTTCTGCCTCAAGCCCAGAACAAAAATACTGACAAATGCAGTGAGCTGTTGTGTGTCAGACATTATTCTGAGCCATAATATTGAATGAAAAAGTGTTTTTGCTAAAAACATACATCAACAACAAGAAATATACCTACAAGCATCATAATTCTTTAGAACCTTGGACAGTTAGGGTCCAGGCGAGGTTTTGTTATGGGTTGGAGGGTGGGAGGTGTTTTGGGGGGTTTTTTTGTTTGTTTTATAAAACAGTAAAACACAATTCAGAAAGTTTGACTTCTATTCTCCCTCTCCCTTCATGATATAGCATTTATTTTGAAAACTAGTATCACTCAAACACAAGTGACAGATCATTTCCAAATCCCAGGGGTTTCAAAAAATTGATAATTAGGAGCAAATTTTTTTAATTACTAAAGAAAATCTGAAGTTAGATCAAGTCTCCCTGTTTAGGAAAAGATAAGACTTTTACAGTAGATGCGTTTTAGCTCATATGCCTCGCTTTCCCCAACACCCCTGATTTGAGGTCAACAGATTTATCAATAAATGCAGAAAAGAAGGGGGGAAGTTCCAGTTGTCATCACAAATCAGAAGAAATAGCTCAAGCTCCTGAGGAAAGACACAGAAGATACAAAGGTATCCTATTTTCTTGAACAGTTACACTCAATCTTGAACAATAGGTAGAGAAAATTACATAACTTTCATCTAGACAGGGTAACTATAAATTCAAATAACGCTGCTTATAAGGCCTCTTTGACACAAAATTAAGGCTTTACACTTTATGGGCACATACTAGCTATTACTTTAATAACTCAAGATGAATAATAAAGAATTTTGAACAGCCTTCACAGTAACTGCTACAATGTTAAGCACCACAACTAAGAAAACTAGTTTAATTTAGCACCATAGATACCAGGTTTGAGCAGTATTTCATGTTTTTGAACAGGCAGTACTTAAATGCATTTCAAAATGCTTGTAAACCACAAATTACACCCTTATACTATAAATGCATCCATTCATAACCTTCCCAGTCATAAGTGTGTGGTCACAGAACTGTTCAGGTGAGGAAGGGGAACTCCTGTGATCTAGTTAAACCTCCCCGATCAAGCAGGGCCAACTAGAGCCAGCTGCCCAGGACAGCCCAGGAAAATCTCCAGGAATTCTGGAGACTTTATCACCTGTCTGGCAGTATGTTCCAATGTCTGACCACCCACAAAGTAAAAAAGCATTTTCTCCTGTTGAGATTAAATTTCACATGTCTTATTTTGTGCCCATTGCCTTGTCTGTCACTGGGCACTGAGAGAAGTCTAAATATCTCTTCAAATCCCCCTCAGGAGGTATTTATACATCTAATATCATCCCTGCAAGTCTCCTTTTTTCCAGGCCAAATATGAAAGATCCCAGGTCCCTCTGTAATCTTCATGAAACTTTGTTGGACTTTCTCCATGAGCATGTGTCTTCCTTCTACTGGGGAGCCAAGAACAGGACACAGGCACTTAAAGATGGCAAATCAACATACAAGTACTGATTCTTATACCTTTTATCATAAACTCAATTAATTTGTTAAGTACATATGAAGAGCACTTCACAGAAGTGATTCGTATTGAGCTGTTCAAGTTTAAAAGTATCTTGCCTGCCATACTCAAGTAACTTCAAAAATGTAGTTTAAAATTAAAAAATGCACTATGAAAAGACACATCTCTAAGGTCATCAGAAATAGTACTACTACAAAAAAAATGTTAATAGTGCTGATGATGCAAAGAAACAGCAAGAATCTGAGTTATTATACTGTTATACAGACACTGCTGGGCACATTACAATTTCTGTCATAGGTCTATTATCCCCTTAAAACAAGTTTCATTAGCACTAATAAAGAGAAATCTGCAATAAGGAAATTGGACTCCCTCAACTGTTAATTTAGGAACTCTACTTATTAGCATCTATTTATAATATGCTGCTACAAGTAATTATTTACACCCAGGAGCATTTTAACTCTCGCTTCTTAAAAAGGCAGAAGGGTTCACTTACTTTTCTAATAACATTATTCAAAGCAGACAATTTCCATATTCCATCCTAAGAAAACATCTAGTGTTTACTACCACCAGTAAAAGAACATAATAGTCACTTTATTCTTTCATTCAAAATGTCTTTATCATTTAAAGAATCAGCTTAGAAGGCCTTGCCCAAAACATAACCTGAAATGAAGCAGAACAAAACAGTTCTATAGCAAAAGCATCAGTTGAGCATCAAAAGCAGAGAACAGGCTCTGATTATGTGGATCAGATAATCAGTAAACTATCAAGGCCATGCGGAAGAAGATTAAAGAATCTATGGAATGCAATGAAAATACAAAATTCTGGGAATAAATAAATAAAAAATTAGAGACAGAGGTTAAGAACACAGTGCAACACCAAAAACCTCCAGCAGCAAGATCCTGACGCTCCTGTAATCCACAGAAAGCTAATTACTGTGATATGTGCTTATCACAGTTTAATACATACTTACAGATGTGGTGATACAAAGGTAAAGCTAAATTCAGAAACACTTCTGGAAATTATATTTATACTGTGCACAATCAGATCCAGCTTGAATCCAAGGCTTTACAGAAAAAAACAAACTGTTTATGAAATGCAGATTTAAGGTGAAAAAGCTACAAATGAGCCTAAGTTACTCAAGTGTCAGAGAGTAGCACATGGTACAAACATGACAGGCCAAGGGAGCCCAGGAAGACCAATTTCAACCAAGATATGAAGCATCTTTGAGACAGTTTACCCTAAAAGCACTGTTATTAGGCTATTAGGTCCCTGGAAAAGGCATATGATGCATGTGCTCCCATCTAATAAACAGATGCTTCATTAAAAACTTCTACATAATCCTATTGTTCCAAGTGTTCAAAGAAATGAGAAGAATGAGAACAAAATTGCAATCACATGTACCAAGAATGAATAGACAGAAATAAAAGTGTCATGGGGCAAAGTAGAAAGTACTTATGACTCAGAGGAGCCAATTTTTCCCTTGTAAGCTGCATTATTACATCCATAGGTGGAGAACGCAGGAAACAGTACTGTAGTGTCATAGAACAGTGGTGTGAAGTCGCAGCATAAATAAGTAGGAATTCCCTAGATTCTGCTGCTGAACCCCAGGCTGACTTTGAGATCTCCAGAAAGGAACAGACTCCAATAACATGCTTCTTTAATGCTCACAAAAAATTCAACTTTATATTGTAAGACTAAGTTGATCTTTTTTTCTGGAAAAGTATAGCCTACACAGACACATCCACAGGTATAAAGATCAAGAACCTTCTTTCTCGAAACAAGGCTAGTTATTTCTCTCTCTACAGGCATTGTAGCTCTCTTTCTGTAGCTATTCATAAAAGAAGGACAAAGTACAACTACTGGAAAATGCCTTGGGTAAATTCTCACATGATCAGCAGGGCTTACAAGGAACCTCATTCAAAGGTCTCCAAGCTCTGGAGCCATATCCTCTAGTTCATCACACTCAGCAGGTGAAAGTCACTGTCTGCATGATTTAGGTGGTCAGATGATCAGGAGCAAGATCATTTGGTATTAAAAATATCAAGACAAGCAATTTTACAGCACTGTTCTCTGATAAGTTTGGCCAGAGGCTGAACTAGCAGTTTCTGCTGAACTCTTGGGGTGTTCTGCATGACAGCAGCATGGAGAAAGCAATGCTTGGAGCATACATAGTGCTGGTATAACTTTTACATGGATTTTTTGGGCTACCAAACCATAAACACTTCAGCTTCAAGGTGTGTGTGGGTTTTGTTTTGTACAGTTTTGGCTTGAGGGCTGGTTTTGATTGAAATGCATGATAACATGTGAAAGTTTTTGGTGTTTTTTTTGTTGTTGTTTTTGTGGTTTTTTTAATGCCAGAAAAAAAAAATTAAAAGTTACTTATTTTTCACCTTGTTTCTGAAGAATATTCTTCTACCTGAAAACAGTCAACATTAGGTAAATAGTTAACTCGTGTTATGAAAGTGATGAATTTGCTTTACAAATTTTGTGATACTGATTAAAACAGCTACAGATTTTAAAATAATAATTTTTTTTAAAGAAGCTAACAGGAAAGGAGCCTAAAATTTTATTCTAAATCAAATAATTAATTTGCTGTTCCTCTCCCTGAAAGAGTTTGACATGAAATGCCTAGGGGCTGGGGAAGGAGGGGCAGAGGGACACAAATAAAACTGTCTTGGATTATTCCTTCCAAGCCTGTAGCATAAATTATATGCCTTTACATGAACTCATCCAAGCTGTGCCTAAACAAATATTGATTCTCTGTAATTTGAACCCCAGTCATCAATAAACACACCTCTATCATGCACAGCTTAATTACATCAGGCACATATGGGCATATCACTTAAATAAAACACCACTACAGTTTTTGCCCCACACAGACACCACAAAAAGCTTTAAAAACAGGGGACTGAGCTTCATCAGAAACGTAAAAAGACTGGAGAAACCAACCCAGCCTCCAAGGACATCCAATGCCTGCTGATGTTTCCCAGTTACTGCGACCCTGCATTCAAGGCACACCTCAAATTACAGTTTTTCCACAAAACGTCAGTAATGCAGCCCATTCTGCAGCTCTCACTTTTCTTACTCTTTTCCTCACTTCTCCATTTGGAGGTATCAGCATTTCTCTATGGATTCAGTCCTTCCTCTTTATGTGGCAACTGCTTTCCCAACTGCTGAAGTGGGTGATGTGCCAAAACCAGAAGAGTAATAAACATCTCACTTGAAAAATGTTACAGCACTGAGATACAAAATAAAGTTAGTTTACTTTGTTTCCCAGAGACTAAGGCTTTCAATTTTTTCAATGCTTTTAAACCCACCCTCAGTCTGTTTAAATAAACAAAAAAATATTCCAACAAGTTTGGAACACTGAACCAAATTATAGTTTGTTATAAAAAGAATATCAAGATGAACACAAGCATATAAATTAGATCAGCAGCCAGAAAATACTGCCTAAGAAAAGCTACTGAGGGCAAGTCAGGATGAAAAAAATCAAAGAAACAAGGACAAAAGCTAATCTGCTAAACATAAAAGTAGGTGGGTGGTGGTTTCACTGGTGAAAATAACTTTTTTTATAAGCCTGAGTCCATCCCATTCACATTTCATAGCTACAGGAACAAATCTTTGCAAATTATAAAGTGTTGCAGTAGTAAAATCACACAAAGTGTTGGTAAGTGCGAAGACATATAAATCTCAGGGGGAAAAAAATAAACAAAAAAAAAAAAAACCCACAAAAAAACAGCACCAGAAAACAAGCAAGGCCCAATTATTTCAGAGAATTAAAAAAGTAAATTAATCCAAATTACTTGGAGATGGTAGTTGTATGCAGGATTTGCAGGGGGCAGTTATGTGTGTCTTTACGAACAATTTAATCCCTTTTGCAAAACAGATTCTTTCTACATCTCCTCAGATTTCACCCAGGACAGGAGCCATGTTTGTCAGCCTACCATTTTCATGATTTTAGATCTTTGAATGATTCTTCAGCAAATTTTTTCACATATATATCATTCTGGTCTACTCAAATAATGGTATAAATTAATACTATTAGTATTAAGCCCTTTCACCAATAAAAACAGGCAGCCTTTATTCTCAATCCTAAATATTATTTTGGAATGGTAAGAAATACTGATGGTTTTTCCCGCACTGTAATATTACATTGCAGAGAAGAAATTGTGTATTATCCTACTGAATCCTTCTTTGCCACCAGACTTACAAGAGGCAGACAGTCGTGGGACAAAAGAATCCTGAATCAGCACTGCTGAAGTGGTAACTAATTTTCCCATACTGTAAGCAAACATTGATCTTGCTTGAATTGCCAAGAAAGAGAAAAAACAAGGAATTCATAAGGTGGGCAACAAAATACAATCTGTGAGTATGTTTCTACATTAGGAAGGGTAATACAACCTCTTTAAAAGAGTAAAGAGTTAAAACAATTATGCTTTTCTATTTCATTAAGAATCACGCAGAATATAAAAATCGGAATGCCCACTGTCAAAATTCAGGCAGCTTACAAAACTCAGAAGCCCTGTTTTGAGTTAGAAGAGCATTTTTCAAATGAAATTTTAAAAACCTGTTTCTCATGTTCATAACAGCAAATTTCTGAATTTAGCAAGCAGTGAGTGTTTCAGCAGAAGTTTGGGGGAGAGAGACCTCCAAAGATGCCTTCCAACCAGAACTACTCAACATCGCTATTACTAAGAAAACAACCATTCCAGATTCAAAAGTGACTACTGCAAAAAACAGAGAAAGCAAACCTCAAAAATTCAGAAGTTAGAAAATCAAGCACCCGATTCTATACAGTTCCTAGGATCTTTTCAGCTGACAACTGAACAACATACATGAAGATGAACATTTAGACGGAAAATCCTGTTTCTCCCTAGCAGTGTAGAATAACTCGAAGATTTGTACTGCCCTGTAAGGACAAAATTCACATATAACTTGATATAAATAGCTGATAGCAGATAGCTGCTTCCATTTCAAAAAGTAATGGGTAATGCTTCTGATGTTATAGCCTTTCTGATAAATAATGCAACAAAATAATAAAATAAGCACTGAAGATTTTAATTATTTTTATCTTCCATCCTATATTTGTGTTTTATGCTATGGTGTAAAAAATTCAATCTTAAAATATATTCCTGATTTTAGGTACTTATAAATCTTAGTGAAAGTGAGGATTAAGCATTAACATATACTAACTACAGTTTCAAAATTGTTTAGCTGACTAAAGAAATTAATATACAACAGTAAATTTTTACGAGAGAAACTAATTAACTTTTTCAAATCAAACTCTGGATTCTTCAACTTCTTACTAATCGTTCTGACCCAAGAATTACTAAGTGCAAAGGTAGCAAATGGCAGAGTTCACCAGAGGAATCAGCAGTTCATTAAACCTATCACTGTCCTTTGTCCATTTTGCTGTCTCAGATTAGTCAGGCATATTTTCCACATCTAAAGGGAGGACTCCAGGGTATCCTGCTGTTCACTCCTTGGTCTTCACAAAACAAGCCACCTTTCATTTCAGCACCTGTCTTTGATGCATGTACAACATGAATCTGTAACAGGTTGTATTGCCATCACTGCTGCTAGAATCTGTTTCAAGCCACATGCATTCCTGCTTGTTACACACTTATAGCAGCTTAAACACAAGCTAAAGAGCTAAAAATAAAAGGCCATTTGAAGAGCTTTGTGAATAGAATGTTCTTCCACCGTTTAAAAGGAAAATACCAAGCTGAAAAGTTGTGTTCTTAAAGTAACTTGTTTAAAACTAAACTCAAGATATCTTTTAGACAGAAACCTCTAAGCACAGACAATAATCTCCTACTTCACTTCTGTGTGACCAGTCAAAAGAGTCCCTGTTCCACACCAATGGCACTGATGTTTTTCATTTTGTTGTTTCTTGCAAAAGGAGTGGCAGAAGGAAGCAACATTTCTTCTCTTAAACCTACTACAACTTTTCCCAAAGAACAGAGTCATCCTTCCTCAACAGGATAATGTTTTCCAACAATGCTGAATTAAAGAAAGAAAAACATTCTGCTGAATAAATTAGTCCAGCAGCTCTCTGAAGAGGAACTTCACTGAAATAAGACACCTCCATGTAACAACTGCTGAATAACACAGTTGAGCATATAACAAAATGCTCAACTAACCACAGGCTGAACTGCTATTTTAGCCAGGCAAATTGGCTAAAGAATTTTTAAGTACAGGGGGCCATGTTAAGTATATTCTAGAAGGACAAAAGCAGCCAATCCTCCGGCAGATGACTCGTCATAAGTACAAATGACTGCTCACCTAGAAAACACCAGAGCGAGCAGCGGTACTTCTGCCAGGAGCAGCGAGCCAGGGCGTTACTGGGGCTGGTGCGTACCGACACCGCCAGCCTAAGCCCCAGCCCGGCTGCGAATACAAGACAGACATTTATTACATTTTCTATTACAGGAAGCACCCGACAAGGGCTCCACCGCCCGTGGGAGCGCCCCAGACCGGCAGCCCGGCGAAATGCCCTCCTCCGGCGGCCTGTCCCTTGCTCTGCCCCCGGTTTACAAACACGCCCCAGCCAGCAGAGACACGGCGAGGGTGACGCTCAGGAACACCTCCTCTTCCTTCCCTCGCCCCCGGCTCTCGAGGTCTCCCTGCCGCTAACGCGGGCAGCCGAGTGCCAGCGGGGAGGGCGTGCGACGAGGACGAACGCGGGTGGTGGGAAGGAAGGAAGGAGGGAGGGAGCCGGGGATGCTGCCGCGCCGCCCCGCCCCGCCGCCGGGCCGCCTAGCAAATGGGGCTCCGCGCAGGGGGCTGCGGCGGAGAGCGGGGGAAGGAGGGAGGGCGAGGAAACAAGGCGGCAGCTCCCCCGCACAATGGCCGCCCGCCCTCCCCCCTTCCTTGCCTGCTCTCCCCTCCCTCCCCGCGCCCGGGCTGCCGCATCCCCCGCGCGAACCAGGGCGCGGACCCCGCCGTACCTGCAGCGTCACGTCCTCGGGTCTCCAGTGCGGGCGCAACCGACGCAGTAACTGCAGAGCGCCCTGGCGATACCCGGGCCCCTCCCGCTCGCTGACGGTGATGTCCAGTTTGGGCACCTCCGGCGAGCCCGGCGGGACGTGGATGTAGTTGGACATGACAGCGGGCAGCAAGCGGCGCGACACAGGGAGACGAGAACGAGCAGCTCCCGCTGGCGCTTCCTTCGCGGCGGAGCCGACAACTGACGGGGAAATTTCCACTTCGGCTACCGATAAAGCGGCTCCACCTCCCCCGGCTACTACGCGGAGCAGCCTGGGAGAGCGGGCGGAGCCGGGCAGAGCCCTGCCCTCCGCCCCCCGCCCATTCTCCTCACCTGCCTGCCCCTTCCAGCATCCGCCTTTCCCCTGAGCGCCCCGCTGTCCCCCTCGGCATCCCCCTGCCCCCCCGGACCCGCGGCCGGGGAGGGGTTTAGCTAAATGTGTCTGGGGATGGTGAGGGAGAGCGGGCGTACAGGAATGCGGGGCCGGCAGCTGATCCTCATCGGGCTTGGACTTATCTGCTGCTCTTGATTTTCTTGTCTTTCGTTTGCGTCCCGGCTTTCGGAACCCCTCACCGCGCCTTCCCTTTTGTTTGCCCTCCCCTGCGGGGCGCGCACCTGCTCAGCACCTTGATCCGCTCCTTCCACACAGCAGTTACATTCCTTCATTTTTTCTTCTCACTTATTTTATGCTGGAAATCTTGTTGCCTTGAAGTTATTTTCGGCGAAAAAGAAAAAAACAAACCCACAAAAAACCCACACTACGCCACAGTTTGTACCAAACAGAAGAAAAAAAAATCCCATCTTTTTTAGAAATATTTCGATGCTCTCCCTAATAGTCCTACGAGTACCTGCCTCCTTTCACATTCTATGATCTTCCCACGTAGGAAACACTGAACAAGAAGTTCTTCTGTAAAAACAACTTAATTGAGTTAGACGAAGACACAAAACCTCTGTAAACAGAGTAATGGTCGGGCTCTCCGCTGAAGAGCTGTTACTCTGAAACACAGCCAGGTCAGGGGATCTTTAATCTTTTCCGTCTAAACTTTGATTTGGACCAAGTATTTAAAATCTTCAGAGCCAGGAATCTGTCTGTGAGAGCTCAATAAATAAATTTTCTTTCTGCTGTATTTTAAATTAAAATTTAATGTTTATGGGTTTATTTTATTAGTGTAAGTATGTTATTCTACATTAATAAGATTTTCTATCAAGCATTAAAGGAGAAAGAGTATCGGGGTCTGAATCAAATTTCAAATGCCATAATATTTCACCCATTTCTTCCAATAGCCCATTTCACTTTTTCTTCTTTGAAAGTAAGGATATTTTGAAATTTAAATGCTTTGAAGAATAGATTTATTTTAACACATTCCCCTTCATATACTGTTTAGCCCTATAAGTCAATATTAACATAGAGGTATGATATCACTCTACCAGATCAAGCATGTGATTCATACTGGCCTCTGCTTCTGCTTAGGCAGTTTGGTAGATGATAAACTAAGATTCATTTATAGATTAAGGCCAAATTGAAATTAAATGGCAAAGGTCAAATGCTCCAGCTTCCGAATGTTAATTTTAACAGGAACTGGTCTAAACAGAGGTCCAATCTTGCTAACACAGGAATAATAAATACATCTACCAGAAGGTCTCAGTTATTAACTCTGAGAAGCCTTGTGAATTTACCCAAGTCTGATTAGATTTCCATAAGTTGTTTGTGAGTGTATTTTTAACATAAAAGGGAGAAGTTGGAGCAGTTGTGGTTCTTAGATTGTTTAGGAATTATGAGAGCTGAACTTCTGTATACTGAATACTTATAAAGTATGTGAAAGAGCCTTGAACACTTAGACAGTAGCACTCTCATATTTCTGGTTATGGTATAAAGACACATCCTTTTGGCTTGTCCTCATGGGGCATTAGAAATTCTTAATTCCTGGGGTTTTATTTAAAAAAAAATTAAATTCCTATTTTTCTTAATTCCTGTTATTTTAATCAATAAATGTTACGGTTAGCTATTTACCTAGTTTCCTTCTCTTTTTACCTTTTGTTTCCTACAAATATTTGCTGTGTCCAAATCAAACCCCCAAAAATTAGTTTTCTCGTAATGCTTGACACATTTGCAGGTACACCACACCAAGCTGAATTCATTCCAAGGCTGGTCAGAGATGTTCACAACAAGGAACTGAAGAAAACAGGATGCTTTGCTTCTCTGCCAGGCCTGTGCTCTACCAGTCAGCCTGTCTGACCTGCTTATCCTCCTTGTTCTGCCATTCTTTTCCTTTTCTGCTAATCTGGAACCAGGATGTGCCATTTAATTTATTCCTACACTTTTCACCTTGCCTTTATGTCAGTGCTGGATGCTTTTTAAGTGCTTTTTAAAAAATTTTAAAAGGGATAAACATAAAGAGCAACATCAGGATCAGAACCAGTTTTAACTTCTCAGGTGCAGTTCACCTGGCTGCTTTCCAAAGCCAGTAATTCAGTAATTGCTTCAGAAGGACTCATAGCATAAATGTGACTAGAAATAGGATCCCTTTTAGCCATATTAATTTTAATAAAATTTTGCATAGTAGTGTTTCAAAATGCTTTATATTGTCCTAATCTCACAAATAAAAAACTGAGTCATCAGAAGTTTTAAATCTGCCATTAGACCAGACAGCGGGCCTGGACATAATTTTCTGATTTCCAGTCCGGCCCTTTGATCACAGGATTACTTCAGTGCATTCAAGCATATCATTTCTGTTCATTGTCCCACATGTATTGTGTCAAGATGAATCACGTCTCTGTACTCATGATAAGCTAACTGTAAGTCAGCTCTTATATATTTATTTATTTATTATACTAACTTTTGAAGTGCCTGGTGGCCTAGCATCCGTCCAGCAGCATCCAACAGCATCCTAGCAACAGCTCTTGACACACAAAGTTGATCATTCTGTTATGTTTATTGTATTCTGTAAACAGATTTTGTTATCATCTCGGGTAAGATGAGCTTGAAATTGTTTATTTTATAAAAATCTTGACAGTTTAGAAATTTCTTGGAGATGGATACTGCTTGGTATGTTGTTGAAATGGTAAAAAGTCCTCTCTTGTGCAAGATGCTTGACACAATAATAAGTTATAGCTTTTTCAAGTATATTTTGAAAGCTATATGAGACAGAGTAAAAAGCCTCAAGGCTCATTGCAGTTTTACAGCTTGATTTTCTAGTAGGCTCCCAATTACTGGCACTCATTTAACATATTCCACATGACAACCTAGTTCCTGACTATCTTTTTCCAACATGGGAGTGGTGTGGTGCATAATGTAATGTGGCAGCAGATATGATTACAGATAAGAGGTTTCCAGTTCCTGCAGCTGTTCAGGGTTTCACATGGAAATCTCAGAAGTTTCTAGAGGAAGTCTAGACATCTGTACAAACTAAACAAACCCCTTAACCAGGCCTGTTAATTAAACTCAACACCAGGAAGAGACAAAACCTGATAAAACCTGCCTAAGTCAGTAGGACCAAAGACATGCTTACACTCAAGCAGGTGCTAAATCAAAACAAGCAGCTTAGAAAGGTATTCTGCAATTTCTTTGTTTTCTCCATGCTGTAGTTTGTTGAAGGCTATTTATAAAGCAATTAAGCCACTGAGTTAAAAGAAAGAAGAAAAAAATCTTCGTATTAGTTACACTACTCAAAAAATACCTGTACAAAAAGAGGGACTAAACAAAGCAACACAAAATCATAATTAAGGCCAGTGCCTGTATTCATTTTAATAGATAAAGCTGTATTTGAAAAGTAGTTACAAGTTGACTGATCCTTGACTAAACTTGAATTCTACATGTGTCCAATGATTTACCATAACCCGGTGTTTTTCTCAAGGGCAACAAGTACACATCTTGTGCAAGTACCCAAAAAGAGTCTACTTCAGCAGATTTGAGATCTCTTGCATTCAAGAATAAATTCACCCGCAACAATACAGGAGTTGAAAGGGTTTTGTGCTTTCTAGAAATTTATGCTCATCTGACGTTTTATTGACTAATCAAACATCCTCCTACAAGAGAAAGTTATAAACATCAGCAATTTAAAACACAGTCTGTGAAAAGGACAATATCAAATATGCATTTAAATGTCATATGAGCTGTAAAAGAAGCCTAGAATACTTTTTCCTCTTTCTAAAGTACTACCAGAATGGCATTGTGTATTCTCTAATGAAACCTCTAATCAATTTTACAGTATAAAGGGGGGCAGAGAGGAGATGGCTGAACTAAATTAAAACAATTAAAATTTGTGTAGGGAGTTATCTTGAGGGACTGAGAGCACAGTTATCACATATAAATGACTGCCACTTTACATTCAACCTGAGTCAATGAGAAAGAAGAGAGAAACCTCGAGGATTGAGAACTGTCTGAATGGCAGGTCTCAGGTTGTGATCAGAGTCTCATTGGAGGCCTGTAGCTGTGGGGTTCCCAGGGTCAGTCTTGTTCAACTCACTCATCAGTGACCTGGATGATCACCAGCACATTTGTTGATGATGCAAAGCCAGCAGGAGTGGCTGCTCCACCTGACAGCTCAGCTGCCTTTCAGTAAAACCTGGACAGGCTGGACAGCTGGGCACAGAGGAACCCAGCAAAGTTCCATAGGGGCAAATACCACCCCTGCACCTGGGGAAGAAGAGCCCCAGTGCTAGCACAGGCTAGTGCCTGTGCACAGGGATGACCTGCTGGAAAGCAGCTCTGCAGAGAAGGACTGGGGAATCCTGGTGGACAAAAGGCTGACCATGAGCCAGCATTGCAACCCTGTGAAAAGAAGGCCAGTGGCATCCTGGGGTGCATTGAGAAGAGCATTGCCAGGAGATCAAGGGGACTTCTATCCTCCTCCTTTGCTCAGCCTTGGTGAGGCCATTCTGGAGTACTGTGACCGGTTCTGGGCTCCCCAGGTCAAGAAAGGCTAGAAAATGCTTGGGACAGCCCAGTGGAGAGCTGTGGACACTATTAGGGGTCTGGAGTTATAAAGAAAGTCTGGGACAGCTGGACCTGTTTAGCCTGGAGAAGAGATGACTCAGAGGGGACCTTATAAATCTTCTTAAGGGCAGTTGTCAAAAAGTGCTGGTGCTATATGACAGGAAAACAGACAACAGGCACAAAGAAACACAGGAAGATCCATCTGAATAAAAGGGCAAACTTTACTTGGAAGGTGACAGGGCACTGGACAGGCTGTCCAGAGAGACCATGGGGTGCCCTTATCTGAAGATACTCAGAGCTCACCTGGACTTGATCCTGCACAACCTGCTCCAGGTGAGTAGAGAGTTTGGACCAGAGGATCTCCAGAGGTGCCTTTCAACCCCAGTCATTTTGTGATTCCTGGAAAGACAAAGAAGGGTGTCAAAGAGGGGAGATGAGACACAGAAAGGAAAGAACCGGAAATTCTGCTTTGCAATTCTGTGTTAATGAGAGAAGAAATTACTAAACTGGTTTATGTGTCTTCCTCACAAAAACACCATTCCCAGCAGCTTTCTTGGTAGTTTCAAGAAATCAAGGACTAAAAAAGCCAGAAATTATGCAAAAGTTGCACTACATTCTTGTGCTTATGGCCAGTTCCTTTATATTAAATTGACAGATGGCCAGGAGGACTCTGGGCTAACACCACAACATCCTTTTCATAAGCATTCCAGTTTGTGTGCTAGGGCCCATGTGTCCAGTAGACTCCAAGCTGGATGTACTTTTGGTGTCTATGTGTGCGCCTTTTCTCTGGGTCCTACCTTCAAGCTTGTTCATAGATCATTTCCTACAGAATTAAGATTAATGTGTCCAGATTTTGTGTCTGCCCTTGATTAATGATTTAAGGAGCAACTTTAGAATTTCACTAGGTCACTAAATTCCAAAGATAGTTTTAAATCCTATAATTGGGAATGACTGACTAGGTGGAGCCTACAATCTGTAGGTCATCATCTCAGGCTGCTTTTGAAAGCCCTACAGATTGTTATTATTGTTTTCAGAATTATTTGATTATCCTTAGAGATTTTATTTACTCCCAAGGCATTGATTCTCAGGGGGCTGGTGAAAGAAGTATCGTGGGCACAAGAGAAGAACAGCTCAGAACAGCCTGATATTTAATCATAGGTTGTAAATATCTTTTTACAGACTTGTCTGCAACTGTCACTAAGCATATAAAATTACTAAATTAGTCAGCTTCATTTATATTTTTCTTAAGGGAGATCTTGGAACATTAGTTAAATTACATTTTAAGGGTAATAAAGCTACGTATTCCTCTTGGAAAAGTAAAACAATATTATGATAGAAAATAAATAAAATATAATGAAATTATAGCAACTATACCAAAGATAAAGGGCCAAACTTTGCCCAATTCTCTATCTTCCATTCCATAGGGCTACAGAGTTCAACAGCCACAGAAAGCACAGAGGAGTTCAGGGGAGAATTGCTTCCCTGGCTCCTGCAGCTTGGACAACCAGCATTAAGCAATCAGGAGGGTAATCAAGGAGAAGGTATCAAGAGTTGCTACAAGAACATTGTGTCTTACTAGGAGTTCCCAGTGCTAGCGTAATTAGAGTTTAAGTTTTATCAAAACATCTTGAATGAGAACTGAAAGTCTCACTGCAGCGTAAGCAAACACGTAATCTTTACCAGTTTTCCTAAATTCTGGTTCTTTCTCCTCTTCCCTTAAAATATTTTGGATTGTGTAGCAGATACAGCTCTGCAGTCTTTGTGCTTGAAGATATGACACACTAGTAAGGTTTGTGGGTTTTTTGAATCCACAAAGCTTTTAACATGTGAAAAGCAAAGAACATTCATTTTGGCTTCCCCCCTCCCCCCTCCCGCAAAGCACCAGAGGTGTGGAGCCATGCCTCTGATTCTTTCTCACTCATTGGAATTCTGCATTTCTATGTCAGCTGGGCCTCCATGCCAATCCCTGAAGGCTGAGGTCCCCCAGAGTGCAGAGAAAATCTTGTGCAAGCAATTGCAGCTGCCACATTTTGGTTTTTTTGCGATCCGTGTATCTATTGCTTCAATGTTATTCTGATAGTTACATCTTTATCTAGATTTTAAGTTTCTACGTTAGGAGAATCTTCATTTAGAAGATATTATTTTCCCTGGTGTTTGTTACAACTGGCTGTGTTTCGAGTATGTCAGGCGCTTAGTCAGCTGTTCCTGCAACTGAGACTTGTTTTTCTTCTTTTCATCCCTTTCATCCAGTGGAAAAAGTTTCCTGCTGCTCTCCCTACCGATATTTGATACCTTATCTCCAGCTGATGTACATATTTAACTTTTAAAGAACAGCATGTCATCTAGCTGTGCTAATTAAGACTCTTTTTGGTTTTTATTGTTTGGTTTTCTTTTGTTGTTTTGGTTTTATTTTTGTTTTCATTGAAAGATTATTTTGGAGGTATTACTTCTCAGCTCTCTCTTTTTAACAACAGTAATTTTCAAAAATCACTTGCTCATGCTTTGTAGCAATGCATTTATTTAATCTTCAGCATAAAAGGAATGCTTAGAGGGAGCAAACTAGCCAGTCAGCAGCTTTTTTGAATGTCTGCTACAAGTCATTATAATGCAAAAAAGTAGGGAACTTGAGCGATTTGCTTTTAGTTTCTCTAGAAGTGTTTTACATTCTAACAGCATTCCTGACAATCATCTTTCCTCCTTTTTTTTTTCCCCCCCACGAAATAATCTTTCTGGCCCCACCAGTAACTACTTACAGTGGAAAGTAACAATGGAAAGCCATTAATATGCAGTTACTGATCTTGTTATCAAAATGTATTACTAACAGAAACGTGCTAAAAGCTGTCCACTGATCTTTTTTATGATGACTAAATGGCAAAAATGCTTCCAAACCAGTCTGTGAACATTGAACCCCATGCTTACCTTTACAAGTATTTGCTTTCCACTGTCTTTGGGAACAGAAAACTCCAGGTAGTAAAAACCCACAAGTAAGCAAAAGCAGGATATTGAAGGAATGTTACAACTGTAGATTGGCTGATGCTGTCATCTCATGGATTAATTGCCCAGATTTACGTATTTATATAAAAACCTGCAATACTGTTCATAGGTCCTCAGTGGTGGACAAGTGGAATTCATGAGATAGCAGCTCTGGGACAACCACTTCTAGTTCAATAAATCATTGTCTTCCTTTGCTTTGCCAAGTTGCATAAAGTCATTGGTTCAAGGTCAATTCCTGTATGATTCTTAAAATGTTCCCAAACCAGCTCTTACACAGCCTCAATCAGATCCTTTTTTATAAGACAGCACCACAGTGTGATGAAGAAAGTAGGACAAACTCAAATATCTGAACCTTCAGAATCTATTAAAAAAAAAGTCACTTTTAAAATGATGAATTTAAGGTCACAGCTTATTTGTCGTTCACTTTCTGCTGGTCAGGGATTTACATTTCCTTAACCAAGGAAAGTCTTTCTACCATGAAAGTTGATGCCAAAACCTAAACCTCTGGCCAAAAATATTTTCCCTAAAATAATATCTCCCTTGCTTACTCTTTTATAAAGCACGCTCCTTCACTGCTTCCAGAAATATTCTGGGCTTCTGATCCTCTCTGGTGTATTTTAATTTGCCCTTTTCATCTTTGTGGTGTTTTTCAGCATTTTTTTTCCTCAGTTAGCTGCTCAAAAAGTGAGGCTTCTCTTGGACAGCAAGGATCACAAATAAGAGGTTTTACTTGGTCAAAAGAGCCTTGCAAAATCTGGATTTTGTATTGGAAGAATCACAGAGTAGAATACAAATACAAGAACAAAGTACACTTTTGATGCTGTTGCCGAAACCGTAATCAAGATCAGAAAAATGTTAGAAAATGAAATGTAATTAGTACAGGGTTTGGGGGTTTGAATACTGTATTGGGAAACCCAATCTTAACTGGGCAAGGGGGATGATAAAAAAGCTACATGATAGAGAACCTTAGGCTTGAAGTTCAAGAAGCAGCTGAAATAGGCACAGAAGCAGCCATAGAGAAGCACCTCTTATGTCTATGACCCTCTTTTACAAAACCCCAAAGGTAATTCCAGTTTTACATGAGGAAAAGGGGTGCCATGTGAACACAAGGTGAATGAAAGCAGTACAGGCATTTAAAAAAATAAGAGAAGCTGTTTCCATAGGTGCAGTCTATGGAAACCTTTTCCAAAAACTAATTATTAATTCTATGACCCTTATCAGCAAAACAGGGAATTCATGCAATAAAATTTATGTCCAATAAATTTAGAATAAATTAAAGAAAGGCATTTTTAGCTGAGATAGGCATATAGAAAATAGTGCTTTGGACAGTTTAGGTAAATTGTGTGCTGAATAATTTTAGAGCTGATAGTAATATATGCAGTTATTGCACATACTAAGTTATGGATAATTAAGATAAGGGTGATTAAATCTCATTCTCATATAGTATAAATTAAATTTTCAAAAGTCAGGAGGGAATTTTTTCTTTCAAACTTTTTTATTGAATACTGCATATTTTTAGAGAATATTAAAATGTGTTCACCTGTTTTTGGAAGCCTCTGCTTCTTGGATACAGCTGGTAATAGAAGAGCAGATCATTGATATCACCTGGCATTAGATTATTTTTGGTGTCTGTGGTGGAAAGCCACTGGGTCTGCAAACACATCTCTGCAGAAATTTGCAGTGAGAGCCATATATTGCGTTGTGTAAAATATTCATTTGGTCATCTTTAGTATGTTTTAAATTTCCTGGTTTGCTGTTCTGTAAGAATTAGAACCTTTTCCTACATTGAGTATTCAGAACAAGGGCTGCTGCACATTGGCATGGAGATCTGAGGGAAACAGTGTCCTGTCACCAAGCCTTTCTTCTGCCTTAATGAGCTCCCCAGCCCTTCAGGGGCTGCTGAGGAAATCCAGGTCCCCAGAGGGATAATTCTCAGTGGTTTTTGCATGCACAAGCCCAGCTGTCCATCAAGTGGTACTGCATGTGTAGAACACACATAGATTAGGTTTCAGTTTCTGTACTTACGCTTTTATAATTGCACTGTGAATGGGCATTACTCTGTTTTTTATAAACTAGTCTGTTTCACTAATATGATACACTTGTCAAAACAGCAGAAGGAATCCCAGGACGTATTAGAAAAGGTAGTCACAGCAGAGACTACCTGCAAATCCAGAGGTACATGGGCTTAAAGAAGTAGGGGGACTGTAGTACAAACACTGTGGAGACCTCGTCTGAAACACCATGTCCAATTCAGGTCTCATATATTAAAAAACAATCCAGAAAAACAAAACAAGTATGGATAAAGGATAATAGCATAATAAAGTAAATGGTGACTCCCATCCTCTTGTAAGAGAAGCCTGGAGCTTGGCTAGTTCCACCTAGTGCCAGAGGAGCTGTGTGTGGACAGAACCATCCATCACAAGTTTCTGCACAGATGCATCCTGAAGGCAAAATAAACGTTTAGGCTACAAACCAACACTAGCGTGCAAAAAATAAATCAGGCATAAACTGATACTGGACTTCTAGCTGGAAATTTCTAATCGTGCACAGAGGTCCTAAAACAGACTTCAAATATGAGCAATGGGGACAAGAAATGTTTCAATTAAACAAGAACAATAAACCAACACTAAAACACATACATACAAACCCCCCCAAAAACAACAACAAAAACCAAAACCCCAACTAAACAACAAGCATAATTAAATCACAAGGATCTTAATCACTGTGTCCTCTTTGAGACTGAATCAAAAATAGCAGGCTTCTTAATTCTGGGTAGTGTAATATCTGTAAGGAATACCAGACATTCCCAGGAATGCTAGAGCTGTACTTCGAAATCAGCATCCCAGCATTTTCATTTGTTGCAGTTTGGAATGAGGAGAGTTATGCAGAGAAGCATAATCTAATGTACAACCAGCCCATCCCCAGTTAAGAGTTTGGATACTTCTGTGCATCTGACCATATGGTTATAACAGAATTATTCTTTTTCCAGATTACTTTTCAGCTGCACCAATTTCGACTACCTGATTTTTTTTGTTCATCAAAATTTAGATACTGCCAGTTAACAAAGCTGTGAGTGAGGATTGCATTTTACTACATAACAAAGTAATTTTCAGTGGCTGTGTGGAAAAAAAAAATATCTACAACCATAAATAGAAAATGAAACTGACACATATCTGGTTTATGAGGTGAAGGTTCCCTTTCCTCTGGGAGCCACTCAGTATCACAGAGAGATTTGAAATACAACTTCTCTAACAGCCTGCTCTGATAACACAGCCTCAGCTGGAGGCTGGGAATGATCAGAGCTTCAAAACTTGCATCTGAAAGACTGAGCTGTTACTTCTCTGCTGCAAGCAGATAACAAAAAGTGTCAATGGAAACAATTTTTATGCTTATCTAACAATCTCTGAGAAAAAGAAAAACAAAAACAAAAACAAATCCTTGAAAGCTGTGAATTACAAAGGACAGGCAATATCTAAAATGATATTATCATATATATATATAAAATGATATATATCATCCTTTCCACACTTTTCTACTGGTTCCCCACCTTGGTAGCATCAATCCGAAAGATATTTTGCCTCTTAGCTCTCTCCCATGCTCTCATCTGTCTAAGACACCACGCTAAGGATTCCTGGCTCAGAGGAATATCAGAGTCCATGACAGTTAAACAGTCTGTGTGTGTGCATTTCAAACACTTCATAATGTGTCCATGAGAATTCCTATTCATGGATAATAAGCTAGACACTCCTAGCAGAGTTTCCCCTAGCCCTTAACTCAGTTCTTGGACTATGAGCAGTCTGACTACATCAACTAGCAACCCCACATCAGTGGCTACATGTAAATTCAAATCTATCTGTAGTACAACTCATCTATTGCTAAGTTCACATGTTGTCTTATCTCAGAGACAGCTCAAAAACAAAACCAAGCCCTACATGTGTTTATTAAGCAAGATTGTACATGGCAGCTATTCATGAAAAATGTGTCAAATGTTATTTGAGAGAGTTTGTGTATTTTTAAACTTGAAGATCAGTGTTATGAAGCTCTTTCCCCACACACGCAAACAAGAACAAGGTTAAAATAATATTAGATCTGTCTTAATTTCAAAACAACCCTCCAAAATTAAGTGAAGGTTGATGAAGTGATTAATCTATTGATTTGAGGCACTGAAATTTACCATAGTGCTTTGAGATAATCTCTGGCATAAATGGAAAATCACTGGAAAGGAAAGCCACAGATAAAATAAGAAACTCCACGTAATAGCAGTTAATTCTTCAGACTCAGAATTAGGCCTTCACACAGATCACAGCTATGCTTTGTAACAAATTCTTGGAATGGTTGTCCTTTGCAAACTGACTATATACATTTCTTCACTGGAGGGTTCAGCACTCACATCAATAAGATCAGGAAGCCCAGTAGGTTTTCATACTACTGAAAAATCATCTGTGAAATATCTCAAGGCTGGGAGTGTAAAATTATGGCATGAATTTAGTGTACATGTTCAAAAACGAGGATGGATGTACTGGAATATTTTTATTTCTCCTTGCCTTTTTCAGACTGCTAAAATTAGCAAAGGATGGTCTGTTCTTAGTCCTTATATTAATAACAGCAAGACAGTGGAGATCTTTCTTACTCCAAGAGCTTAAATTGTAGGATACGGCTCTTACAGAATGGCAGTCATATAATTGTGTACATGAAAACTCTCAGCTACTGTAGAGAGGGATTTTTTTGTTACTACTTAAAATACAGTAGTGTGTCTCCTTATTTTGGTTTTATATTAAGGTTTTTTTTTAATTTTGGCAGAATTTTCCCAGCTGCTAGGTGCTTTGGTGCTGGGAAGATGAACAGTTATTTTGCAGAATTCTTCTGTATAATTAGCAACTTATTTAGCAAGATTTTCTCAAGTCGTGCTGTTCATAATAATCTTGGCTAAGAAAATCAAAGCAGCATCTGCCTCAGCTGCTATCAAGAAATAATTCCAAGGTGATGATCATAAATCTTCCATACATAAAAGCAGAGAAAGGCGGTACAGGCCTGATGAATGAGAATTTTTGTGCTTTGATGGCAGTCTGAAGACACTGTCCTTGCATTTCAAAAGCCCCATAAATTTCTGTTAACAGAGTCAAATGCAGTATTGAAGACAGATCTGCCTCGAATGAATTAAGACAGTACTCAAAAACAAGCACCTATTATAGGTTTCTCCTTTAGCTTGATTTTACTGGACAGGAGTTTCCAGAGAATTAAGATGGTAAGTAGTATGAGTTTGTTCAAATGTTTAATAATCAAGAAAGAGAACTGGATTAATTCCTGTTGGATAATAAGGAATTATCAGTACCAAGACCATCTGCTTTCCACTCTACCTGAGTTATATGAATCCACAGTGATATATAAATTAAGAGTTTTTAAAATGTTTGTGGGGTTATCCTGCCGTTCTTGAACTTTGCTGCTTTGTCTGTGAATAGATATTTCCATCTGACCTCAGGTGGGAATGCATTCAGGAATAAAGATAGGCCTAAAATAATTATTTGCTTTGTTATAATTATTAATCTTGTTCCATTAACCCATCAGCCATGGATAAGAAGACTCAGAATTCAGACCCTGAGCCTCTTCAGTCTCCCTTGGCTTGGCACGACACAAACCCCTCTGTATCGTGTTTTGACAACAAGTAGGTATCACTGTGTAGATACAAGCTTGAATTCCACTTTTGTAAGAAGCTGGATGTGAGGCATTACATGCTTCTAAAACTAAAACTCAGTAGTTTGCTTTGTTAATGAGTTTTGTTTTTTATATATATAATACTTTAACATTTAATAACTCACATCACCATGTGCATTTCAAGTGGAACACATGAAACAAAAGCACCGCATGGTTATTAATAACTGCACTCACTCCATGTTTTAGAATATAAAGATTTATTGTTTTGATTATAATCCAATTTAATGTCTTTAATGCACCACAGAATATCTTGCATATCTTGTGAAGTATCTTGAAGACTATTCTAAAGATAGTTTATGCACTTACTACAGTTAAAACAATCTCCTTGGCAGCACAGACTGACCTGTGGAGCAGCATTTACGTGCTCTTGTTGTGTGTGCCATAGTTGTTGATGAGACAGGGACAATAGCTTTAATCAGCATTCAAATACTTCAGAATTGCAGGATCATCACTTTTGATCATGACAGCAATTTCAATATATAAATATATATATTCATTAATATGTCCATGGTTTGGTGTGGGACCTGAATAAATGATCTATTTATTACATTTAGGCAGGAAAAAGGAAAATACCAACATAACATAATATAACGTAACGTAATGTAATGTAACGTAACGTAATGTAACGTAACGTAATGTAACGTAACATAACCTAAGGTAACGTAACCAGCAAATATAACTTTTAATAACTGTGGAAATGTCATACATATTACTGACACAATTAAATATCTCATTTGTCTCGACTCTTAAAAGGGAAAAAGGCAGAAATTCTGAAAGTGTCACTGAAGGACTATTTTCTTTTAATGCTATAAATACTGCTGCTGACAACTACATTTAATTAAATTATTTACTAGGTGTTGACTAATTAACAAGGACCTGGTATATGGGAAGGACTCTAAGTAGCTATTATTATTCTACTGCTTGTAACTCAATATCTTTGCTAGAACATGTGCACATGGGTTTTGGTTCAGTCTCCGTGAACTGATATCCCAATTATGCCATTGCTACTCATAGAAAGCACCAATCTTCTATCCCTCACAGAACTGTGAGAAAGAGAAATTATATCAATTTACTGGCTGAGTCCGTGGCATCAGATTCAGTTGTTTGATTCCCCCTGTAGGCAATTGCATTCATTCCTTTGTTAGTGAATATTTATTTTATCCAACTTCTTTCAAGTCTAGATGGAAATTGAGACCTTCAGACAGAAGTGGTATAATGAAACAGAATTACAATTATTATTTTTACAAACTGCTTCATACGGACAAAACTACAAACTTCTGAAGTCCAAAGAAGATTGACATGAGTGGACTGTTGGAAAGGTGTCACATTCAGAAGAATACGAAGTGTTGAGATCTCATTTCCAAAGGAAATAATTTCATTTGATATACAGGAAACAAGTGTACATAAAAAACCCCCCAGAAATATAATTTTAGGACTATGACATATGGGTTTTATTTTTACCCACTTTAATGTAAGCCTTGAGAAAAATTCTTTTTTTCCTTAAAGGACAACCAGGTTTTATTCAATTCACTAGATCTTCATGGGAATATTACTTCGAATATTATTGGAATAAGTTTCATTGGATAAGCTTTTTTCATACATATTATTGGATATTTAAAAGACACATAGATCTGGAATTAGGTAATTTAGTGGTAGAATTGGTAGTGTTAGAGTAATGGTAATTAAGAATCAAAATTAAGTACATATTTCAAGTTTGAATTGGTCCTGCTCAGGCTTCTGTCCTTCCCTTACCACACTGTTATATTAGAGATTCTTATGGCAGCAGGATTTTGTTCCAGTAGAGAGTAACAGACATTAATATTGCTCTAATCTTGTGTTTAAACAGTCTAACTACAGCGAGCTCCTCTGGTGTAAATCAGAAACCACAGGAATGAACCTTGTTCATAATAAACCCCATCTCTTCATTTCAGGGTGACATTTTCATATTACTGATTTTATTGAGAGAGGATTTCACTCCATCTTTTAATCTAATGAGAGGGATTAGCGTTGCAATGTCAATCAGATATTTACAGGTAATTATAAACAGAAGTGACTGGGATTTTTCCCTTATCTCAGGATTTGCCTACCCACATCCTTGCAGTGGACACACAGCACAGCACATACAGAGCAAAAGGAATTTTTTTTTTTTCTGGGATGCAGAGGTTCTTTACTAAGGATCTATGACTCTAGATACAGAACTCCTATGAGCACCACTAAAAATATTTTTGGATTGGTGTCCACCAGATTTAAACTGGATTGAAACATGTGGTTAGTTTTACAGAGAAACACAGGGATTTTTCCAGAAACCAAAATCTGACACTACAATTTCCTGTGTTGATGGCAGGTAGCTGAAAGATTCCTATTTCAAAGACTACTTATGACAGTAACTGCAGTAGAAATGGAGCCAGTATCTTCTGTGGACCAGAGATAAAGAGCATTTTTTCAGTGTTTCAACAAACTAAAACCTCTCCAAAAAGTTTTTCATTCATTTCCGCTTAAATCAACTGAAGGCAATCTGAACCAAAAGCACTCTTCCCTGTCAATAAGAGACAACCCACCACATTCCAGACCTGCTGTAACCTGAGGAAAACCTAGACCACCACCTCCTAATCTGTATCTTGAAGGGTGGTAAACCAATATAATTGAAACCTACCCTGATGTGATGGGTCAGCAGACTGAAGTTACAAGGAAAACCTTATCTTTGAAGTATCAATTTCCAAACTACGGGTACAACATGCATATCTATCACAAACTCTATCTTACTTAAAACTCAAAAAGAAGGAACACATGGATCCTTACATTTAAATGGCAAAATCACACACAAAAAACTCTCCTATTTTTCTGACACTCACTATTCCACACGAGATATCTTTAATGTTGTAATTAGCAATATTATTGGTTGTTTAGTTTGATTTAGTTACAATGCCATCTAATACATAACAATAACTCCTCAAGTAAGATAATGCTGTTCTTTAAGCATATAGTAGTTGAAACTACTTCAGGACTTCTGCTGTCGTGAATTACTAAAACATCACTTCTAAGCAGAAGGGAAAAAACTCTGCAAAAAACAATCAAGATACTGAAATGCAAAGTCAGATATCACATCTTTTTTCCTTATTATGAAAACACATCTTTTAGTATTTTCTGTGGAGTTCTGGCATGTGTATTACTGAGCATGTACATACTATAGCTTTAGTTTCCAGTATATCCATTATATTTGCCAAAAACTGATGGAAATTTAATGCTATTTTGGAAGCCTCAAGTAGTTTATAAATTCTAGGGGTCTGAGTATACTTTCAGCTGAGTCCCTGCTACCTTTCACAAGTCCCTGCTGGCCCTAGAGAACTGGAATGCTATTGGTAGGAAATGTGGGAAGTAACATGCTAATTTATGGAAAGACAGGTCTCATTCCACCAGTATAGAAAATCCTCAGCCCCAAGGTAGGTCTAACACACTGAGCAGGTTTCTTAATGCATTAAATCATACTTAATTCATCTTTCCAAGTACCTAGAAACCAGATTGGAACTGGTTCTCCAAAATAAGTGTTTCCTGATTTCTAGTCCCTTGACTAATAGAATCTTCCATGGAAAAACCTGGATCCTCAGAAATATTTCAAGAAAAATATACATTGCATTAATCCCTGTATTTCATAATTTCAGAGAACAGGAGATGTTCACTAGGCAACATTTATGAAGCCAGTAGGCAAAAGCAGCAAATAAGCAGAAAGTTTTGTCAGAAATAAAGAATACATGACAAAGATTACTTTTATGTCTTTTTACTTGTTTGAAGTCCAAGAATTTATTTTACATTCCCTCAATCTCGGGCTCTAAAACAGTGCACGAGAAATGAAAAAATGCCAAACAATGCTGAATCTAACATGGACAAGGAATGTTTGGGGTTTTTTGTAGTCCCATCTGCTGGTAGCTTTTTACTGTAACAGAGAAGTTAAAAACGGTTGCGTTCACAAGTAGTGTAGTGGATCAGTGGCCCGATTTTTAGGGTGAAGCAGTGCTGAGGACCCACCATCCAGACCACACACAGTTCTGGTGGGTTATTTAATCCTGGTTTAGTTTGGGGCCCCCACGCCACAAATGCCCTAAAACACCTACACAATGTATTTGATGTACTGCTACCTTACACTTTTCAGCTCATATGCTGTATAACTGCCTGATTATGTGAGCCATAACAACATTAAAGCAGGCGAGATCAGGAAATTCCACTCAAAAAGTTCATTTCTGGTCTAAACGAAACCCTTAACATTAGTAGCATGTTTTCTGCTTCCTTCCTGGTTCTTTGCTCTTCACAGCTCTTTGTCTTCACTGCGGTCGGGATTTAGGATTTTTCCTTTTGTTTCCTTCCCTCGTGGAATTTCGTCCAATCAGTCGCTTCGAAACCGTAACGATCGGTACTTGAGAGAGACAAAAGAAGTTGCCACGGGCGGGGTGCGGCTGGCTGTCAGCTTAGCTGGGGGGGGTTCTCTTGGAGGAGTAGGGAGACGGCGAGGTTTGCGCTGGGGAAAAGGGCTTGTGTGCAGCTTCTTGCTCGCTTCTCCTCTCGGCATTCCTAGGGGAAACAGGCTGCGGTCGCTGTGGGGAGATTTGCCCACCACTGCGGGCTTCCGTCTCCTGCCGCCTTCTGCCGTGAGTGGAATTCTGCTTGTGGGAGCGGACGTTGCACTGGAACCTTACTTACACCCTACCTCACTAAAAAAGGATCCTTTCACCGTCTGCTCGGGTACCTCAGGGAAAACCCCGGAACCCCGGGCGCTTTCCCCCTCCTCAGGAGCCTCTCCCGGCCGTGTCCGGGAGCCAGGCTGCCGCTGCCCAGCCCCGCAGTTTCTTTGCCACGTGTCCGGTTTTTGCTACTGTAGCCACGCACCCCCTGCCCGCCGGGACACCCCGCGGCTCCTGCCACCCCCGCCGAGTTTCTGACGCCTCTTGCTTGCTGTCCAGGGTGAGCGGGCCCTGCCGTTCTGACCGCCGCTCCGAGGTTCCTGCCGCAGCCCGTTTGTGCTACTCAGCCCGTCCGCCATTACCACGAGGGAGACGCGGCCGAGCCAGCGCCGCAGCGCCCCCTGCAGCCGCGAGGGAATCATCGCACCTGAGCCCCCAGAGCCGCTGCCGGCTGCGATCGGAACTGCACTGAGGGGGAAACGGCTTCAAGAGCGGGTGGAGACTTCCCTGGGGTTTCTGCTCTTGTTCGCTGTGCTGCCGTTGTTGTTTGTTTGCCTTGTTACACACACACATACTAGTAAAAAACTGTTAATCTTTTTCCCATGTCTTTGCCTGAAAGACCCTTAATTTCAAAGTTATATTAATTGGAAGGGACGGGGGTCATATTCTCCATTCCAAGGGAGGTTCCTGCCTTCCTTGGCAAAAACCTATCTTTCAAACCAAGACACCTGCATTAGGAGTAGTCTCAGAATCACAGAACCATTTAGGTTGAAAAAGAGCTCCAAGATTGAGTCAAACCTTTGACCCATCAGCACCTTGTCAACTAGACTGGAGTATTGAGTGCTACATCCAGTCATTTCTTGAAAATTTAAATTCCCAGGTATAAGGACTCCCTCACTTCTCTGGACAGACCATTCCAATGCTTCACAACCCTTCCCATGAAGAAATTCTTGATGCCCAAACTGAACCTCCTTCAGCATAGCTTGAGGGCATTTCCTCTTGTCCTGTTCCTGGTTTCTTGGGAGCAGAGCCTGATCGTCACCTGGCTGCACCCTCCTATCAGGGAGCTGTGGAGAGTGAGAAGGTTCCTCCTGGGCCTCCTCTTCTCCAGGTGAAACAAACACCCCCAGCTCCCTTAGCTGCTCCTCATTGGACTTGTGCTCCAGACCCTTCCCAAGCTGTTTCCTTCTCTGGACACACTCCAGCCCCTTAACATCTTTCTTGTCCTGAGTGGCCCAAAACTGAATGCCAGGTTTATGGTGAGGCCTCACCATTGCCAGGTACAGAGGGACAATCACTGCTCTGGTCCAGCTGGACACACTATTCCTGATCCAGGTCAGGATGCATTGGCCTCTTGCCACGAGGGCACAGCTGGCTCGTGTTCAGCTGCTGTCAACCAGCACACCCCCGGGTCCCTTCCTGTTGTCTCACTACAATATTCTATTTAAACATGGATGGATGAGTTAAAAACAAACATTTAGCCTGTTTATAATTTACTTGGATATGATGAATATTAGCAATAGTATGGATTGTTCCAAGGGTAAATTCCAAGCAAGCCCAAGAGACAAAGTGCTGTGTTGGTGGGACTAACTGCAGGTAGTCTGAGGACAGCCAGTCAAAGATCCACTAGACCTTAATTCCCTATGCCACACACTGCTGCATTTCAGTCACATGATTTGTTTGGAGTATCACATTCCAGCCCATAACATTATTTAGTCTTTTTGTAAGATTAGAAAGAAGGGAAATAATCCCAGCAGATCTACTATTTGGCACAACACCTGGCAAGTGCTTAACCAAAACACAAGGGTTCTTTTATGTTCCTGCTTCTGACCACACCAGCAGCACAACACACATCCCACAGGATCTCATACAACCCGGTTCCATAACCCCACTTGTAGGAGCATACCTGATCCAACTCCTGGCCCTGCTCCTTTGCTTTTTGCCAAGCTCCCACAGTGCTATTGCCTAAACAAAGAGCTTTTTCAGGCATCAGAAAGTTACAACCTGGTTGCAAGAACCATATCAAATCCTATTTCTGATAAATAAATTCCATTTAATCTATCCATAATCCTTCAAATACTGTAAATGTTTGTCTTTCGATTAAGAAAACAAAGCGAAACCCACGAGGAGGGGGGGTGGGGGTGTTGTATTTAAACCCTTTACAGGACACTCTCACCGAGTGTCTGGGGATGCACGCGTGCTCCAGGCTCCCTTTTGACCGGTATTTATGGGAACAACTCCTCCCTTGGGGAGGCAGAGGATGCCGAGGGTGCATCAGCTCCTTTCTCTGGAAGGCAGAGCATCTGGAGGCTACTCCAGGGGACACAAGGCGGGATGCGATCCCGGTCCATCCCACCGCCGCCGGGACCGTAACTCCCGGGCATCGATGACTCGGCGCTCAGGCTGCCCTGGGCAGCGCCGCGCTGCCGAACCCATCGAGCAGTGGGAGCTCGACTTTCACCGGCGGCGTTCCGAGGCCGCGGGCGCCATCTTGGAGCTTGGCAGGGGCGGCACGCGGGGCTTTGACAAGGCCAGGTTTAGGGTCCGGACCTGGGGAGGGAGGGACAACCCCAAATACCAGCACAGGCTGGGGGTGATCTGCTGGAGAGCAGCTCTGCGGGGAAGGACCTGGGAGTCCTGGTGGGTGACAAACTGACCACGAGACGGCGGTGTGTCCTGGCAGCCCGGAAGACCAGCGATATCCTGGGGTGCATCGGGAAGTGCGGCCAGCGGGTCAAGAGAGGAGATCCTGCCCCTCGGCCGCGCCTGGAGTGCCAGATGAGGCGGGTGGTGTGCCGGTGAGGCCACATCTGGAGTGCTGTGTCCAGTTCTGCGTTCCACAGGGCAGGACAAACAAGGAGATACTGGAGAAGCTGCTGTGGACGGGAATAAAGATGAATGGTCCAGAGCATCACTAATGAGAAAGGACTGTGAGAGCTGAGCCTGTTAATTCTGAAGAAGACTGAGAATCTCGTTAATGCATATAAATATCTGAAATCGGTGCCAAGAGGACGGTGCCAGACTTTTCAGTGGTGCCTAGCGGCAGAACAAGGAGCAATGGCCATGAAGTAGTTTAACCTCAAAATGAGGAAGCGCTTCTTTACACTGAAGGTGGCAGAGCCCTGGAACAGCTGCCCAGGGAGGGCTTTTAGTCTCGCTCTCTGGAGAAAGTCCAAATCCCCTTGAACAGGTTTCTGTGTCACCTGCTCTAGGTGACCCTGCCTGGGCAGGGAAGTTGGACTGGGTGATCTCCAGAGCTCCCTTCCAGCTCTAGTCATCATTCCCCGATCCTGTAACTCCTTTCCCGCTCCCCGCTCCGAGAGCGGGGCGGCCGCGGAGCCCCGCGCATGCGCAGCCGCCGCGCCCGCCGGTCCATGGCACAGGCGCGGTCGCGCTGTCCCTGCAGCCGCGGGAGGAGGAGGGAAGGGGAGGAAGAAGATGCCGGGGAAGCTGAAGGTCAAGATCGTGGCGGGGCGCCATTTACCGGTGATGGACCGCGCCAGCGACCTGACCGACGCCTTCGTGGAGGTTGGTGGCGGGGGGAGCGGGCCGGGCGCGCCGGGCCCGCGCGGCGGAGGCACCTGCCGGGCCCGTCCGGCGCCTCGGTGCTGTGGGGAACCAGCGGCGGGGCGAGGGGATAGTGCCCGGAGCTGCACTGTGGCGGGTCTAGATGGGACATCAGCGCGAATGTCTTCAGGGAAAGGGTGATCAGACATCGGAACGGGCTGCCCGAGGAGGCGGTGGGGTCGCCGTCCCTGGAGGTGTTTAGGGCTGGCTGTGGAGCTCAGTCTCATGGTGTGGTTGTTGTGGTGGTGGTCGGTCATAGCTTGGGCTCGGTGATCTCAGAGGTCATTTCCAACCCTAATTGATTCTGTGATTAGACAGACGTGTTGCAAAGGGGATGGAAAAGCAATAAAATTATCTTTAAGTTGTATTGCTGAATACATGAGTGGTTGTACAGGCTTTACTTTTAAGGCCAATATTCATATTTCCTTTTAAAACATTTGAAATACTAAAATATTTTAAAAGAGGGCTTTTAGTCAACAAATACTTAATATTATTTGCGTGTTTATATCACACTATTGCACCCAGAGTATGTAACTTCAACCTGTTTTGCGGTCATGTAGTTAACAAGTGTTAACAAGCAGTATGTCGGGTCTTTTTAGGGAAGGGATTGTAAAATAAGTTGAAGTGCAAAATAAGTGGAACTGTTTAAGGTCCAGGTTGGATGGAGCTCTGAGCAACATGATAGAGTGGATGACATCCCTGCCTATGGCAGAGGGGTTTGAATGAGATGGACTTTAAGGTCCCTTCCAGTCCAAGCCTTTCTATGATTTCTGTTACATGATCCTTATGGGTTTTTTTAATTCTTTTTTTCCAATATGAATAACTTAGAACATTTCAGAAGCATTCTATAGATTCAGGAATCATACTCTCAGAAAAATCAGAGCTATTTAAAAATTATGTGCTATGAAAATATGTGTCTTGTACCACAGATAGTGATTGAGGTGTACCACAAGTTAGTGGTTGATTAAGGCATGAAGACAGAATGTCTTTCTAGCCCTGTATACACTGAAAAATATGATCTTTTCATTGAAAATATGAAAGTTTCATTTGGCCTGTTTTCACTCTGTGTTAGGAGAAACAGCTCTCCTCTTCCATGGGTTGCTTGTTTCCAACTCTACTGTTGGTGTAGCAAAGTAGACTTGAAATTCATATAGAAATACACAGATGGGGGCCTTGCTTTTAGGATTGTTACTTTGGAACATTGTGAAATAACTTCCCTTTCCATGTGTGGAGTAGGCAATACAGCAGGTGAGATTTATTTCAAAATAGATTGTGCTTGAAACCATTGTTTTGTTTTCTGTGTGGGATTGCTGAAAAACTTTACAATGTGTTTTTCCTTAAATAAAAATGAAAAACAGATGTTAAGATTCTAGTTGTTTACTAACCTTAAACTTCCTTCTTACTACTGTAATATAAACTTAGAACTAGAAAATAAAATGAGAAGAGACTTAAGAGCTCTTACTTGGCTCAGGTTATGCAAAAGTTGGACTTCACTAGCTTGAATACAATGATCCTTGTCCCAACTCAGAATATGTGTTACAATTTCTTCCATAAATGTGCTTTTAACTTGGCACAGTGAACGGTAGTGTGTTTTATTATCTCTACAAGCTTCAATGAACTAGCTGGAGTATTGAGGAAATTCAGTTCTAACTGCCTGAGGCTCTAAGGGAGCTGATTTACTCCCAAGATAATGCATTAAAATAGGTTGGGTGGAGCTCAGGACTGTTGCATCTTGGCAGCTTCTGGAGTCAGAACTGGTATTCAGTTGGTAGCTCCCTTACAGCCAGTGCTAACATCACTTTATTGTACTTAAGCAAGTGCAAAATCTCTTCAGAGTTGGGCTATGCACCGGTGCAAAAGAATCACTATATTATTGAAATGTACAAAGCAGTCACTTAATAGTGTCTTGAGCAAAAGTGTTAGAGTAGTTGCTATACAGTTTCAAATCCAGGCCTAAATTTAGGTTCCAAAATGTATTTAGACTTTTAAAAGATAAAAGCTGTAAAAATCTACACACTTCTGATAGAAAAGAAATGCTGAAGTTAGTCTACTCATTATTTTCCTTAAGAATCTTGAATAAATTTAAAAATGTAACTTTTAGTATTTGTAAGTACTGAGGTGAAGTGCTCATTGTTTTGAGAGGAAGCATTCAGAGAACTGCAAGTATTTGTAAATGGTTTGAAATGAAGGCTGCAGTGAAATAAAGGCTCTTACATGGTGCTGTGTGCCTTCCTGATGTACACAGCATCACAGAAATTCAGTTTCACTTTAAAAAAGCAAACAAGAAACCCTCGCAAACCCCAAATGGGCTTAGCCTGAAATAGATGCCTGTGGAGATCATATGGGTACTGCTGAAGTGGGTTATTATGTGGTTGAAGGTGCAATAAGCAATAAAAGTATGGAAAATTAATTTTTAGTAGTCCTCTTTCTATATATTTCAAATCCAATGTGTTTTTATATTTATTTTATCAGTTGTCTGTGAAGCTGATTGAAAAATCCTAGAGAGAAGAGTAATAGGTTATAAGCTATCAACATTTAGAATATTTTTCGTTATAGAAGGCAAGGAGAGTATGCAAAGTGACTTTGAATAGCCAGTATAGTGGTGAGTGATTTTTTTTTTTTTTGCCTCTCAAATGATTGAGGAGGAAAAGAAACAATTTTGGTACTATGATATGATGAGAGAGAGATTGAGTGGAAATGTCATTGATACATGGATACTGATACATTTAAATTGATTTTAAAAGCCACTCAGTGAAAAGAAAATTATTTGTTGAAATATGTATTTTAAATTATTTGCATTTGTCAATTCAATGAGTTTCAAAATTCTTTTATTAATATTTGCAATTGACAATTGAATGCTTGTATTTTTAGGTGAAATTTGGAAATACAACGTTTAAGACAGATGTGTATCCCAAATCACTTAATCCTCAATGGAATTCTGAGTGGTTCAAATTTGAAGTAAGTATTTTTTAAAAGTTTGCCTATAACTATATAGACACTCTGGTTTAGGTACCCTTAATTAAATAATTGCATTTCAAGCAGAAAATGAGTTTTGAGCACTGAAGTGTATTTGTGTTTAAATACACAAAGCCTTTTCAGCAAACCCAGCTCTAGCCAGACCTTGTTTGCTAAGGGCGTCTCATTGGCTTTTTAGGAGTGTTTGTGAAGATAAAAGCTTGCCAGGTTGAATCCAACTTAAATGTTGTTCTATTAGAAAAGAGAATACTACAGTGAAGGTGAAGGAAATGTAGCAGGGCTTTTTCAGGACAGGTATCAGTACAAGTATGTATAAATAAATACATATATATGAAAGTACAGGTATTCTTGTAGGTTTTTTGTTTTTTTGATTTTTTTTATTTAGCAAGGAAAGTTAATTGGTGTTTGAAGTCTTACATTTGGTTGCAAAGATAATGCACTTGTTAAAGGAGAAAATGGAAAATTTCTATGGGAAGATAACAAAATGAAGAGCTTGGACGACAGTAATTGGACACTTTCTCTTCCTGTTTCCTTATGTAATAATGAGGGCACTCAGCATTTTCCTGTAATTGCTTCTTGCTTTCCAGGATCTAATTTGTTGATGTCCTTTGACATATGCCCTGAACAAGTTTTTACATGTTCCTTTTTAGTTACTACGTTTTTTTACTACTTAAAAAATGAGAATTATGTTTAGAATAAATTAATTATTGAAACACTTAAATGTGTAGTTCTGGTTCATTTACTGTGCTGTAAGGCAATATCACAATTCTGCAAACACTTACATGAGTCATTCCATTGCAGTTAGCAAACTTAATTCTTGGCTTGTGACACTGAATACAAAAAGCTTTGAATGTCTGTCTTAGTCCTAAAAGAAAATAGTTGTTATCTGTAGATGGATTATTGCATTTGTTTGGGAAATTGCATATGTAGAATTACTGAATTTTTACTGCAGGCTGTGTAAAATACCTTCTTTTAAGCCACTGACCAGTGATGAGAATGCCATAATCTTAACTTTAGAGTATAATAGTACTCTGAGGTATTTTATCTGAAATTGCCTTGCCTTGCCTTGCCTTGCCTTGCCTTGCCTTGCCTTGCCTTGCCTTTGCCTTTGCCTTTGCCTTGCCTTGCCGGAAACATGCCTTGCCTTTGCCTTGCCTTTGCCTTGCCTTGCCTTTGCCTTTGCCTTGCCTTGCCTTTGCCTTGCCTTGCCTTGCCTTGCCTTGCCTTGCCTTGCCTTGCCTTGCCTTGCCTTGCCTTGCCTTGCCTTGCC
>JAOTQP010000870.1:58778196-58877945 GCA_026413545.1 Cichladusa arquata | reverse complement strand
CTTGCCTTCCCTTGCCTTCCCTTGCCTTCCCTTGCCTTCCCTTGCCTTCCCTTGCCTTCCCTTGCCTTCCCTTGCCTTCCCGGAAACTTCCCTTGCCTTCCCGGAAACTTCCCTTGCCTTCCCTTCCCGGAAACTTCCCTTCCCTTCTTTTATCAGTATGTATTGTGGAGATAGGAGAACAATCTAGGAAGTGTGACTTAAAATATTGTGGGATTTTTAAATGAATAATCATTGCAATCTTGCTTTTCTGTTCTTCTCCCAGTGGTAGCTCTGTTTCCAGTATCTCACCAGTCTCTGAAGGATAAAATCAAAATGAGTGTATATGTTATTTAGCTTCAGGAAACTGAAATTACAGATTTATCTGTGTCAGGTCACTGTTCATAACTCTCTTCTGTGTTTTTCAGCAATGTTTCCCTGCACATTTTTAAATACTCAGATTCCAGGTTAATATTTGTTTTCCAGGTAGATGATGAAGAGCTCCAGGATGAGCCTCTCCAGATCACAGTTCTTGATCATGATACATACAGTGCCAATGATGCCATTGGCAAAGTGTACATAGATATTGATCCTTTGCTCTATAGTGAAGCAGCCACGGTTATTTCAGGATGGTTTCCAATTTATGATACCATTCATGGTAAGATTTGCTAACTTAAAAACAGTCTTTTGAAATGTAATCTGCTTCTTATAATCTTGTAAGCTGTCCTCAGAAATCTGTAATAACTTTAGCTTTGGAGTTGGAAAACTACTTTCTTGGCTTTTTTTCCCCCTTATTTTCTGACATGAGAGAATTTCTGGCATAGGAGTAAATTCTGGTGCTTGGCAGAATGCTTTCCATAAGACTTGTGACAACTGCAAAAAAATCTTCACTAGTTACTGCAAATTTCAGATTAAAAAAAAAGACTCAGACATAGTTGTCCAATTATCACATGTGTGCTAAACGAATGTAATTTTGCTGGAGTTACTTGAAGTGTGCCTTCCTGGGATTTGGGATAAACTTCAATTGAGATGAAGGAACAGGATGTGAGATGCTTTCAACGCCATGAAATTCCTTTTTCCTGCAGTAAGTGCTCTCAGTCCCAGGTGGATTTTCATCAGAATGTCTTGAAGCTGTGCGAAAATAAAGTTAATGCTATTTTTGCTTTTGATTTTTGTGAAATAGCTTTTGTTTTAGGGAGCTGATGTTAGTTTAAAGCAATTAACTTGCTGCTTGAATACCTTAGTGTGGAACATTTGTTGGGAAATAATTAATGGTGAGCACCAGATGCTCATCATAACTGATGCAAAGTATTTTTTGCATTTAAATCAGTTATAGTGAACAGAAATACTGAGAAATATTGCATGTGTTTTTTAAATTACCTTTTTGTCCTATGCTCGTTTTCCTATCCCACACTTTCTTCTGGAGCTAAATGATGCGAGCACTTGTTTCAAGATATGTACAGCTGGTAAGCTAGAGAGAATTAGATTTCTCTATTTTTTTCCAGGAATGTTGGTATTTCATAACTTTTTTCTATTTAATTTAAATTGGAATTCTCTTATTTTCATGCTCATAGCCCGAGATTCCAATTATCTTGACTCTTGGCAAACATTAATTGATGCTGCTTTAAAAAATAATAATGTTCATAAATTTGTATCAATTTTTTTTTCACCTCAACGTGATTGTTTGTGAAAATATATAAACCTGAGGCGTTTTCTTTTACAATAACTGAAGACTTTTTTCTACTGGCATTCTGGAAGGGAGATGTGGCTGATTTTATTGCAGTAATATTTGAGTTGAACAACAAATCCAGTGCTGCTGTTTCAGTGTCATATACTGATGTGATAAAGGCTTCTGAAACACTAGAGATCAGACTCATCAGGAAGTTTAGTCCTCAATATGTCAGAACCTATATGTGAAATGATTTTGTTACTGGGCGGGAGAAAAAGAGGAAAAAGCTCAGAATAGGAAAGTAGAGAAGTCAAAAAGGAATGGTTCTGTGTTAGAAAATAGTCCTTTTCTAGTAAGGTTTAGTCATAGTTCAAAATTAAGCTTTGTCTAAAAGGTCTACAAAACCTTATTTTTTATATATTTCTTGTTACAGTTAAAGTATTTTGCAAACACTTCCTGTGCCACTTTGTGGTTCTAGAAAAGACCATAAATCTTTCTCTTTGGTTTGAACTTCAGAGAGGAGCTTTACTGCAATTTTGAAATAGTTTCAGGGAGGAAATTCAGCAGAGAGGGCACCCTGCAGCAGAGGCCACTGCAGCATCAAGAGGCTGATGGCTTCTTTCCCCAGTCCCATCTTTCTTACAAAGTTCTGTTTAGTGCAAGTGGGGATTTGAGGAGTGTTATTTTTGTGGCTTCAGCCTCAAAGGCTTGACAGAACTAGAATCTTCCTCTGAGTCAGTGTCTCTGCAGCAGACTTGAGAGGCAATGATATGGCTTCTTGCTCCTCTGGCATTAATTACTAATAATAGAAAATAATTTATTGTTCTAGTTTTGTATTGCTACAGTTATATTGTTATAACTTCTGGTATTTGTTTGCTTTTTATTGATAGGTATACGTGGGGAGATTAATGTGGTGGTGAAAGTGGATCTCTTCAATGATTTAAACAGATTTAGGCAGTCATCCTGTGGAGTCAAATTTTTTTGCAGTAAGTAGAGGAAAAGAGTTTATTTGAACAAAAAACTTTTTCCCTCCTTTCCTTTCTTTTCCTCTTCTGTTGATCTCCCTTCTCTTACCAGCTCATTGCATAAACCTAGTGGAGATAACATTGGCATAAATTGCTTTTCTTTTTTAATATGTTTTATTGTTCACATTTCAAAACAATGTAAATAAATGATGGGATTTTTTAATGTCCCTAAGTTGCATTTCAGTGCCTGTGCATACACACATGGTGTTATTTTGGGTCCATACCCTTTTAAAAAAGGTACAAAGTGAAAAGGTTTCATAATGGTACATGCTGTAACTGGTACACTGGACAGTTATCTTATCAGGGTTCCATGATATCAAGAACAAAACTTCCTAGGTATGTCCACATTTTCACAGAAAATTGTCTGGTAAACTTTCTGAAATCACTTTTATGTGTAATTTTATGTTTTTCTTGCTATCCTTGGCTGATAGACCTATATCTTACATCTTTTATGTATATATTTTTTAACAGCTACATCTATTCCTAAGTGTTACAGAGCAGTAATTATTCATGGGTTTGTGGAAGAACTTGTAGTTAATGAGGACCCAGAGTACCAGTGGATAGACAGAATCCGTACTCCCAGGGCATCGAATGAGGCTCGGCAAAGACTCATTTCACTCATGTCAGGTATTAAACATGTGGGCTGTAATGTTTATTGCTACTTGTAAAAATGTTCAGGATTTAAATAATGCAATATGCAATCTTGCTTAAGATTGCATATGAGTTTTATTGTTAATTATGTTGATTTTTTTTCAGTTTGCAATCTCTTCTGTTTCTGTGGATTATGTATTTCTAACTTATGGACAGTGTGAGTGATTCTTTTTTTTTTTTCACTTCTTGGTGAGGCCATGCTGCTGCCTAATTTTTTCGTTGCTTTTAGCAAGGTCACAAAAACCTGTGAAACTTTTTTGAAGATATTCTTAACCCATATGAGGAGTATCACTAGAATTTTGACTCAAACAATTAAAGTAATGAGCTTCACCCTCTTTGAGCCTTTTAAAGTATGTGAACAAATACGCACTTTTTTGAATATAGTGTGCATCAGTACTTAGGGTACTCATCCCATCTCTTTGAAGTCAGGCTTGGTTCATTGTTTCTCAAGCATCACCTGTGAGGAAAGAATTGGAGAATTGGGATTATTCAGCCTAGAGTAGAGAAGGCCTTGGGGTGACTTTGGTAGCCTTCCAGTGCCTGAAAGGAAGCTACAAGAAAGATGAAGAGGGACTATTTGCAAGGGCCTGGAGTGATAGGACAAGAGGAATGGCTTAAAACTGACAGAGAATAGGTTTAGATTGGATATGGGGGTGAAATTCTTCCCTGTGAGGGTGGGGAGGCCCTGGTGCAGGTTGCCCAGAGAAGCTGTGGCTGCCCCATCCCTAGAAGAGTTCAAGGCCAGGTTGAATGGGGCTCTGAGCAACTTGGTCTAGTGGAAGGTGTCCTTGAGATCTTCAGTAAATGGGGCAACATAAAAGATTATGGAGATGTACCTCCCTTGGGAAGGCCAGCACGCTGTAAGGGAAAAAGTGAAGTAAACTGTTGTCATAACTAATGTGAAGACATTTTTTAATATAACCCCCGTACTAGTTTACAGAATTCATATTTGCATATTTCTTACCGTGCATAAATAGTGCAGGTGGAGAAAGTATTCTGCTAGGTTTTATTCATGGTGTAGATAAGAGGCTAAAAACCCAAAAGAACTCACAGCAATACTGTTTAACTGTTACTGGTGGTCACACATAAAGAATCATGAAGAAGTCTCTAACTTCTGAGAGTGAACCAGGCTATTTCACAGATCTTTGTCATTATGTGTTAAGTTAAAAAGAAACTTTCATACTCTATCTCAACCATAGAGTTTTTTCAAGACCGTACAGGCATGGTTTCAGTTAAGAAGTTTACAATATTAACCTGTGCTGGTAATTTTAGAATGAAACTTCAAGAAAGCAGTAGAAACTAGAGCCGGGAGTTAGACTTAAATGATCCTTGTGGGTCCCTGCCAACTCTGGAAATTCTGTGATTTTGTGACCTTTCATTCCACATGATTTCTCACCAGCACTGTCATTAGGACTGTTTGGCCATCCCTTGTGACAGTGAGGATTTTTCAGTTTGTTAACAGAGGATTTTGGAAATCTTTCATTTTCATAAGAAGAGAGATGATATTTTCCATATTAGTTATTACCAAGGCAATCCAGCTACACAGAATGATTTTCTGATGATGTCCTGAAAAAGCATCAATGGCAGACCATAGTTTCTTATAGTCAGTCTTTCAGTCCTTGTGTGCAGTTAATAGAAGTGGTAGTGTTTCGTTTGCATTAGAGGGGCAAAAAGTAGGAATTAAGTTGAAATATGCTTAAATAAATTGGTAAATGAAGAAATTATAGAGGCCTGTTTATATAGATTTCAAAGATACTGTGTTGTTTTGAACTATATGAAGTATTTAGAAACTTGCGTGAGTTGCAGAATGCATCTTGACCTCTCTCTCTCTCTGAAAAAGTAGAAAAAAGATTTTCAAAGCCTACTGAAAATAAAGACTAGTGGGAAAAAACTGAAAAACCTTTGAAATGACAAGTTCTGGCAATCAGAATGGATTTCGAGAAAAAAGAGAAGAAGCTGTGTAAGTCGTTGGTATCACACAGTGTTGTAGGGGACAGAAGTTGTGACTGGCTCCTTGGCCTAGCTTTGTAGGATTGGATTTATTTCCTGTTCTGCTGACTTGGCTGGCACTCCAAAAGCAGAGGTCAAAGACCACAAAAGAGAATAGAAGAAGTTCACTGTGACTATGAGCTCTTTACCTTTTGTTTTGTAGGTGAATTGCAAAGGAAGATTGGCTTGAAGGTGCTTGAAATGAGAGGAAATGCTGTTGTTGGTTATTTGCAGTGTTTTGATTTGGAGGGAGAGTCTGGACTCGTAGTGAGAGCCATAGGAACAGCCTGCACATTGGATAAATTAAGTAACACATCAGCATTTTTACCTGCATGTAACTCCCCATCCAAAGAAATGAAGGAGTAAGTATGAATTAGTAGCTTGTAGGGAAACAAGTTTCACCTCTCTTCTTTTCATACTCATTCAGTTTTTCATAACTGGTGTGATTTCTTTTTTTTTTCCCCCAGAATTTGTTTTTCTTTTATAGTTTTATTTGTCTGCAACCCGGTTTTATATTCCACAATTCTGAGATGTTTTAGGTTGGATGACTTGTTATTTCAGTAGAAGCTGGAGTGGTAATTCTTACTTAAGATGACTTTCTTTGTATTTATTTAACAATAGTACTACATATCCTTGGCTTGTAATCCACCAGTTTAACTATAAGTAGTTCTGCTTTGGTGCTGTGTTTGTGCAATGAACATTTTTGTGAGGACTTCTCACAAAATACCTTTGGTTCAAGTTTAAATGTTTAGGAGCTTATAAGAGAAGATAAATTTTGAATTCTGATGGTTCTTTCAATGATTTAGACAATAACCCCAAATGACCTCATCTTTTATTGTGCATTGCTTTTCCCTGTTGTAAAACAAGTAGGACTATGGCAAAACAAGTAGGACTATGGCAAGACAACTTGCAGAGAAATCTTTTTACAATGAGAAGTAGAATTTTGTGATTTTTGTCATATGTACTGCAGCACCAAACAGTTTGAATGCAGTATTTTGATATGCATACAAATTAATAGAAATATACTTGTGGTCTTCTTTATGTGTAACTGTTGCTACTTTTTGTGTGGATAAGTTAGTTATTTTCTGTTCGGTAGAGCAATCCAGGAAGGAAAAAACTGCACCAAGAAGTGTATTACATATCCTGTATTTCTAGATGTATTAATTGAAGTAGCCATTTTCATTAACTTGAACTGTTGTGTCACTGCAATAGAGATGAGGCATGTTTGTTGTTCAGACATCAATTGTTCTGCAAAATTTTGCAAAATATGAACTGACCTTTAAAAATTACTGGTTTCTATTTCATGGCATAGCTTGTTTGACTTGTCTTGATTTTAAAAAATTGCCTTTAAAAGAACTTCTGGATACAGTGCAGCATAGAACAACAGTGTGGTGGTTAAAAACAAAAAAGACGTGGTAATTAGCAACTTAAAAAGCACCCGTAAATAAACCAGTGGCTTTCACTCTGCAGCAAAGTGTGGAAATTCCACCTCCCAAATTATCCATGTTCAACTCGGTGATGGATATTGTCTCAGTTCAAAAAATGGGACCATCTCTCTAAGGCAGCAAAATCAACTAATTTGATTCTTCTTATTCTTGGCTTTACTAACTTAATGGCCTGTTGCCAAAAATCAATAATGCAAGCAAGTGCTTAAGCTGTTCCTTTTCCTCCTTTTATTTCATCTGGACTCTTGCATGCTAGGAATTTAAATTCTTAGAGTCTGCTTAGAGTAAGAGATCTCCTCTAGCTAAACTTCCCTGAAATCATTGATAACATAACTTTGCAACCTGTTTGTATGTATTGTTTTCTTTTCTTCCACCTTGGCTGCAAACTCTCTCAGGTCTCCGCTGGTTCATCCGCCAAGCCATGGATGCCGCTCGACTCACAACAGTCCAATTCACACTGCTACTGGCTCACGACTTACTCAGAACTTCTCTGTGTCTGTTCCCACTCTCATCTACACTGGTATGAGACTGCTCACACTCCAAAGCTGGGGAGAGGCAGCCCACAGGCACAGTGGTCCCAAAGGGCAGGCAGGCAGGCAGTGTAGGCAGGTACCATATTTCTTCCCTCATTTCCTCGTGGACACACCTTCTGTTATCAGGGAAGAAGCACCCAGGGTACAGCAGCTCAAACAAATGCAGAATAGTTTCTTGGAGATGCCTCGGAGTCTCTTCCACAAAGCCACACTCTTCACTTTAACATGCTGTTGCTTCCTGTGAAATTAAGTAAAAAAATGAGGTGATGTAACTGGGAAACATTGATTTGATTAATTGCTTTCAAACATAATTCAGATACAGTAGGTTTTAAAATGGTTCGAGGAAGGGTCTGTGCCATTTGTGGAAGAGATGGTTTTAGAGAGCAGGTAAGTCAAGCTGTGCATAAGTAAACTGTTTGTCAATAGAGTTGTTCCCATAAAGATTCTCCTCTTTGCTCTGTTTTTAGCTGTGGCATGTTGCTGATGCTATAGGATAAGGAAACATATCTTTTTTTTACCTTAAAATGCATATGTGTATATACATAAGTGTATAAATATGTATAAACACAGCTATAATTTGAAATCATTTTTTCTTCATTAAACTAACTCGAAGCATTGTGTATTTGATCAGATTTTTAAGCCATAAACTTTTCAATTTTTTTATTTTGCATATATATATATATATATATAATTTTTTGTCACATCTCATGCCTTTCATTTGGCTTAATTGTTTCATTGTAGATGACGAGCATCTCTCTGTAGGATGCTGAGAGGGTAAAACAGCATTTCTTTGCCTCTGGCCTCATTCCCAGCCTCGCACCTAAGGAATAGCTGCTGGCCCTGCCCCAATCCCATCCTGGTGTTTGGATCATGCTGCTGTCAGCCAGGTCCTTTGGCACAGGATTACTGAATATGTTTCCACCTTCTTCTGGCAGGATTCCTTTCAATGAAGATCCCAATCCCAATACATATTCATCAGGACCCTCCACCCCTCTGAAAAACCAAACCTATTCCTTTTCACCTTCCAAGTCCTACAGTCGACAGTCCTCTTCTTCTGACACAGATTTGAGTTTGACACCCAAAACTGGTAAGGCACTTCCACCCACTTTTTGTTTAAGTTGTGTTTCTCTTTTAATATTTTCATTCAACACCTTTTTGCTTTTTGGCATTTAAGTTATCAAAATGATGTGAAAATTGGAGACCTCACACAGCACACCTCAATGTCAAAAGTGTTTCTGCAGGGTCAAAATTTCAGTCCTGCCTGTATTTCCACTGTCCTGGATAACATGAAAATTATTTTTGTACCACAACTATATTCAAGTCAAAACATCTCAGAGCATGAAGGGAGTCCTAAGTAATTACCTTTTTCTTATTTCCTCCATTTCATATCACAGCTCATAGGAGTCTATTTCTCACCACAATATGTTAAGGATGGTGTTATTAAAACTATGTAGCCTTCAAGCCTATTGTGTTGTACCCTAAGTTTACTTCATACATTTGTCTAATTTTTAACTCCCTTTTGCAAATTCAAGACTAGATATGTAGCAGCCACTGTCTTTTTATTCTCTTGATATATGGAAATAGCTTTACAAGCACAGTATTCACTTTCAAAGCAACTTAAATAACATTAGAAGTAATCCAGCCATCTTCAAAAAGCGTTTTTCTTTCTCCATTGCTTTATCATAATTTTTTCAACTTGTTTTTTCCTCCCTTCTTATTTTTTACTCTGTGGTTAGAATCATGTCAGTAATAATGTCAGCACAACTCAATTATTGTATGTTTATTTTTCTTTGTATGACCAATGCTGTGAATATTGCTACCATAAGGCAAAGTATTTTGCAGAATTGTTTATGTGTGGTTAGTTTTTAAATGATGTTTTAAATTGTGGTATTTGAAACTCAGAACATTCTTGGCTCCATCTAATTAGACAATTTTTAAGCATATTAATATAGTTGATTCAGCTTTACTTGATAGCACCTCTTTCAAGAATTTTTCCTAGCAGATAAGTTGAATATTGCATTCAAGTGGCGTTGTATTAAATATTTCGTCAGTTTATTTCCTAGCTGTGTTAAAAATATTCCCAATTAGGAGGCAGTCTTTCTTAGTCCTGTCTTCTCTGTCCCATTTTTAAAACAAACAAGCAAAAAAAGTGCACTTTATATTTTTTGACCTTTTTAAAGGATGTCTGTCCTATTGGTAACCTATGATAGTCGTTTATTTAAAGAATCTACAGATATAACTGGATGCTTATTACTTAGGGGCACCCCAAATTCATGTCTTTAGTTTACTGAATATTTGAAAACCTGTTTCTTTTCATCTGATTTTCCATGGTAAAGATCATGCCATGTAAAAGATTTAAATGTAACATAGGTGGTCATCTTTATAGATGTAAGTGCTGTGAATTTAGGCATTTGGCAACTCACTGTGAATGTGTTAAGGTTTTAAAGCAGCAGACTTACATATTTCCTGGCAATATTAGGTAGGTGGATAAACCCAGTTGTCTTTAGTCAGTTCCTTCATAACTGAAACAGATTATGTAATTGGTGCCTCTTATTTGTAGGGATTTTTTAGCTATCTTTCTAGTATTAAAACAAACTGTGGGCATAATTTTGCTTATTAGTACTGTCTTTTTGGCAGTTTTTAACTCTGCTACTGAAACTTGTCCAAAGAGGATTTGCTAGTTACATTTAAAAATTCTGTATCTTGTTGTGATGAACTCAAGTTTGAATCTTAATAGATAAAAAAGACAGTATCTCATTAGTCATTTGTTTTACTTTATCACCAAAATTTGATGACATCCGGAAGACACTTCTGTAACATACTAAATTCAGTATGTTGTTCTTAACAATTACTGTATATGTTTAGACCTCTGTTTTAATTTCCCAAGGCTATTAACAAGTTCAAATATCTCAGTGTGTAAGTTGGTGATCTTAGTAGTTACACAAAGTTAAAGAAATGCAGGCTTCTCATGTGACACATCAAACATTGTGAAATTTGAGATGCCCATCTCTTCTGCAGTATATTATATTCTTCTTTATTTCTCAGTCAGGTAGGTAGTGTGCTGACATGTCTGACGTGGAGATTAACCTGAGAAATGGTGCAGATATCACAATTTACCAGTACAAAACACTGGAGTTTGAAACTTGGATCTGCTTAAGCATCTAATTTTCAATAGCTCCAAATTCTCCAAGGAGAATGTTACCTTGATATCTTCTGTGAAATACAATTGTGCTTGTGTTATCCATTCTGGTCTATAAATACATTTGCTGAGTTTGGGTTTGAAGTTAGAATTCTGGGAGTAGGGATATGTTTCATGCCACTGCAGATGAGCAGAGTCAGGCTAGCAAAAAGCATGATGTCTTTTAATCAGATGATACATTCTGATGTGCCATAGCATATGTTTGGAGGAAATGGAGAAGGTGGGAACTCCTTTTCTTGATGGGAACTTAGAATTCTACAAGATTATTACTCTAAAAAATTATAAAACAAATCCATGATCTCTTTGGAAAATAACCTTTTCTACCAAGATATGGAAGTAATCACATTAAATGTGTGCAAAGACTCTGTTGTTTGGGTTTTACTCCATACTATTTGCTATCAAATTGTTTGACGTTTAAAATGTTTATTTACCATGTCTCTAAAAATTTAATTTCAAAATCAAGTTGATCAAATCATGATTTTTAAAAACATGCTTCTCATGCACATTGTGGAGCTGTATTGCCATTCCATTTCTTTGTATGCAGAGAAATAATTTGCAGTAAGTGTTGATTCATTCAGAGAAAACAAAAATGCTTCATTTTGATTTCTTTTGTCCGTTTCTTTAGTCATCTTCTGAATCTACATCTTTGTCTCTATTACTTTCCTCCACAGCACCTTCCCCACAGGGACCTAGGATTTTCCTGTTTCCCAGCTCCCCTACACTCTCTTGTGATTCCCCACATCTTAAAAAGTCCTGTCTCCTCCTCTCGAGTTCTAGCATTAAACCTCTACACTCTAGCCATGTCAGCCCAGTTGTTCTGAGGAAAAGTGTTTCTTTCACTGAAGAGCTGCTTCTGGCTGCTTCTGGTAGGATCTATCTATTATGGCCTTTTAAACAAACTTTTAAGGAAATGTTGTTATTTGATTAACACACAGATGCTTCTATAACCCTGGGTTTGCTCAGTTAGCCTCTGAAAACTGCTGGCTACATGACTATTCATTCCATCTCTCACGTCTGCCCCAGAAGCTTGAAACACCTTCAGAACTTCTTAGAGGATTTGAAACAATGTCATTTATGCTAAAGAATTTTTTCTTTACCCTTGAAAAATATCCTTTGCTAATTAGACTGAAATAATTTACTTCATTTGTAATCCCACACATTCTCTTCACTTTGTTGTTCCTGCATTTTGCATGGAGTAAATGCTCATTTCACTTGCTTGTGAATTCATTCATAATTTGCTGAAATAATGGTTATCAGATGCTACCAACTCTGCTTTTTAATTTAACCTCTTAAACAAAGCCCATGGTTTTTACTTTTATTGCCCTCTTTTTCATTTCACTGACATGTATTATTTTCATAGATTTCAATTAAATAGTTGATATTATTGCGCTTTTTTTGTAGAAACTCTTTTGGTTAGTTTGTCCTTTTTTTGAGTTTGTTTCATGTGTAGTATTTATGCTATGTTTGTCTGCATTTAATATTGTATAGTCCCTGACAGTGATGTTTACAATCAATGCTAAATAGTAAAAGCAATTTAATCTTGTTTAATGGGACTATACAGATACTAATATTTTTGTTTCCTTATCCAAGAACAGCTAAAAATATTCGTTAAATATTGTAGTGTTTTTTTATCTAATTGTATGTTAATGGTAGCTTAGTAACTCTTAAAAATGAATGAATGAGTTTAGGAATGAATTTGCATACATTATTAAGTCTAGTATTATTTCTAGATCTTCCAGTCTTTGGTTAAAACAAGTAACTGCACTTTGATGTATATTTAGTTGTGTTCATCCTTGTCAGATGATTGATCAGAAGAAAAAGAATAGTAGCAAGAAATTATTATGTTGAATTAGTTACAAATTCTGGAAAAGTAAATCTTGGCTTCATTTCTAACTGTTTGCACTGTAGTGTTTGTATTTCATCCTGCTCCTGACACCTTTTTGTTTTTTATGCTCTGCTTTCCTCTACTACTTAGGGGCTTATTTTTGCTTTGTCGTGTTAGCCCTGATGTCTTTAGATATACGGAATAGCAATGATAATGTGTTTTTAGGCATGACATTACCAAGAAAATCTGATTCTCTATCATTGTGTTTTCTTTAAGAAAAACACAATCTTGGTATGTGTTTACTTCAGTGATTTTTTTAACTACAGAACTCATAATTTCCTGTCAGACACATAACCTGCATCTCAACACGCTCTGTTAAGGGGACACGTCCTTCATAGCAAATAATTCAACAACAATGATGTTAGTGAATCTGATAAACTTTCTCTGCACAAAAACTCCTGTGGTTAGGGGGTACGGCTGTAGGTAAAAATCTGAAAGAAAGGATAGAGAAAATTATCATATTATGCAAAATTGGAATTTATCTCATATTTGTTTACAGAAAATCTGCAGGTTATGTGTGTGCAAATACAGTAAACAAATAAGTGTAGTTTTAAATGTTGAGCAGTAGTAGCCCTTATTTGAATGAATCTGATGAGTATTTCATTGCATAAAATAATTCGTAATTTTTTCAGAGTTTATATTTCAAATCAAAGGATATGCATTGCCTTTGTATTTTCTTTTTGTTTTTAATCATGCATTATGTAACTGCTGCTGTAATTATGTGTACAGTCTCCTACAAGTAGTTAGGAAAGGTGATTTAGTTACCTGAAACTCTCTGAAAACCAGCTTTTTATTACTTCTGTTAAATAAAAATATTGTAATATTAGTGAGAGATACACAACTATAGAGTAGTCAGACAGACTCTGACAGAGACTTTTTGATAAGGGCAGATAATCTGATTATGTAAAAACTTTATGTGAAAAGTAGATCTATACTTAAGTCTTAGGCATAAGACTTTACAAGAAAATAAAAAAGAAGTTACGTGTCATAGGAAAGAATTTTAAACTCACATCTTTAAGTGTTTATATTTAAAAGTTGATTTTAATTCAGCAGGAAAAAATCTTAGATTGGGGGGGTTTGTACAAGTACTGAAAAATCACTGCTAGTCATGTGAAAAGGAAAATCTAGAACAACCCTCAAGCCAAAATTAAATTTTGATGGTTTTTTTTTTCTTAAATGGGGATAATTTGACTGTTTTCAATGACACATTTTTATCTATTTTGAAATCATCCTTTGATTACAAATTATAATGTATGTTTCTTTGAATGTCATTTGTACTGATACTCTTCAGGAATGGGCAGTGGGAGTGCTGGAAAAGAAGGGGGGCCATTTAAAACTCTTTTAAGACAACAGACTCAGTCAGCTCTGGAACAAAGGGTAAGGCATTTTATACTTCCATTTCTGGTCTACTGAAGTGAAAATTTATCTTGTAGTAAGTTAGATGTTTGCTGTTACTTTCTGTTTGAAAATGTGTAATTTTAGGTTTGAACTTACTACAAGTGTTGACTGTTTAAAAGCCCTTTTAATACACAAGTTATTTAAATACTAATATATTACTAAAGCATTAGGAAAAGTGGAGCAATTAACTGTGCACAGCACTGAAGTAATTCGGTGATGTTAAGAAGTTAAAGGAGAAATTACTGTTGTGTGGTCTCTGTAAGGTACTGATGCATGTTAAGTTTAATACTTAAGTAAACACATGATGATAAAGTTTTTGCAGAAGCCAAATTCAGAAATATTGCCATAGCTTTAAACAAGTTGAAAATTCCATTTGGAATTGGGGAAATTTTCAGTTTTGGGAAATTGGGTTGATAACATGTGCTCCGTTTTGTGGAGTAGAAGGTAGCCTTGAATTGGGAACTTGAATCTGAACTACTTGCCAAGCAGTAAAAGACACTTATGGATTTAAACTTTTCCTCTATTGGACTAAAAATGCCATCTGTCTACTGAATAGACTATATGATGAAAACAGTGTTTTTAATTAATTGTTTACATTTGGGTGGGTACTTGCAACGTTTTTAATAAATTGTATACAGCTTTGATTAAAATGTTAATAATGAGGTGTCTTGAAGGAAGAAATGCGAGTATGTTCCTACTCAGAAATAAATTGCAATTTATGACTACCTAAACTAGTGACATAGGAGCATGTGTGTTAGTTGGGAACAAAATCACTTGCATCTGTGAAATATAAGTACTCAGCTGCTATTTTGAGTAAGTGGATGATTCTCTTCTCATTTCTTGTGTTATCCATGGCTAAGGGAGGATCGCCTCATAGGTTCTGTAGAAGGCGGGTACGTTGAGAGACACTATGTGACTCCTTTCTTGTTGTATTTGGGATTTCTAAATCATTATCTGAAATATATATATATTTTTTGGTGAGACTTTGCAGATTTCTTTGTAATTTTGTTTATGCAGAATTTTTTTAATTTGTTGTTTTGAAGAGCGTTTATTAGATCAGTATATTTTGCATGTTGATACATTTCAGTTAAGATTTTTGTTTAGGTATGAATACAAATCCATGGCTTTTTGCTTTTAATTTTTTAATTTGGCTGAAGGAATGCTTTAAAACAAGCCTTTTTTCTGTTTACCTTTGATTTTGCTAGCATTTCAGACTTTCCATGGCTGATCTTTTTATTTCCTTAGGAAAATTTTTAAAGTCAATAAAAATGTAAATGAAGAGGTCTTAGTGTATTTTTAGAATTTAAATTATTTGCCCATTATTTTGGTACAGTCTTTGTGTTGCCTAGTAGAAAAAAAATTCTGTAAAATCAGCTGGAGACATGTTGAGTCTGTTACTGATGACGATTATAATGTAGCAGCAAAGCATGTGGACAGTTAATTGATAAAAATATGTTCATTCTGTCTTCTGAAAGCTTTGTATTGGATGTGTTTTTGCTATGGTGTTATCTCTTTTGGTTACCTTCAAGTTGAGTTAACTAGAATGAACAACATTTATAAGTTATTCTGTCTGTTTTAATATGACACACACAAACAGTGCACTGTACTTGTCTGGATTACTTAGGATAGCAAGTATTTGGGAAAACCAAGAATAAATTCAGTGTATATAAAATATAGTTTCACATGTATTAGCTAGGTAATAAAATCCAGAATACTTTGAGCTTAAGAAACCTTAATGATCATCTTATTCCACCCACCCTGCCATGGGCAGGGACACATTCCACAAGACCAGGTTGCTCAAATAGTTCTTTTGAGTCTTAGATTATTCGGGTATATGGTAATGCTAAGGCATCTTAAAATAAGTTCATTTAGTTGCATGTCTCAACAGCTTTTTTTAACCATAGGTGTTTTTGGTGTATTACTTAACCCTAACTGCACACCAAACAGAGTTTGTAAGAAGGGTAATATTCCTATTTCTTCCCTGAAAATAAACCTGTAGAAAATATAGCTGTGGAAAACTCATGTACATGTTACACTGTACTTTAATAACTGTCAGCACTTCCCTGGACATCTGTGGATAGCAAGAGTAAGTGTAGTGCAGCTATCTTTCTGTATATTTTTAACTAAAAAAATAAATGCTGTATTTCCATCAGTACAAAAATTTGAGGTTATCTTACTTCTAAAAAATTAGCCTATGTTTTTGTAGAAATGGCCAAAAGTTGCTCTCAATGGTATTTTTGTGTCTCCCACTTGGACAAATTCTATTTTCTTTTTGTTTTTACATTCTGCAAGTGCTTGAGAGATCTTTTCTGCTGCCTTTTCAAAATGGGAATCTGTTGGCCTTCATCTCTGAAGGGCACTGCAGGAAACCTGTTGTGTTAGAGTGCAATTCTCTGGGAGATTTGTTTGGCTGAAATCCTGACTTAAGCATCTTTTCTTTCCAGTGACTTCCTACCCACACTCAGTTCAGGTCGAGAAAAACTGTAAGGTTTGGCCACCCTGTGAGGTGGCATAGTAAATGTTCTTAGAATAAAAATAATTAACCAGGAAATGAGCAATATCTTGATGTGGACCAATTCCCTGCTCTGGTCTAACTCCAAATGCTCTGTGAACATACCCAAGCATTACCTGAGGGAGTGGTTCTATGATGGGAATGAGTGAATGGAAGGGAATCAGAGAACTGGTTCAGCTGGCATTTACACAAAAGGGTGTGTGTGTAGCCTTGTTCCATGTGCTGCTTCATTGTTTTGTGTGTCTTGGAATGAAATGTACTTAAAAAGGAAGAGCACTAGCAATACATGTATGTGTATACACATTTTTAAACATTGTATTAAGCAAATATTTGAGGATTTGATTGTAACTTTATCAAACTTCCCCCAAACACCAACTCTAAAAATCTGTGTAGTTTTGAGGATTAGAAGTGACAGTTCTTTCACAGTCTGTGCAATCAATGACTGTGAATTGGTATTGGTAAAATGATTGACCATCTTCAGTTGTAGCTTGGAAATCATCCTGATTTGTCATATACTGAAATACTTTGTGATTACATTACCTTGATGTGAAGGAGTTCTTTGCAAATTGCAGTAATAGAGGGGATTTATAAATTGGAAACTGCATCTAGTTTTCCCTGAAATTTCTGTTTTACCTGAAATAACTGTAGATTTTTAATTTTGAACTATTACAGTTTACCTATCAGTTAAGCAGGTTTGCAGAATCCTGGGGTGAAATCTTCCTACTTTTAAATTGCATCATATGGCAAAACTGCAGAGTTTGGGTTTTGAGATTGATTTTCTTTTTCTTCTGGTTATTGATACTATGGTTGCTGATTTCAAAGTTTGCCTCTTAATTTTGAAATTTTGAGCCAAATGAAAATCCAGAAAACTTTAAGTTTGAAGGACCTTTTAAAAGTTCTAAGAGTTCTTATAATAAGGTGGCAAGAATCCTGAAGTAATAATTTTTAAACTATATTGGGCTTTAGTTTAGGATGACTTTTAATGCCATGTATTGCTGGAAGAACCTGATCCTTGCTAAATCTCCAGCATGTGTGCTCTTCGGGTAGAAGCTCAGTTGAATTGTACTGTTTCCAAGTATGTGAGTATTTTCTCACATATAAAAATATGGTATTTGTTCCATTTAATCATTTACGATTATACCAAACATGACTGCATGATTTTTCTTTTTTTTTTTTCACTTTCTGCATTTAGAATTGCTGATTGCCTTTTCCCCATAAGTGTGCTATTATGTATATATTAGATATATCACAGAACATCTCTGGAGAAATTAAAATCTAGTTCTGGGCTCAACTTCTTTGAATATGACTTCTATTTCATCATTTGTGTCTTGAAAAGTTGCTGCTATTACTTACTTTGCCTCTTTTATGAATTTAAAGCTGGCATAGTTGCAGAAACCTAACTCTTCATTTTACTTATGAACTGGAAGTGAATCACCTTAGATTGAGAACTTACAGTTGTGTTTCAGAACCTATGCTTTATTTTAAAAGATGGATATTTACTTGTTATATTTAGAGCTTATGAGCAAAGCAGTCCTTTGATATTTTTTAGATGTGCTTTTTTGTAATAAAACATTCCTCATTCTTGCAAGACTTCAGTTTGTTTCACCCTGTGCTTCAGAATCAAACTGCAGTCAGTTTGTAACAAGAACACCTAATAATAGAGAAAAACATTTGTTTTTTATCAGCTAATGAAAGAAGAATTCTGGTGTTTAGCACCCGTGGTAAAAGTGGATCAATAGAGGTTTTGTTAACTTCTAAATATATAAAGTTTTGATTATTTATCACTGTTGTGCTGAGAAACAACTCTGTGAGGGAAAAGTATTCTTTCACTGTGTAAAAACCTGCCCTTTTCTGATACAATGGGTCCATGAGGACATGTGGTTCTGAAGTGCTCAGTAAGCCTGAAGGACATGTCTGGCCCAGTGTAACTGCTTTGCGTGTATTTCAGGGAAGTGATCAATTCATTGCATGTTATCTGGCACTCAGCAGTGGTTGGTAAGCAGTCATTTAATGTTTTTTTTAAATCATAACAGGAATTCCCGTTTTTTACCTTGACGACCTTCCCACCAGGCTTTCTTGTCCATGTTGGGGGAGTGGTCAGTGCTCGCTCAGTGAAGCTCCTGGATCGCATCCACAATCCTGGTATGTCAGCATAGGATTGACTTCTTGCACAAGGCCTGTCATCTAACCTTTATAACATATCAGTGCTCGAATAGATCTGTTCTAACAATGTATATCAAAAGCAGAGTATTTCAGATAATCATTTACGCTTGAAAAATAAGTTGCTCAAAGGTTATGTTTTTAGTGAGAAACATTTTAGCAAATTAAAGTAGTAATAACAATACTTTGAATCAGTAACTTTGCATTGAAAACTAGCTTTGAATTATTGAGCGGTTAATTAATTTTTTGCCACTTTTTGTAATTAAAACTTCATGCATGTTTTCCTTTGAAATAAAAATGAGATTAAATGCTTGATCTTAACTATGAATGTTTTCCCATTTTCAGCTCCTTGAAATCCTTAAGGACTAATGCCTACAATTTAGCTCACAACATGGTTTTTAACCTTTACAACTTTGTTTCTTAAAAATCTTTGCTGAACCGTACTTCAAGGTTTTTATATATTATTTTCCTGAGAACCCCAGTAAGAGAACATGCATGTTTTGGATGTCCTAGTTCTAATGTTAGAACTGAGTGACTTTTGACTCTGAAGACTTGATTGGTTTAATAACTGAGACCAGATGAGGAATGCTTTGGAAAAAGTTGGAGTTGACAGTGCACTTAAAAATGCAGAGGAGAATAAAAATAGCACCTTTAGTGGTTTTGCATGCACTAGTCAGGAGTAATAAAAGGAAGTTTATGCAAATACATCCTTAAAACCAAGTACAAAAAACTAGTATTTTTGTTTTCTTCCTATGGCCCGAGGCAAGCAATTCTCCAGGCAGGTATATCAGATTGTTGCTGATCTAAAGAGTCACTAAATTGGCAACATGAAATTAAATCCAAGACTTAATTTGAATTTCATCTTCCTACTTTAAGGGATTTTTTTCAAGTATATTAGTACACGTGTTGCTATTTTGTTTTCCTATTCTAAGATCTGTTTACACAGTGAAGACAAGATTAAAAGAAATGTCAAAATATAATTAATATGTAAGTTTTTCTTTGCCATGAAGTTATTATAGCATTCTGTATTTTCAACAGATTTCTGATACAGGTCTCTTATGTGCAAAATTTACTATGTGATAGATGTCAGACAGAATGGAAAAAAAAATCCATTTTGCTCAGAAGTTTTTTTAAAACTAATTTCTTGCATTATGCCCTCCTTCATTTTTATCAGCTGACTGGAAGCAGTATAAGACCTAAGGCAAAATAGAGATCTATGTTTGCACATCTGCAGTGTTCCTGTGAGACTTGGAGATTGCTCCTGACGAGTGAATGTAAAATGCATTATCCTTGGAACTCGTATTGCAAAGTAGTGGGAACAAAAGGGGGAATGAAGGCACGTGGCTGTGGGAGGGAAGGTGGAGAAGTAGAAGCAAATTCTGATATAGTTGTGATTGTGAAGTATTTGAGTCAAATAAGTCTGTAAAATATTAAAGTAAGCAAGTAAACTGGCAAATTAATAAATCAGGAGAGCATGGAAGAGGAGAAAACATTTGAAGGTGGATTAAGAACTTGCCAATAAGACAAAATTGCCATATACTGTCCACTGTGGTCACCTAGTGCCAGATTGCTATAGCATGCTCCTTTTTCCCTTTCTATTTCAGCCTCTTATTAACTCTGCTGTCTGTGTCTTTCCAGTTCCTGTGGAGTGGTGTTGTCAATTGTGTTCTTGTTGGTAGTTTTTTTTCACTATTCTGCTTCTATAACTGATCTACTAATTTGCTGTTTTGAACTCAGCCTTTGTCGGAATTATGGGTAACACAAGATCATACAAACTGCTAGACTGGAATAGTTTCAATTCAGGTATTTTATTAGTCATTCAGTACTACATATGCTGACAGAAATTATGGCAGCTCAGTGAAGTTATTAGAAATGCTCTAGGATGTTTAGGTTAATGCTTCAAATTTAAATTTTAATCATCAAATGCCTAAATGTCATGTTTTCATGTTGTTGAAGACTTTCTTTAAAATTACGAATAATTGTTTTAGTATAAAGTAGTATTGCTAAGAGTAATTTAATATCAGTCTGGAAAGCTGAATGTTTAGATGTTTGTTTAGTAGCTACTTTCAGCTCAGCATCCATGAAGAAAGTAATTTAGTGTTAGAGAATGGATTCTTCCTTACACAGTTGGGATCATTTCAGGTGTGATTTATTTTTTTTTGTTTGTTTTGGGGTTTTTTTATGTAATGGATTTTTGGGGTTTTTTTTGCCTCTTGGTTTGATTTGGGGAGACTGTTGGTTAGTTACGTTTTGTTAGTTCATAAATCTTGTATTGTAAAATGCAACCAGTTTCAGGACTTAAAACATGATCATTTGAACTTTTTAATCCCTTCATTACCTAGCTTGAAAAAAACCCCAATATTCTTGTATTTTTATTCAGACTTAGTGTAATCCAAGTGTGTAACTTACACAGCTGTAGAAGGTGAGTTGATGCTGTCTGGATGAAATAAAGACTTCTCTCTGTCACTGTTTCACTTCTGGGGAGATACTGTGCTGTGGGAGAGAGGCAGGCGTAACTTCTCTACATATAGCATCCAAGCCAGTAGACCTTGTCAAACTTTGATGTTTTTAAAGCCAGCACAATAAAAAGGTACAGAGCTGACCTCTGAGGGCTTGTTTTCCCTAGAAACTTTCCTTCTTGATAATTTACTGTTGCCGTGCAGCTCTTTATCATGCTCTAAAATTCAGTTTAAATGTACAGTTTTTAAAAAGCAGACATTTTTCATTTTGCAAATTGTTCAAAAGTAGGGAGAGACTAAAACTATTGGCTCATTTTTGTTGTTCCTTGTTACAGTAGGCATCCTTTAATATTATGATTATGAGCTTTTCTGATTTTGTTGGTTTTCTTTGCTTGTTCTAAAGTGATAATCTTTTAAAATTAACTTTCATTATGAAAATAACATTATAAAATTCTCAGGTCTGTGGCTGGTATAGCATAGTTTGATCCAAGGTGTTAAAAATGTGTTAAAATTTTTGTATGTTGTGTGCAACCTTCAAAAGTTGGAATTCATTGTAGCTTCTTCCAGATTGTTTAGTAGGATGCTTTTATTGAAAGAATTTTATTAGAAAAAGGGAGTGAGTTTTTGTGCAGACACTAAACATGCCTTGAATTAGGCTATAGAGTTATGCTCAATGTAAGATTAGGAAGTGAAGTGAAAGTCAGGAGTTCAGTTCTGGACAGAATATCCAAAACTGTCATATAAATCTGCCCACTAAATTTTTTAGAAATTGCAGGAAAATGAATGTGCATATATACATGTATATAAAACAGTTTACCCAGAGGTGCTTGTTACCTAAAAGTATAGGTTGGAGTAGAGAGGTCTAAACCACACAGTAGTTGTGGAGTTAATACCTCCCTGAGAACTGGCTGTGTTTCTGTAGCCTTGGTGTGTCAGTAGGTCTGTAGGAAAAGCTGCTTAATCCTACTGGTTTGGGACTGAGCAGGTTACATTAATATTCCTGGAAGTATGGGGTTTTTGCAGTGCTAGATGTGCTGGTGGACAGAGAATGTAATCATAGCCGTAAGTGGGCTATAATTTTCTTCCTTTTGAAAAAATGTTCAGGCTTCATTTCAGCTTTCTTAGTAACCTAAGCACAGAAGGATATTTGTTTTTTTTTTTTCTTGCCAATGGTTTAATTGTGTGTAAGATACAACAGGAGCATCCAGTGGTAGGGAAACGTTAGAGATTTGAAGGTGCTTGAAAATTAAACGGGAAGTAAAGACTATTTCATGAATGGGAAAGTAGCTGCTTAAATTTCTGGAAATTGCCTATAGTTCAATGAGGAACTGTTTAAGTATTTGTAAAGTACGAAAAGGTGGATATGAAGATGAGTTTGCAAAATAAAAGTAGGGAGTTGAGCAAAAATTTGTAGAAAAGAGGGCACATAATACAGTGAAAGATACCCTCTGGTGCTGTCTCTGAGAAAGAATGAACTAGAAGTGTAAAAACATGCAAGGAATCCTCAATTCAGAAGACTGGATGTTTGTTAAAAGTTTGGCACTGAGGTTAAACACAGACCAGAAAGGTAGGCAGTGCAAGAATTTGTTGAATAGAGGCTGCTTTTCCATATGGGTTTTTCATAGTACCAACATATTGTTTCTCACATAACTAAATTTTAAACTCCTCATTCAGGAAGCTGCTCCAGCAGTGCATCTCCAGCTCCAGTAGTCAGAAATGTGGAAAGATAAAAGATTATTAAAAACTTCCCCAACATTTCCTGAGTTCATTGTGTGATACCCAGTCTTGCTGTTGGAGTGTTAAATTCTTCAGAGTTACTTTTGCATAGGAGGAAATGCAAGAGGAAAGCTTGGCTATGTTTTGTTCCTGTAACTGAATGTTTTTCTTCCAAAGAAATACAAACACAGAATGTGCAAATTACATTTCAAGCTGCTTTCTGGGGTGTAAGTGTGGCCCATTTGTAGGAACACAGCAGGAAATGTCAGATTGTTCCTGTTGATGTCTGATGTGGTTAGATCAAATAGTAAAAACCCAAAGGTTGACTTCTTGCCTTTTCTTGGAGCATTTCCAGGTTGACTTCTTGTTCATCATTGTGTGTTGAATGAAAATGGGAGGTTAAGACAGTTGTCAGAGATTCATAAATAAACTTGCCATTTAAAATCTTTGTTTAGAATTCTTTGCCTACCTGAGTAATGCTATTTAATCTGTTCATGCTGCTTTAAAGCTCTCCCTAAATTCTGGCTAATGGTGTGGATGCCAGTATAAACTTTTCCTTGCACAAGTGCTCCAAAAAAGCCGTTGTTTATTGCACAACTACACTTCATGGTATGTAGTCTGGTTTTGAATTGATAGTATATAAGAGAGAGAGCATTGGTCTTAAAAAAATTGTATTTTTGCACATAACTCATTCTAATTTCAAAATACAGGGTTTGACTAAAACTATTGTCTTCATAAAATTTCCTTCATGGATTGCATTGAGTTTTTTCAGCTTCTGTGGTTGCAAACATACAGTTGTAGAACTATTTGCCTGGCTCAAAATATATCATTGTTAGAAGAAAACCAGAATGATTCTGGTTGAATCAACACCTTCCTAACTGCTACATAATTACAGCTAAACATGGCATTGTAAAATGTCTATAGAAGTTTTGTAGGAAAATATGCAAACAGAGAACAGAAGTTCTGACTGACTGTGACAGGATTATAGGAATAATTGATAAATGTCAATGGATAATATGAAGCACAAGAGATTTTCTTTCTGAGTCTCCTTGTATCCAGAAGTTAAATGAGGCTTCTCTGCCTAGTTTGTCCTAAAACAGAACAAACAGTTATGAGTGTATAGAAATAATGAATGCAGAGGTTCTGCATTCCTGAGGAGTGCAAACAAGGAAAATTCAGAGACAGTGTCATTTCGTACCAAATAATGCCATCCCTGCCCTGCAGCAATAAAATAGATGAAATGTGGTTTAGAAAGCCTTGTCTTGTTACAGCATAGTGTATCCACAGCTGCTTTGATGTAGTCATTTGAAGCTTTTCTTTGAAGATTTCTCTTCAGTAAAGTAGGTTGTATTTATTGTGCCAAGGTGACAAAGCAACAGAGACATAAAATAGAATAAGTAGTTTCTTTATTACCTGCTGAGTCACCATTCTAGGATGAATGACTGAAATAATCACTAAAAGCTGGAGTAACAAAGGCACATATTTATTCATGGAACTGATTTTCCAGAGGCAAATTTATTTCCTGTATTAAATGTTTTCTAATTTCTGGGCAGTATTTTTGAGCTTTTACAATGCTAAATATGATCCAATTTAAACCTTCATTTTAAAGTATTTTAAAGTGTTATTTAATAGTTTAATTTTTAATGTATTCTGAATGTATTTTTTTCTTCAAATGTCTTATATTTTGACATTATAATTTTCATTTTATTTAAGTTGTATCACATGTTTTCTTTTATCTCTACACTAAATTATTACTACTGCTTTGATATTATTGCAAGATTTTTTTTTTTTTTTAGACAATCCATTTTTCAGCTTGTACTCTTCCTATCAGACTTTCATCTACAATTAAAAGTTATAGCCACTGTTGTGGCTGTATTAAGCCATAAGGGGAACAGCCTTTCTGGCTTCTCCATCTTGGAGTATATTTTGGGATTACAGCTAACACTCCTCAACAGTGAGCTGCCATTGAAGAGAATGATGTGTGGAATTTTCTGTATGGTTTCTCCTGGAGCCTTGTAGTGATTTGACCTGAATGACCCAGTAGAGAACTGCTCTGCACATGAAAGAGTTTGTGTTTAATCAGCCAGCCAATATCTCATCTTGTAAATGCAGTTTTAATCCTAAATGTTCTTAAAATTGTTTCCTTAGTAATTGAAAAATTTCTTCAACTTTCGAGTCTTGTCTTGCTCATCCAGCAGTTTGGGCTTAAGAAGTGAGATGTGTGCTGCCCTCTGACTTCATCTGGCAGAAAAACACTGGTTATCAGTAATATTTTGCAGGCTGGATGTTTTATTTGGAGTTTAGCTTTGTAAGAGTAAGTGTGCCTGTTCTCTTTGGGTGTGGTTGCACTGTTTCCTGGTAGTTTAGTGTATCCTAGTTTTCCTTGGATATATCCCGATAATCTACTTCCTTCATTTTCTGTTTTCATTTGTACATCTTTTAGTCTTAAAGATTACTACAGGGAGTAGTATTTTTAAACAAGGATGGAATGCCTTGGAAACTTTTTTGAAAGTTTTAGGTTAATCTGCTGTAGGTTTAGTTATTTGCTACGTGAATTTTTGTTAATCTTTATGCCAGAGGATTTGTGTTTCTGTACAGTTATTGAGTTGTTGATATTTGTATCTTAATATTTTAGATATTTATATATGTATTTAAATATTTTTGGAAATTTATAATGTCAATGTTTATGGGATAACCAGAAAGGATTAAATGAAACTTCAAGGTCCAGGGAAGTTTGCTGATAACCTAACAAAGGTGTCTGTTAAAAAAAAACCCAACCAGCCAAACCTAGAGAAAAATACCACATTTCTTTCTGTATAGGGTGTTAGTAGGTTTTTCATTAAGAACATACAAAAATAAGGGAATATTGGATGTGTGGATAATGGCTTTGCCTAATGAAAGATTCAGTGATTGATCTGAAAGAATATTATTAGCCTCCATTGCCATTTTTGAAACAACAGAACAATGAGTCATTTATATATCATGAAAATTTTCCTTGGATGATTGTCCTCCTCTGGTCAGAGTATTGTGTTATATGTGTAAATATTTACTAAATTATACAATGTAAAATTGGTTGAAATTAAACAGACAGTTCAGCTTTGGAGTAATTTCCTTAGGATGTCTAAAGATTCAGCTTTAAGGATACAGCAACTTTTGGGTATGAGCTGTGTTATCAGGAGGCCATTCTTCTTAATCTGTCTTCTTAATCTGTTTTTTAAAAAAATCTGTGTGGACTAGCAAAATGCAGCTTCTGGCTAAATCTTGAAAGAACTCGTGCAAGTGAACTACAAGGAAATAACTTGGGAAAGGTGTTGCTTCCTCTGAATCAGAAAGTGACAGTATCTAGGTGAAAGTTTTATGCAGGATATTGTCCCATGGATAGTACAGCTAAATCTTGTATTTTAAAGGCGATGGGTGACTTGGTGGTGTGTAGAGCTTACTCAAAGAACATTCCAGGCACAGAAGTTTGTGTCTTACAAAACTGCTGAATAAAATCAGTTTGGAAAGTTTCAGTTGGAGGAGGTTTGAGTTGGCACAATTTTGATAGAACATTGTACCGTTGACAGCATTGTTTCTCAAGCCCTTAGTTATAGAAATAGTGTGCTTTGCTTCCACTTGGTTATAAATATCCTGCCAATTTGGAAACATTAAGAAAGTAAGTTTAATATTCAGCCTTTGGTTTCCAACAAAGGGGGCATAATTAGCAGTGGAATTTCCTGCAAACTTTCCTGCTTAAAGTTGTAGAGAAACCTTGATCCAAACTACTCGGTACATTTGCTAGAAAAGCTTGTGACTGAGTGCTCTGTATGCTTGCCTTTTTGCTTCCACCTAGAATCCAGGGCCATTACTTTCTGTAACCATTTCAGTGAGCTGCCATAGTTTTCAGTCTGTACTGTCACCTGATCCAAGCATGCGCCAAAGTACCCACCGTTTCTGGCTCCTGTCTGCTGAATCTGCTTTGCAAACCCTTAGTTCTTAAGCTTTTGCCTTAGCAAAAAAACCAACAGGCACTCTCATGGAGTGTGCTGGACACATGCCATCCTGCTTCCCTATCTCCTCTAATTGTTTATGTAAATCCTTAGCTTTACTAAACTTGTAAATGCTACGACAGCATCCCCATGTGAAATTGTGTGGCTCATGTGTCAAAAAAGGCTGCTTGTGAAAATATTTGTCAGAAGAATATGAATGCTACACATTGCACTGCATTCAGTGTTTTGTATCAACTTATTATTGCAATGTCATGGTGTTTGATTTTAATTGTAGACAATTATTTTATGTTTTAATATGCAAAGGTAAGTTCATGTTAACTGTGAATGTGCAGTATTTATATCTAAACATAATAATTGTTATTTTTTGGCCTCTTTCTGGAACAAAGTATAGACAAATACCTTAAGCAGAGGTCCCAGTCTTCTTTACAGTTGTTTATGCATGACTCTTACAGAAATATTTGTTCTTATGCAATAAGAAATTGTTGGATTCTTTGAAAGATATTTGGCCTGATCCTGTTAACGCTGAAGACAATGGCTGGAAAATACTTCTTACTTCTAATAAGAGTGAAAATGGTCCATTAGATTTCTATAGTTAATAGTTTTGTTAATTCAGATATTGAGCAGATTCTTAGAATAAAGGGTTAAATGTTGATTTAGAAAGACACAGTATTGAGCAACTTCCAACAGTATGTGTTTGCCATAATGGTATTTTTGTTGATGTTAGGTAAGAGAATTGTTAAGTCTCTTAACTTCAATAGTTTAAACTATAAATTTTTGTGGAGGAAAGCTAAATGTTTGCATAGAATTTGGGACCCGTCACTATTTCTACCTTTTATGTACACTTCAAGGATCCCTGTTTCCTTTCAACATCTTGTTCCATTTCGTTTTTCACTGTGGCTACATTCCTTTTGAATGTCATTCTTGTCTTTATCAATCTTTTTATTTCACAACATATGTTGTATTCATCCTCTGTCACTGCACCTGTTGCTAACTCTCAAATCCTCATCATAACTTCCCATTTTCTTGCACGTTGACACAGGAATGTCACTTGATAAGTAGAAGCAGTTTTTGCCACATGGAACCAAAAGGCGTAAAAAGTTATGATTTTAAAAATTGGTGCTTTTTGCCTAGAAAAAAGGCTGTTTCTTTATGGGTGTTTTTCTGTGAAGTAACAAGAATTTATGTGGCTGTTTATTCAATGTTTATGACCAGCTGCCTGTGATCCAGTCTCATTGAGCAGGTGTTTTTCTGCATGGTCAGAAAACCACTTTTGCTGCTACCTAAGGCTTTTCATCTATATGGAGAAACACATTACTTATAAAAACAATCTCTGGCCCATGACTGGAGGCGGAAAGAGGAATTGCACCCAAGATCGTTGTCCATTTCACCAAAAAGAGTTAAGAGAGAACTTTCACAGAATGTGCTTGTAGTTTCATGTCTTCCATATACTCTGAATTTGTCAGATGTTGTAGCCTGGCCTTACCATCCATTTCCAAGGATTCTCCCTTGATTCAACTACTACTGCTGCTGTTACCTGGTGACAGCAGAAGCAGCCTTTGTCCAGGAGTGTGCATGCAAAGAGAAGATATTTCCCACTATTTGTACCACAAATGGTTCAGAGAGCTGAGCTGGGGAGCTCCAACCCTGTGTTATGATGGATTATTTCTGTAGGAACCTGAGTTTCCAAAGCTGAGAAGAGATGCTCCAGGAATCTGAGTCAGGATTGCTGAGTATCATCTTAAGCATTTATTTTCCTGGTCGATGAGAGGGTTTAAGCAGTGTTTTCACACTGAGAGTTAAGTGCAGCACCTCAAGATTCTGCCAATAAGGCACTGCAACCTGCTAAAGGGAACTTGGATACAACAGAACATGATTGATGCAGTTCATAGAAATCCCTTGTTTTGTGTCTTAACATGTACATTTTTGTTGATTGCAGAGAACATTCCTAAGAACTCTCACTGTAAGTTTTTTTTTCTGTTCAGTGTTTTTTTCTTCAAAGCAAGGGTTAAATAAACTTCAGTCAGAGCATCCAGGCTGCTGCTGGTCAGTGTAATGCTGTGAGTTACACAAGCATTGCCATCTAAAGTTCGGTGAATTGAATATACAGACCTCTGTGCTCTTCCTTTTTATTAGAAAATGATAATTAGTTTAGTTTAAAAAAATTAAAGCCTAGTTCTAAATGCAAAGTTGAGGTAAAGTCATGAATGAATACATCTTATTTTACAATATTTCTGTTTCAGTAACTTTTAAATGATGTGTATATCTGCATCTTGCATTTTTGTTTGTCATGTTGTCAGAGAACCAAGTGTATGATAATATCATACACTGTGTTGATAAATATTTCTTGTAGTACAAAATTGGTTCCAAAGAAATTTCAGGGTTTGACCTTAATACTTAAATTATGATTCAGCAAGGAGAAGTCAGTGGCCAGAAGTTTGTATCTGTGCTAAGTTCAGTTAATTTCAGGGAAATTCCATAAGAATCTCTGTACTCAGAGCCCTTGGTAATATCTAAGTGCCGATTGTTTGTTTGTTACTGGTTTTCCCTTTTTGTATCAATAATTAACACATTGCCAACTACATTCATTGAAACAGGTAAGTTTTGAGAGAAGAAACAGCTGACAAATTTTAGTTGTAAATTCAGTATTTGTTGGCTCCATATGTAAGAAGCTTGCAAGACAAGAGTTTTAGTTATGGGAACTAATTGCTGAGCAGTTAAAATAAATGGATTGCATGAACTTATCCTAGCAGCACACTTTATTGTATTTTTGTATCTTGTCGTTTTCAAGAAAAGCAGGCAGGATATATTTATATAACCTTGAGGACAGTAAAGGTTGAATTCATAATTTGAATCCATTCATGGGCATGGAGGGACGGTGCAGTTTCCAGCATACTGAAGCAAAAAAACACTGACAACATACATCCTGTTCTTCTTCATATTATAAATGTAGAAATAGTTTCAAATCCCTATGGCTTCTCACAGTTAGAAGTGCCACAGAAGTGTCTGATTAGTGATACAGTTTTGAACAAATATTTTTAAACTCTGGTTAACAGAACTGCTTCCAGCAGGAAAAACTATTGGGTTATTTCAAAGATATTGATTGTACAGTAAAGTAAAATATTAGTTTGCTACTACAAATACTGTTTCATTACTCTTAGTTTTTCAATGTTACAGAGTATCTGTGATGCTTTGTTGCAAGTTAAACTGCTATTGTGTTGTCGGAAACTGATACTGTGGTTTGGAACTAAAAATGGGTAGAGATTGGGACAGTATCTACGTATTTTAGTGTTATCTGTCATATGGACAGCTACAAGAATGCAGTAATTTGTGAGAACCTGCTCACATGGGAAGAAACAAGATAATTAGTGAAAAAGTCCCATTAGTGTTTCCTTGAAGTCTGATAAATAGGAAGTGTCCATATTCAAAGCACTTGAATGTGAAAAACTCAGCTTGTCAGGTTAATTGCATGAAGCTTTGTGTCGGCATAGTACAGAATAGTGAACTGATTTATACTTTGTCTTTCAGATGAACCAGAAACACGAGATGCCTGGTGGGCAGAAATCAGACAAGAAATAAAATCCCATGCCAAAGCATTGGGTTGTCATGCTGTAGTGGGCTACAGTGAATCAACCAGCATTTGGTAAATCATGATGATGATTTGATTTTCAAAATGCCACAGAAAACTTATTTCATCATCAGTGGATTAAAAATTAACTATTCCAGTGCAGTTTTTGGTGCTGTCTATTCTATAACTACTTTGCGGAGTTTAAGTGAGATTATGAAATTTCAGTATTGGGTGTTTTTTATATATGTTTTGATCTGGGTTTTAAGTTTTTTCTAATGAATGTTACAATTTTTTCTTTTAAACTAAAGCTTACAATTTGCTTTGTAGTAACAGTATTAATTTATCCATGAAGTTTTCTAAATCTAATCTACCTAAATCATTAAGACTGTTCCTAAAAGTACATGTATTGAAGTTTCATTATTGGATAACAACTGGCAGACCAGAACTTGTATGGAAAACTTCACATTTCAGGCCCAGATAAAGCTTGCCCTGGAGCCAGGTGTGTCTGATGATATTAATCAGATAATTACTCTGGTTCACTATTTTGAATTGCATTTGGGAAGTAACGAGCAAATTCAAACATGTGAAATTACTTTCTTTCAACTTGATTTTGCCTAAATATTTTAAGGAAAAAGCACTAAAGAGTTGGTTTTTTAAGGAGAGAAGTTGGAAAGTTTTGGTTTACCATATTTACTTCAATTACACTGTCACTGAGGGATGAACACACCAAAATGAAGCATTTATTCCTTTGCTTATCAGTCTCCTTGTAAAAAGCATGAAAGTTTGTATTATTTTTTCTGCCTTAACTATGGGGGTTAAGAATGTACAGAACATAGACAGGCAATCAGTTTTTGGGTTATTTGATGTTTGCGTTTCTCTAAAGGAATTTAATGTGGTAGCGTTTGATTATTGATAAAATATTTATTGGAATTCCCATACTTATTGCCAGTTCAGCTTTATTCCATGCTTAAAGCACAAGCTTGTGTAAGTACTGCCAGACATGTTGTGTATGAAAAATTATTATGGAAAGAGAAACAACAAATTTTAAAAAATGACACATGTATCATTCTAGAAAATGTGGGGAAGATTTTCTCTTTTTTTTTTTTTAGTGTAGTATTTTATACTGAATGCTAGAGGTTTGTTCCTTATTTAACAACTTGAGAATTATTAAAAGCTCTGTGGTTATTCTGAGAGCTTTTACTTTGCTAAATCCTAAATATGGTTGGTTACTTTACATGCAAAATGTACCATTATTTCAGTTTTTCCAAGTAAAATTTTACTGGTTTGCCACTTCTTATCCTTCAAGAAGCACCCTTGTCAGTGTTGGGTTCTAACTTCATTTTGAAAATTCAGTACTAATAAGATGCTGAGGCTCTCAACTTCCCTTTTACTTTGGCAAAAAATTATGCTTTTTTTTTTTTAATATTTGTTTGGTTTGCTGTATTTCTTTGCATTGTTAACCACAGAACTGAAAACCATGGTTAAATCTGGTTAGCCTTTCTGTTATATTATTTGCAACATGAAGAAAAGCTCTTAAGTCTTTCTGTTCAATCCTTCTTCATCTTGTATTTACTTAGTGGTTATGGTTTAATTAGCAGAAGAGGATTGATTGTGGGTTTTAATGGATAAAATTGCACAAGTGCACAAAAGTCGTGGTGATGCTGAAATTCATTGAGATTTGTACTTGCTTTTTAATCTGATAATTTTATATAAAAGCACTCACTAAGCAGTGGGAATTCACTCTGTTGTTATTCTTTTCTCTTATAGTGAAGAGGTCTGTATTTTGTCCGCATCTGGCACAGCAGCTGTACTGAACCCTAGGTTCCTTCAGGATGGCACCATGGAAGGCTGTTTGGAACAAAGGTTGTCATGGCAGCCTGGCTTCTTTTCCATAGGGTCAGAGAAGGGAGAGGTTGATTTTTTTCCTCAGAGCCAAGATAGTTCTTCTCTATTAGGGTAGGTTACAGTGTTACAGTGCAGGATGCGGGACCAACCACTTTACTGCTTTTCACTAACAACCACCACCACAGGAGTAATGGAGCTCTCCGCCAAATTAGATACTCTGTTTTTATTTCTAACAGTCTCAATAAGGTAACACATTTGACTACTAACACAGATAACTCAGTTTTTTTCTTAGCTGCTCTTCAGGTTTCTTTTCTCAGTTTCATATCACACAATAAAAAATGACAGATGTTTGATAGCTTACATAAGCCAAAAGTGGCTATGTTTGTAATATGTGTATATATGCTCCATTAGATACTATTTATGTGTGGGAGATAAAATAGCTTGGTTGTAAAACAAATATTATGCCAGATTTTCCCAAAATGGTTGTGTGTTTATTGAAGTTGATGAACAAAATCATGAAACTGAAGGCCAAACATGAAGTTTCCCTTTATTTCTGCTCTTGTGAATAAAATTTGAAGAATGAATATTGCCACAAAGTTAGTTTTGGGGAAGAAAAGATTAATTAATGCAATTAATTAATTAATTAATTAATTGTAATTTATCATGTATTCATCATGATATTAATCAAATATTTCAAGGGATTATTATAGTTGTAAGCAAGGCTATTTCTTACACTTTAGCCCTTGCATTGCTTTTTCCATAATAAATCAGTCAATGTAGTATTATTTATTATTCTTTTACTTTGTTAGCAGAAGACCATTGTCTTCTGGTTTAGATAGAGTTTTAAAAACTGTAGCCAGAACTAAAATACTTGTTTCTGTAATCACTATATGATGGAGAGAAAGAAACACCATGTTCATAATATAAAGAAAATAGCACTTTTATGAAAATATGTATTTTGGTGCTACTAAGAGTCTTGGCATAGATTAGAAGTAATCTATGCCAGAGAGAGGTAAAACAGGTAAACAGACGAAGCTCATGCTCAACACAAAATATATTTGCCATAGTCTTATGATAACTAATGTTCCAAATCTGTCAGATTTGCTTATAGACCTCTTCAAAATCAGTGAGAATTATTTGTGTGACACAATATAAATTTGCATTGATGCAGTTGGCCTGTGCTTTTCCTGCTCATATATTTATGGTGGTCATTCCTGGGTATTGCTTATGGGGGGAGAGAAACTATGTATTCTAAGCAAATAATGAGTTTTATCTGATACCTTATCCTAGGAAACAATCTTGCAGTTCTCACAATGTTAATATAAATTATGTTGCTTCTCAGAAGGATGATTGGTTTGTTGTTTGTATTCTGCTTTTATGGGGTTTTGGACACAATGAATGTAAAAGAGGTTTTTTTGGTTTGTTTGGTACAGAAAATTCTCTGTACAGCTCTTGTATCCTAGAACATATTTAGAAGTACACTGCCTAAAGCCAGTTCAGTAATGTTACAGTTTTATATGAATTGTTGGTCACTGGATGTCCTTTTTCTCAGTCCCTGCATAAGAAGTTTCAATGCAGGTTTTATTGATAGCATTTTAGCAAGTAGTGTGCAACCTTTTCTTCTTCTAGTTCAAATATTGTAATACTTGTCACATTGGTATAATGGAGCAGAGTTTAGTTGTGTATAATTCAAGGAGGTCTCTGTAGGTGTTTGTACACATGTGCACGTACTGACCATGGTTAACAAGATGCAGATATTTTAAGTATTCTATCCATAATGTATTTTTAGGATTGAAGAAGCTTCACCACCAGGTTGTGGATTTTGCCATATTCCATATGATGAATTGAACATGCCCTTTCCTGCTCACCTCACTTACTGTTACAACTGCAGGAAGCAAAAAGTTCCTGATGTCCTTTTCACCACAATTGACCTTCCTGTAGAGGCAGTAGTTGTTGGGAAGGGATGTCTTATTCAAGCCAGGTATCTGTCAAAATACTTCCTTAGTCTAGTAAAGTTTTGGAGATCTTAGAAAGAATTCCTGTTGTTAAAATTGAATGTGCCATCAAACCTTATATTATATATCAAACCTTATACAAAACATACAATTGGCATGTGTTCTTGAATAAAATTTCTCTCTGAAAATATTGTTGCACTGGTGTGGGCTTTGAATTTCAGCTTGTAGAACTAAATGGAGGATGACTAATGTATAGTCAGGGATGGGATTGCTATGCTCTTTGTTTTCTTCTTTTCAGACAAATATGGTTAATGCTTTAGCTGTGAGGGCATTTGGGTTTGGTTTGGTTTTGGGGCTTTTTTCTTCCTTCCAATGTGTATCTTGAATAACTGTATTAATAGGAATTTTAAAAGTTCTGCCACCAGAAATTACAGTAGTAATTTTCTGTACTTGTGCCTGAAATGTTTGAGGCTTGCAGCAAGAGAAATAAACGTTTGCATTGGGAGTCTTACTAGAAGAAAAGCTGAAAATAGAAGTTTTCAGATGACACTGTCTCAAGGAGTTCTTCTAAAGAACTGGCATTTTATTTTACTGTTGCAGAAATCTAAAATAATTGAAAAGAAGCTGTATTAGGTTCTACAATGAGAAAAAAATTCAAGATACCTTGTGATGCCTTTCAGGCTTCACAAATCCATTAAAGCTCTGTCTGTGCTGGTTTGTGTTGCCAGGTTGTGCCGTCTGAAGAAGAAAGCTCAGGCTGAAGCAAATGCAACTTCTATCAGTAATCTCTTGCCATTCATGGAGTATGAAGTGCACACACAACTGATGAACAAACTCAAGCTGAGAGGAATGAATGCGCTCTTTGGGCTGAGAATTCAGATTACTGTGGGTGAAAATATGCTGATGGGCTTGGCAGTAAGTACAGGGGATTCTGGGATTCTTTTGCTTTCTTACAGTATTTTTTCAGGAAGACATGAGTGTTGTGGGATTTATTAAACCATCATTTTAAGAGCAAGGTGTCTTAATTATTGTAAAATCAGGACAGACTTGTCTTTTATAACCAGTAGAAGAAGATTTAAATCTCTTGAAAATGGTAGAAGACGAGATGATAAAAAGGGGATGAGAGGAAAAGAAACTTTAAACAGTTTAATGGCACAAATTGTAGAAAAATGAGGGTATTCTTCCAAGGTCCTGTCAAAGAGATCCCTGTTCTTCAAATTGAATTGCAGTTCCATGACAATAAGGTCAATTAAGTTGGTAAATCTTTTGGTTATTTGGCAACAAGGGAAAGGTCTGTTGCCTCTTCTTTGATGGAACTGAAGAAATAAATAATAGATTTGAGGAAGTCAAGAAATATTCATTAGCAATATTTTCTAACCTCTTTTTTTCATGCTAGGATAGAATAGTGCAATATGCTGCTTCCTGCATCAGAGGGTGCTTGGGTAATTCTGTCTGGCATCTTCTTTTGCCCTTCAGTATCTGTTTCCTATAAATAGAAATAGGGTTGTCACAACCTCACTGATGCTGTAAATGGTTTGGCCAAATTTTAGATCTTGAAAAGCTGTAAAAAACTATTTGCTTATGCAGAACATATTAGGGCAGAGGCTTTAATTTTTAGTTTGTTTAGAATTTTTAGACAAGTTTCAGAGTTCCACCATGAAAAATGAAAAGGAGGGAGGTTTTTAAAGTTTTTTCATAAGTGAACAGAGGAGAGAGATCCATTTATTTATTTGCAAGACATGCTGCTGTAATTTGCATGTTACAATGCTGTTTTTGCATAAGCATTATGGAAAGCTTTATATGAATATATTAGGAATTCATGCTTATATATTTGTCTTTTTCTTTGTGACTTCTAAAAAGTCTGCAACAGGTGTGTATTTAGCAGCTTTGCCGACACCTGGAGGTATTCAGATTGCTGGGAAGACTCCAAATGATGCCACCTATGATCAGCATATATCCCATATGCAAAAGAAAATAAATGATACAATAGCAAAAAACAAGGAACTTTATGAGATCAATCCTCCAGTAAGTAAATCTTTTATTGTTAAAAATAAAACCTTCTGATTGAAATATATGCACTATATACCCGTTTTTTCCTACTGAGTCATTCAGAATATAATTCTATTTATGAATAGAGATACAGAATATTTTCACTGTATTTTGGAAGGCTGCTGGAATTTTCAGGTCTCCTTAGTCATATAGCCAAATCATAATTTGGTATTATTTAGATATATTTAGAATAATTTTCAGAATGATCTAATTCTTAGAAATGTTAACAAATTGCGTGGAGTTGAATTACTTTTAAGCTGGGCAGAACATCTGTTAATTCTTCCATTCTTTTTAGGAGTTACCAGAAGAAATTATTGGGTCTCCCATTCCAGAGCCAAGACAACGTTCCAGGCTATTGAGATCTCAGTCAGAAAGCTCTGATGAAGTTACAGAGCTTGACCTTTCACATGGAAAGAAGGATGCTTTTGTCTTGGAGGTGATAAACATTTTCACTACTCATGTTCATACGTTCCTTCTCCTGAAATATATATTTAAAAAAAAAAAAAAAGTTTTCTTATTCATCTTCAAGAACAGTTCCTAAATTGTGTATGATTTTTTCCCTTCTGTACCAACAGAAAAAATGAAGTATTAAGATTTTGCTTTGTGTCTCTTTCTTACTCTATTTGCTTAAAGCACAGCTGTCTACAGACTATCTGAAAAAAAATTGCCCTGCTGTTCGTGAATGTAGGAATCTCTAGAATAATAATAAAGAGCTGTTAAGAAATGTCCTTCTGCTTGCTTCAAGTAGCAGATCAGACTAATCAAAAACTTTAGACTATTTTTATAAACACTGAGGTTCTATGTTGCCACACTTTAGCAAATAAGATTGTATTTTCTTCCTGTTTCAAAGCTCTTACTGTTGTAGATGAACATTCAGAATTATTAGATACATATATACAGAATTACAACCCAGAATGGGTTGTATTCAAAGCATTCAAAAAGCTGCATGTGCCAAGAGAGCACATAAAAGATTTTCTGAATTTCAGCTATTGCTTTTCACAATTTAAGAATTCACAACTTCTGACAGTACCTTTCAGTTCTTTCTACAGCTGCAAATAGAAAGAGCAACACCTACAGATAAAGGACATAGATTTCTTTTACTCCTCTATTTACTAAAATTCAAAGATGTGATTGAACATTGTCCATTTTGAAGTCTTTAATACTCCAGCAAGTGTTAAAGAAGGGCTGGAGTTTTGATCATCTTGTAGATACAGGTAGTACAAATAACTGTCACTGGTTAAAATCCACTTCAAAATACAGCCTATAATTGCAGCCTAAGGTACATTTAAGGCTTTGTTAATCTTCACAAATCACATCTTCATAGAAGATAATCTGGAAGAAAGGTTGTAGATAGGAATAATATGGGAGCACTGTAACAGCAGTTTGTTTGAAAACTGAGGTATGAAAGGAGAGTGAAAAAATAACAGTTGGGGGAGTTTGGGATAATAAATTTAGATTGGTTGGTGCTTTTGCAAAAAGGGTCAAATACCTTTGTAAAAAAATGAGGATTTTGTAAGGCATTTATAGAAAAAAATGAATTGTCTGTGGAATCATTTACTACTGTTTTATTTGAGATATGGATATTTGGTTGATGATTATTGAATATCAGAAACAATATTCCAGAAGATTTAGTTAAACTCCTGACTAAGCTTTCTGGAGTAAAGTCATTGTTCACTGAAGCTATGTAAGAAAAAGTAGTAAAAATTTCATTGCGATGAGGATATGCTGAAAGAGGTGGAGAAGGCAGTTTTGAGAGGTAAAGATATCTGTGTTGGTTTTGTTTAGTTTTTGGGTTGTTTCCTGAAGAAAACAGAGACAGCCCCTTTTACATGGAGAGTGAGAAGGAGACACATTACTTGACAGAAAACCCTTCAATAGTGGAGTTAAATTATAAAGCATTTCTAAAACACTTGGTAAGAAAATGTTGGGAGTTAGAGGTAAATTTGGATCTCTTGCAGGTCAGTAAGACAGGATGAATGTAAAAGACGCACCAGAATTATTTACAGATGGTAGCAGGGCTCTCAGTCTGATCTCAAATAAGAGTGTTAAAGGTTCAATGAAATAGAGGTTATTTTATTTCTTTCTTGAATTTCTTACTGGCACAGCAACATGATTTTCTCAATTATTCCCTTTTTGCAGATTGATGACACAGATGCAATGGAAGATGTACATTCTTTACTGACAGATGTTCCACCACCTTCTGGTATAGTTACAACGACATTTTTCTAATTTATGCTGTGGGCTGCAAAATGACAAAATATGACTAGTTTTATTAAAAATTATTTTAAAAGTTCAAAGAGAACTGGCAATATTACTGTTTCTGAGTATTTTTAGACTGAATTATGAATGTAGGTTCCAGGTAAATGAAAGTAGAATAGAGAACTAATTATTGCCTGGTTTCAGTTGTCTTTATGCTATTTATCATTGTATAGCTATGTCATACCTTCCCCAACAAGTCTGAATAAGAGGCAAATATAGTTGTCCATTATATAGAAATTGCTCTGGACATTTGATTTGTCCTTGTCCTTCCTCTTGTCATTGTGAATTTTCCTGTGTTTCTTCTGAGAAAGTCTTAGTTTCCTTCCTAATAACTGATATTAGTGTTAATAATTTTGAGTCATGTTGAGCTCAGAACTATCCTTGTTATCTATTACTATCACCAAATCTTTTATTCCTCACTGATTATCTAATTCTGCTGCAGTTGATTTTATTGCCCCAAATTGAGGCCATCAGCAATCATCTTATTTTATCCTCTTCTGAATGTAAGTTATGAATGTGTTTGAAGCACAAAATCCAGAATTACAGATGTCTTCACTGTGAAAATTAAGCATTTTTGTCCCTCTTTTTCTAATCTTATATTTGCATTTCATTTGATGATGCTTCATTCTTAGTTTCTTAGAAGAGACCTTGGTGAAGGATCTTTCCAAATGCTTCCTGATATCCAAAGTAGGTGGTATAAGTCAGGTGCCTTTTGTCTGTATGCTTGTTGAGAGCTTTCTTGTTTTTCCATCTCCTCATGAACTCCCTTTTCTGGAATAGTTGCTATGGATCAGTAATAGAGATACCTGTACTAAGGAGATTAGTAGGACCAGTCACTTTATCACCTTATTACTTGAAGATTAAAGAATGTTCTTCTCTGGTTGTGGAGTAAGTTAATAGCTCAGTGTAAATTAGCTGTTTGATCTTTTGCCTATTCCGTGGTTTATAAGAATCTTTCTTTTTCATTTGCCTTTTTGTTCAATATCTCCTTCAGCACTTGTTCAGGACAAATAAACAAGGGACTTGTTTTCTGCTGTTATGGAAAGCTCTACTACACTGCTGTAAAAAGAAAAGCGTGTTTTCTGCTTTCATGTTATTATTTCTGCATATCCTTTCTAAATCTTATTTGATTCTTCAACAGAATTTCTGCTTTTGATGTTCTAAAAGATAGTCTATTAATATTTATACCCTCTGCAAGCTGCTACACAATTTCTTTTCATTTTGTGCTTTTATATAGACCCTACCAGACTGACCTCTTTTCTTCTTATTTAACTGTGTCTTCAGGCTTTCAGAATTGCTGATTTGCTGTTAGTAACTTATTTTACTCTGCTGTTTAGTCATTATACTTCTGATTTTTATTTGCATTCAGTCACTATGGTAGTTCCTTTACAGCCTTTACTGTGCTCTCTATTAAAGGCTGGCTCTTTAGCTTTTCATATCACACCTTTTTTAAAAAAAGATGCCTCATTTGTGCATAGTTTATCTAATAGAAATAGGTGGAACGGTTGTGGATTTGGGGTGTTGGCCCCTCCTGCAAGAATTCTGTATTTGTTTTTTGAATGTTGATCTCATTTTTGGTATATTACTCAATATTCAAAACCACATGAGGGAAAATACTTGCAAAGCTGTGTCACATATGTTTTTCTTTACAAGTATTTTTATATTACAGTGTATAAAATAGATTTTTTCCCAAATATTTTCTTCACAGGTTTTTACAGTTGCAACACAGAAATTATGCCTGGTATAAATAACTGGACACCAGAAATTCAAGTAAGGTTATTCAGAACTGAAACTTTTTGCTAAATTGTATTGATATATGAGGTAGTAATTTAAATGTATATTTTGAAAGATAAATTAAAGGACACCCTTGTGACAGGAATAAAAGTAGTATTTTAGTAAGAATAGTAAGGTAGAAGAACCTGTTTCTTTGTTGGTTTTTTTAATGCTGTTATGTAACTAATAACCTAATACAGAAATATGAAAGTAATTGCAGTAAATATGAACATCAAGGTTTTGGCTTTTTGAAAGGTTTAACTAGGTTTGAAGCCCCTTAAAGGGAACAGATTATTGGCTGTGTTGCTTAGCTAACATATTTTGTTACTTAGTTAACATATATGTTAAGACATTTTACATTATTTTCCTTCTTTATTAAATTGAGTTTAAGACACTGGATAAAATATATTGGCATATGTTGGCAAAAAAACCCATGTTTGTTTCTAATTCAGATGTTCACAGCAGTTAGAGTGTCCAGATTAAGCAACATTAACCCAACAAATCAAACACTCAATAAGAACTTTAATGATCTCTGTGAGAATCTATTGAAGGTAAGAATCTTATTTCAAATACTTTTTTAAGTGTTCAAATGGAAGCCAAGTAAAATTCAGCTATATTGAAAATAACATGTGTCTCATAATATTGAAAATAGGCTGCAAGGTGTCTGTAATTAGCTTGTGAGTTTCTGTAAAGATAGGCTCAGCCTTTTTTAGTGTATTTCCAAACAGTGTATTTTTAGTGTATTTTAGTGTATTTCCAAAGCTTTTGGAATCTGAAGGAGTCCTTTGACTGACAGTATACTCTAGAAATAGAAAGACAGCTCTACAGTAGATTGCATTCTATCCTGACTTTTCACACATGTAATTCTCCAAGAAAAAATTAACATCCTTAGGTGACTTCTACTATGAAAAGAGTTTTGATCCTTAATTTCTCTAAAATAAACCACACTTTTTTTCCTGAGTAACTCAAAATAATGTCCTGTCTTCAACAGAGTTTGTATTTTAAACTCCGGTCTATGGTTCCCTGCTGTCTTTGCCATGTAAACTTTACTGTTGCTCTGCCAGAGGATGAATTAGTTCAGGTAAGTGAATTGCTGCTTTTAACTTCCAGTACATAGGCATGGCCCTAGAGTTAATGTTTGCTGCTCAGGGTAAACTGGGCTAGGATTTGATTTACTGCTATGTCTGGTGAATTCTTAGATTTTTTTTTTCCTTATTATGATTCTATGCAAAGAACTGCTTGTTTGCAAAATTACTTTTCAGATTGCACAAGAGATCAGCTTACCTAATATGCCAAATATTTCTGATTTGCAGATTGCAGTCACAGCTGTTGCTATTACATACGACAAAAACCAAGCACTGCAAGCCAACAAAGCACCTACTGAAAAATTACAGCAAAGAGGTAAATATTGTGAGGCATCTTTCCTTTTTTTTATCCTCAGTGCCTAACGTGTCTGGGTTTTAATTTCAGTTACATATACAGATACATATACAGACCACAGAATATTCTGAGTTGAAAGGGACCTACAAGGACCATCAGGTTCAAAAATACATATTTTTCAGGGATATTCTTCCAACACATAGAGGTTTTGTAGAGTTCATGTACTTGACCTCCAGCATGATGACTTATTTATCAAGTATTAGGTATTTCTTTTACATGATCAACAAATTTATAGTATTTTCTTATTTTGTGTATGATACTACTATATGTGATGATACTACTTTGATTGTTTTTCTCTAAAAGATAGGTGTAACAGATGATGACATTTCTGTTTTATTTTGGAACATGTGGTGTAAATCATCAGAGAATACTTGTTCTTATAAGTAGAAATTTTGTCCATACTTTAGGAAGGTGGAAAATAAATTCATAATACTTTTAAAAAAACCCAACCTTCTGAAAATCCTTAAGCAGGGCAATAATAGTTTTGGAGCTCAGTGAAGCACATGGAGGGAATAGAAGAGATTATTGTGATCTGCATATGTCTCCTTGCTAATGAAGTACCATCTTATGTTAGAAATGTATGTGTGCAGTCTGGAAGTAGAATTCAGACAGAACTCTGAGGATACTCAATTCTTCAGAATGGAATAAGATAGTAGAACAGAGCCATGTATTTCTAAAACAGTAGTTATGGCTGGCTTCTTCACTAGTAACAGTGAAGTGTTTTCATGTGAGAGAAGTGCTAATTTTTATTATAATAGCTGACTTAGATTCAACTGCAGAATCAAAATAAAAATCCATGAATGGACTTTATTTTTTCCTAAAAACTTCAAATCCTGTTCAGTGGAACACATGTTCTGCTCAATGTTGCAGCTGTATTTGTTGTCAAACAGCTGTTTCTCAGAACTGCATCATTTCATGCAAATGCTGAAAATACCTGTTCAAGTCAGACCTTACTAAATTGACTCTGCTTGTAATTACTGGGAAATCTTATTTTGGGAATTAATTATCAGTTGGCCATGTTTTCTTTTTTGAAGCATCTACAGACAATGAAGAACAGCTACAATTTCCCTTGGAACTTTGCTCTGATTCCCTTTCTTCTCAACCATTCTCTCCAGCTAAAGGTCAGTTAAGGGGAAGAATGTTAAACTGTTGTTTTTTATGAATTTTGAGTTATGCTCTTTCATAATTGTAGAGGCTTTAAAATATCTGTACTTTCACAGGCTTTAGATGTGCTTTGCTGCCTAAGCATAATGGGTATGTTTACTCCTGTTGTCAAATATTTTGAGAGGCACAGAAGATGCCTTGGCTGATCATTCTGTCTGTATTTCCTGTCTTTGCATTTAGAATACTGAAGATGCTGCAAACCCACTGGTTGTTGGGTGTCATTTGACATAACTGTCAATTACTTAATAATTAGGCTTGTCGCATACTGTAAATGGCCCATTTACTGTAAATGTAAATATAAAGTACCTCCATGTTTTCTCAGCCTCACATAATTAATCTCATTGTTTTCATGATGGGAAATACTATATCTACCAAATACTGGTTGCATGCAAATTTCCTTTAAGTGAAAGGAGCCTAAACTTGTATAGTAAATAATCTGTACAGTGCAGCACATCATAGCTGTTAAACAGCTGCTTTATTTTCTGAGATAGAACTGTATTTCAAGAATAGTTGTCGCAGTTCTTCTATGACTGCATTAGAAATTCCATTTATTGAAATTAGCTCTCTTTAATTCCTTCTCCCTTGTTGGATTATCTACCAAAATAGTTACTGAGAGGAAATTAAATATCTGGGAATTACTGTAAATGTCTGAGCTCCCTTTTTTGCCTGTTACATCAGTTGTGTAAAGAAGGGTGCCTACCATACTTACTTTTGTATTTTCAGAGGCCAGATTAGTTTGAGCAAAAATATTCTTACTGTTTTTTATTTTTTTAATGCTTAACTTTCAATTTAACTGCTAATTTTTTTTTTATTTTAAAAAAGAGAAGCTATGCAGAAATTTCTGCTGGGGTCTCTCTGCCCATTACTGGACTGTGCTCCCTGTGTGCTGGGCATTGACCAGTGGAGGGCAGTCTGTTCCCATGTTCCCCTTTTCCTGATATTCTCCACATCCCATATCGTGCTGTAGACAAAGCAGTTCAGCCAGACAATTATTCCATCTGTCATTTCTTCACAACTTCATTGTAGTTACATTTACTTAGCAGGTTATTTAATATATTTTTACTTCTGTAGGATTGTTGTTTTAAAAATATTGGTTTACAATCTTATACAGTAGTCATCTTTAATAAAGAAACATATTAAAATTGCAAGGTAGACTTAGTAAAATGAATTATTTAAAATAACTGTTATCTAAGGACACAGTATACTATATAGAGGGTGAGGTTTTTTTTGTACTTGACTCTAAAATCTTTTATAAGGGTCATAGAATTGTGAAGTAGTTTGGGTTGGAAGGACCTTAAAGATCATCTCATTCCACCCCCCTGCCCTGGACAGGGGCACCTTCCACTAGATAATATTGCTCAGAGCCCCATCCAACCTGGCCTTGGACACTTCCAGGGATGGGGCAACCACAACTTCCCTGGGCAATCTCTGTCAGGGCCTCACCATCCTCAGGGAAGAATTCCTTCCTAATATCAAATCTAAAAATACTGTCTGTGTGAAGCCATTCCCCTTTGTCCTGTGACTCCAGGCCCTTGGAAATAGTAACTGCCATCTTTCTTGGAAGCTGTTGTCCTGTACTACCTGACTCTGCTTAATAGATTATCTGAACAGAATTAATTTTTTTTTATTAGAAGTCCTGGAGGGTGCAAGTTCCCACACAGGTATTCCTGCTGCTCAGAGAGGTGAGTTTCCTTAATTTAGCCATCTGCCAGAACAGAATGAGCATTCTTGGGATATTGGTATACTCTTTTTGGATGTGTCTTAATCCAGGAAGTGTTTACTACTTAACTGAGAATGCATGCTCTGGTGTGGCTTAATGATATCCTAATATTTTGATGTGATTTTTCCTTATAAGAATTAGATTAGTTAATAATAACAGCCTCTCTGTCAGGTACATTGATATAACTTTATCTGACAGAAAATGAGTCCCTGGGAAGAGAGCTGTTTTGCCTGTGTTAATTTGAAGTTAGCATGTGTTCCTTCCGTTTCTTCAGGATAATGAAGAAACAGTGTTTGCAATCCCCCGTCCCCTTTTTTTTTTTTTTTTGAAAGATATGCAAACACCCCTGCAACTAATACCAAAAGTCATAGCAGAAACAACTCTTACTTCTTGTAATGATAATGGGAGGGGTGTTGGAGGGGGGATGTTGGGGCAAGGAAGACTGTTCTGTAAGGAATATTCATTTGTGTTTAAAACAGAGGTGTTTCAGTTTGTGACTCTTATCCTCATCACCAAAGCTATTTTTTTTTTCAGTCTGTAGGTTAGTTATTGATAAAGACAGTTGGGAAATTGAAATCCTGATCAGCAGCTCTTTGTAAGGAAAAAGACCAATGAAAATGAAAATTAAAAAAGGCTTAAATTAAGTTTTAAAAGCCATAACTTACAACCTAAATTGAGATTAAAAAAACTAATCTAGCATAAGTCCTTAATGACTGTATTTGCATGTTTTTTCAGTGCTGAAGTCCCACTCAGGCAGTTGGTTCAGAGCTGGGACATCACCAGAAATCGGTACTTTGGTTTGGAGAAGTCCAAACCTATCCTGTAACTTTTCCTTTTAAACAGACCTGCAAAACAGATGGTTGTTCTCTCTCAGACACGAATCATTGCTTCCTCAAAAAGGAGCATTGAGATGAGCAAGAGACATCATCCATATATTTTTTTCTGTTTTTTTTTCTTTTGTTTTTCTGTCTGTGTTTCCAGCAACGTCAGTTGATTACAGTTCCTTTGCAGACAGATGCAACAGCTGGATAGAGCTCATTAAACTGAAAGCTCAGACCATAAGGCGCGGATCAATTAAGACAAGTAGGCGGCTGTTTCTACCACGTTCTGATAATCTGAGACATATCTCTGATTTCCCAGTGGTGATTTAGTGGAGTGCCCTGCCCAACAGTAGCATTGCAGATCACGGGTAGAATGAGTTCCCAAGTGTGAAAACTGCTGACATTGTTCTGTAACCTCACGTAGGGTTGATGAACCAGTAGCATAAAAAGCAAAATAAAGTTGCTGTAATTAGTTCTCCATACATGTGTACGCCTACTAATTGTATAACATCCACTGCATGGATGTAGGTGTGTGTGTGATCTTGGAAAATTGGGGGTGAGAAACAGGAAGCAATCACCAAGGGGACAGTCAAGGCAATGGTCACTAAATTAGCAAGTGGTGAGTTGGTTTTCAGTAGTTCTTTGGCCACAGGTCTGACTATCTTGCTTAAATTAGCAGAGATTAATACCTGTTTTAATGGAAAATGCTGCACTGGGGAAACAACAACTTTCACACTTCCTATAATTTGTTCTTCCAGCAGAATACATTTTTCAAAATGTTGGCACTTTTTTCTTTACCTTCACATTATAACTGATGGTTGTATGTGCAGCTGCTCGCCTCAATGTTTTCCTTTTGCAGGAATGCCACTCTTTCAAATAAATGCCATTTCAGCTTCTTGTCTCCTTTTGCATGCTTTGCATGATGATTTCCTTTCTCACGTATATGGCTGAGCATCACAGGCAGCTGAATGTTGTCACCAAGCTATTTGGAAAACCATAAAGAAGAGTTTTTGTGTTTTGAGGTACAATGATGCATCTTGATAGTTATTTTCTTCTGGTTTTTTCCCATTTTTCAGCTGCTTCCCTTGAAAAAGCAAGTCCGTTGGCTGAGGGATACTTACGGCACCGTTCTGTCCCGTCATGCACCAATTCCACTGTCTCAGTTGTTAAGATGACACCTCTTTCCTTTCTCCCTGGGGCGAAAATAACCAAATATCTTGGGATAATCAACATGTTTTTTATACGAGAAACCACTTCTTTGCGTGAGGTGAGCTGTATGGCAGGGATTCATTTTATGTCAGGGAATAATTTTTTGTTAATTGTAAGAATCAAGAGGTTTGAGTTGAGGTGTGGCACTGCCAGGGAGTAGAATTTGTGTCACTTGTGCTGTTGAGTGCAGAGCAAATTCCATTGTACTGCTTTTGTCCTGGAGCACACAAAGCCATTTTGTGTTTGGCACTGTTAGGAAGGTGTTAGTTAACAATTGCCATTGCTGTTTGAATTGGACAGAACACTAAACTAGCGAGTTCTTAAACAGAACTATATGGAAAAAACGTGTCTTTGACCAACAGTGGTAGAAGTTGGGATCATTTGAATCTAAATTAAATGCTAAAGAAAAAAATAAATCATCTGTTCTTCTCTCATTCAGCAAGCCCAATGGTGAACTTTCACAGTGTATTTGGATTTTAAAATTCCTTGGTTAATATAATATTGCCCATATCATAGATAACGTTATGCTAATTTTTAATGCTGCATTCTGTGCCTTCTCTGTAACAAAACTTCGTCTGATGAGCATCAAAAATTTCACCATGAGTCTGTGACCACACAACCAGCTTAGAGGTGATGTTCAAACCCTTATCTTCAGTCTTCATTGGGAAAACAAATAATTCTCTGAGCATGTCAAAATGCAAGCCAATGTTCCTTAAAATTTTCCTGTCATTTTGAGAAGTAGCTTTATCTTTGCTTTTGGCCACAGAAATAGAGTGTACCTCTTGCCTGGTTTGTCAGTGCTGAAGAGTTTGCTGTTTTTTCCTAATTACACATTGCTAAAATTACAGACCAGATGTTAATAAAAATGGTCAAGCTTCCTGAAAATGGGCTGTGAGCTCTCTAGAGAAACTTGGATCGGACAAACGTTTTGTTTGGATCTTACTAGTTATTTTTAACTTTGCCTTTTAACTTGAGAAAGCCATGTGTGAAAAGGACAGTGTTTTCAAAAGGATGTCAGAGCAGGGAAATGGTTACAGGACATTCCTGTACTAAATGCAGATTCTGTAGGTACAAACTCAATAGCTGATAAGCTTTGGTATCTGTGACAGCAGATCCCAACAAGGATTTGTGTTTGATTCAGCTCTTCCATGAAGATGGAATGTTGCACAGTCCCTGGAATGCTGTCACTGTGCTGTTTCCAGCACCTAGGGGAGCTAATTTAAATTATTTCAGCTATATAGGCAGGGTCACAAACTACCCTTACTACAGGATTGCCTTGAGTTATAATGGAGTCAGCACAGAGCAATCATTATATCCAGCTCCCTCTCTGTGGTTCAGGTCCTCCAAGAAAGTAATGACCAGCATTTTTGTTTGTAATGCTTTATGTTTTGCTTGTGGTAGTGCTGAAGTACATACCAGAAGAAAAAATAAGTGATAATTTTAAGTCATATTAATCCATTGTTCTTAGGCTTTGCTGTTTACAGGTGGGTGTTTACAATCGTTTTGTTACCTCTTGCCATCCAATGTTGTGTTAGGTTTATAAGACATATTTTTCCCCCGTCAGTTGCTGTGCCTTTAAAAGACTTGGACAAAATCAAAATTCCATTAGAATTATGAACTGGTATTGCATTTTGATTTCTTGCTGCAGTTGACTTTGTTCCAGCTTTATGCTGGGTTTGATAAAATTATATCCTTTTTGTTTGTAAATTTTCATCCAAGATATATTTTTTTATGCCTTTATGAGTCTATTCAGGGAACATTATACTTTCAGGAATGAGCATAGCCTATGGAAAGTCTCTTCTTCTACCTGCCTCTTCCATTTTTCCAGTGGCACACACACACACAGAGTTATGTGGGAAGTCTAGTGGTCTTGCCTTCCTTTCACTTGAACTTGGAAATTTTATATGTATATTGAACCAACAGTGAGCTCTGTTTTGATCAGTTTTTTTTTCTCAGCATTTTCTGTGGATTTTTATTTCTTTGATTGGTTGCCTGGTTTGTGTGCAATAGATTTTTCCCCACAATGTAGTTGCTCACATTCTTTCATAAGGATTTTTTAGGAAAATCCTTACTTGGTTGTTTTCCTTCTCCTTTGACATCAATTTAAATTCTTCAGTTTTGCACCAAAGAAGTAAAAATGCCCCACAAGCACCATCAAGTCAAAATAATTAATGAAATGAGATGGCTAGAAGTTCCTTTGTGCTTCAGGGGTGAAAATAAAAAAAAATTAATGGCTTGGATAGCTCAAGTCTTTGCTCTATCCCTTGCTTCCTTTTTGTTTTGAGGGATTTCTTTAGTGGGTGTTGAGAGCTAATGACAGTCTTTAACATACATGAAGTTGCAGTGATCAAAGGTAATGGTCACTCCTTACTGGGAATTTCCAAGAATTTCATAGAACCACAGCATGGTTTGGATTGGAAGGGACCTTAAAGACCTTCTTGTTTCACTCCCCTGCCAAGGGCAGGGACGCTTTCCACTATCCCAGGATGCTCCAAGCCCCATCCAGCCTGGCCTTGGACACTTCCAGAGATCCAGGGGCAGCCACAGCTTCTCTGGGCAGCCTGTGCCAGGGCTTCTCCACCCTCCCAGGGAAGAATTTCTTTCCAATATTCAATCTGTTCCTGTCACTTTGAAGCTATTCTGTCTTGTCCTGTCACTCTGGGCCCCTGTAAATGGTCTCTCTCCATCTGATTTGTAACTGTGACTCATTAAACAGTGAATGGTTTGAAGTTCTCCACACCATTTAGGATTCACTAAATTATTCAGCTGATAAATATGTAAAAGAAGTACTCAGCATCTTGTAGCTAGACCTAATATAATATGTAATGTGTATTTTTTCCATTCTAGGAGGGTGGTGTCAGTGGCTTCCTCCATGCTTTTATTGCTGAAGTGTTTGCCATGGTGAGAGCTCATGTTGCAGCTCTGGGAGGGAATGCAGTTGTGTCATACATAATGAAGCAATGTGTTTTCATGGAGAATCCAAACAAAAATCAGGTACATTAGGATGCAAAATAACATGTGTTTTTGTGGTTAGTATGATACAAATACACATTTTATGTCTTTAAAAACCAGCAGTGCTGTAGAGCCATATCTGCACAATATTTCTTGATATATTGGTTTAATGTTTGAAGAATCCAAGAGTGTTCCTGTATTAAAAAAAAAATTATGAGGATGCTTCATAAATACCCAGATTGATAAAAAAACCAAGTTTGCTAGAATGAAATAAATTGCAGGAACCAGTTGCACAGTAGTGCAGAACTTACTTGATATTTCTGATGTTGCAGTGTAGGATCTCCATGTAAAAATACCTGGAGCTGCTGATGGAAAATGCTCCATTTGTACATAAAGGGACAAATCTTAATTTGCAAAGACAATAACAGAATATCCAATAAATTAAATATATTCAAAAGAGTAATGAAAGCAAGTGTAGAAATCCAGATATTTCATCTGTGGTGGTCTTTCAAGAATCCATCTGCATGTTTGGTAGCACACAAGTGAGTGGATAGAAAAGAAAATGTGGCACAGGTTGCCTCACCAATAAATTCTAATAATTTGTCCTTCTCCCGATCTCTGATTTTTCTGTGTAGTTACATTTAGCAGATATCAGTAAACGATTACTGTTTAATGTTTGGTAAGTGGGTATTGTCTTTTTTCCAGGCTCAGTGTTTGATAAATGTCAGTGGTGATGCCGTCATCTTTGTCCGTGAATCTGAGCTAGAAATGCTGCCAGTGCAACCTTCTACAGTTGCTCCTCAGCCCACAAGTTCTGCAGGAGATGTCACAACATGAAGGCAGAACAAGTGAAGTAGTCTCTGCTAAATATAAAGATTATTTAAAATGTGGGAATGTTTAGGTTTGCATCTTCAAAGTCAGTATTTCTCCATGACATTCACAACCAAAATCCAGGACAATCACTTTTTTTTTGTTGTCATATAACTTCCATAAGTCAGAGCAGTGAACTGGCAGGTGTGCTCTGGTTCTTCTATTACTATTCCTGGCCTCTGTGAAACCAGGCAGCAAGTGAGGCACTGACAGGAGAACATGGAACTGTGGAAGGAAAAACTCTGTTGCATTTTTGAGCTGTTCAGTGGCACTGTGATAAGTTGTCATTCAGAACCATTTCTGAGTTTGAGTGTTGTCTGAGCTGATTCTCAGGTCAGGGTGGGAGGGAGGTGCCTGAGAAGTCTGTGTTGGAAACCTTTGATGAAGAAGGGAGAGATTTTTGTGTAGACCAAGAAAACATGGGCTGGACTCTGAAATTGCTTTACACTGTAGAGTCTGAAGAGGGAAAAGCAGTACCAAAAAGTTACAGTTTGAATTTCTGCACATTAAAAGTATTTTTTCTTGTTTTGTTGTTGTTTTTGTATTTGGTGGCTGGGGGATGTTGTTTGTTTTTTTAAATTGTTTTTAAAAGCTGTCACACCACAATGCTGGGCACCCCTGTGGTGGGACAAAACAACCCCAGAACACAACAAAAAGTTCCAGGGTATGTCTGATGCTACTACAAGATGTTTGCTTCAGTACTGACAAAGCAGGTCTTTTTGTTATTTAAGACTTTGTGAAAGAATTGTCCTGAGGTTCATTTTCTTAAGGCAGGATCTGTTTCAAGCATGATATAAACAGTCCCCCAAAAATCAGTTGTGCAGAAGTTATTCTGCAGCCTCCTTCCCGTTTAAATGCCTGACTAATTGGAGATCGATGTATGTGTGTGACACTGGTTCCTGCAGGTTGCTTTTGTGTTTGGGGTTTTTTGTTCTTTTCCAGTGCTGTAACTGGGAAATAAGGGTACTGCAAAGACAGGAAATTTGTCATTTCCAGTAAAAGTCTGAAAGGTGGTGATACTCTATCATAAAAAACAAAACAAAAAAAAGCTAAACAAAAACCTTTGATTTGAAGATGCATTCTTGCTTAATTCTGGCAATATTGTACATGGAACTTGAACAAAGATGTAAACTTGAATGTAAATATTCTGTTTAATGTTGAAATTAAGCAATGGCATGATTATTTGTTAAAACTAATTATTTCATAAATGAGCATGAAAATCATTCTTGCACAATAAATATCTTTATAAAATTCACTGTCTTAATATATGTGCATTAGGTAAATGTATAAGCTGGATGTACTAAATGTGTACTAAATGTCCCACCCCCATTCTCCTTAGAGGAATATTTTTATATACCATGTTACAACCTCATCTATATCCTGGACTGAAAATTGTATCCTGGGCTGCATCCAAAGCCCTGTGAGCAGCAGGGGAGGGGGGATTCTGCCTCTCTGCCCCACTCTGGTAAGACCTCACCTGCAGAGCTGCCTCCAACTCAGAGGTCCCAGCATAGGAAGAACATGGAGCTGCTGGAGTGAGTCCAGAGGAGGCTCCAAGATGATCAGAGGGATGGAGCAGCTCTGCTGTGAGGAAAGGCTGGGAGAATTTGGATTGTTCAGCCTGGAGAAGAGGAGGCTTTGGGGTGACCTCATGGTGGCCTTCCAGTGCCTGAAGAGAGTCTGCAAGAAAGGTGGAGAGATTATTTACAAGGGTCCGGAAGGGGAAATGGCTTCAAACTGACCCAGAGCAGGTTTGGATTGGATATTAGGAAGCAATTCCTCCCTGTGAGGGTAATGAGGCCCTGGCAGACATTGCCCAGGGAAACTGTAGCTGCCCCATCCCTGAAAAAGTTTAAGGTGAGGTTGGAAGGAGCTCAGAGCAACCTGGTCTAGAAGGTGTCCACTCCCACCATGTACCCAACAACCCCTAAACACTCTCCTCAACACCTCCCCCATCCTCCCAACAGATGAACTTTTGAAGCTGTTCCAACCCTAACCATTCTATGACCCTGTAATTCTGGTATTTTGGGAGTTAATAATCCTTTATATTTGAAGTGTTTGAATTTAGCACTTACCAGAACACATCATCTTGCTAAATTCTGTAGCTCTTACAACCAAAGCTGCCATAAATTAATTGGCCTGTAAATAGTTGCAGCTCTTGATATTTTGCGAGACAAATCTTGTTTCCCTTTGAAGCTAATGGCAGAATGTGAATAACTTCAAAAGATCTTGGATCTGGCACAAAAGGTTGTTTCCAGCATAAGTGTTCAGCTTGAAATATCCGAAGTAGCATGCTAAAGTAGCTGGTTTAGATTATTTTTTCTTTTGAAGGGTGGTAGTTGCTTCTATGGAAGCATTAATGCCATCTTTTAATTTCCAGCTGTTCAAATGTCACAGCTTCCTCTAGTGACTTTCTTTAGACATAGAAACGAGCCCGCAGCAGTGGCAGGAGCAGCGGGAGTGCAGGCCCACGCTGGGTGTTGAGTTAAGGCGTAGCAAGAACCTGACTCGGGCAGAAGACAGCAGGGCTGGGCACTGGAGCCAGGCTCCCACAGGCAGCTGGGAGGTGTTCCCTCCAGGTGTTCCTGGAGAGGCCCAGTGGATCTGGACTTCCCTGGAGGCATCCAAGCAGATGGTGAGAGTTCCTCCCCGTGAGGACAGGTGTTGAAATATCTCAGTTCAGTGGCTGCTCTTGCGAGAAGAGGTTCACCCTCAGTAAGGAGAAGCAGTAGAGGGCAAAACTCCACAGTGGCAGCAAATCCTCTGGGCAGGAGCACTCCGGCACCAAACCATGGAACTGTCTCCACTGATACCAAGAGAGGGCTGAGCCCAGCCCCTTACTCCCAGCCAAGTCTCTCGATATCTGCACTTCCCAAGGGAAAATCCCCCCCAGCTACTAAACTCACTGCCCAGCTAAGAGACTACAGCCAACTGCACCCCTTCACCCTCCTCCCCTTCCTGGCCACATATTTTCTCTCTCTCAAGTGCCTTCATTCCCATCTCTTAGGCAACAAATGGGAGAAAACTTCCCTGAAGGAAAGAAAAAAAAAAAAAAAAAGAAAAATCCTAACCTCCAACACATGGACATTGCTTTTTACAGTCTCCTGTCCTACAAATAAACTGACATTTATTTTAATAATGTGAATAGAGTGGCATCAAATTCAACGAAGTTGTTGTTTACTTCCTTTGAGGAAAGGTTTATTATGATTTGTCTGAACTCATTATAGAGTTTAGACTTTTAAAAATCCAAGGAGGCTCCTCTGAAATAAAAGGACACAATTAAATCAGCATCCAAACTAAATGGGAATGTGAAAATAGCCTGGACAGAAATTTGCTCAGTGCAAGCAATAATTCAAACTTAACCTGATTGATTTTACTTGATATTCTGCAGTAGAACAACTACATTGTCTCATTTAATTTAATGAACCACAAAATCCTTAGTTTCTGCAATTAAAAAGGTGTATGGGACAAGCAGCTGATCTCTCAAGCACCCTGGCTACACTTTAGAGACAAATTTGACAGGAACTGATGTGAGACCTCTCAGAGCAGTAGCCCAAGCCATTAAGAAGTCTGACATTAGAGGCTGGGAGTAACTAATGACTTGGGTGCGTTAAGCATAGATTTGTTTGATAACAAACAGCTGCTCTGGGGAAGATACCAACAGCGTTTCATTAATTTCTTTGCAGCTCATTCTATTACAAAGTTCCACAGCCAAATGGTTTCAAATACGTTCTGCAAAGTGAATAAATGTACTGGATCCTTGTTCTGGTTTAGGGCAAATTTGGGGAGAAAACCTCTGAATGGGGTCCCTCTAGGAAACATATTCAAGCAGTCCCTCCCCAAACTGATTCGGGGAAATATTTTCCTCAGAGAGAAGTGGAAAAAAACCCTGTTTATTTAACAGGCAAACCACTTCCCGGAACAAAAATGAACAATACTAAACAGCAAAACCTGTTGCTGCTCCGAAGAGATGACAAATTCAGAAGAGTCCCTTCCGTGGGTTGCAGCCTGGCTCACTCAGGCTGTTCTCAGTCCCTCCAGCTGGGAAATGCTGTGGTCCAGGCCAGGTGTGAGCCCCGGTGCCCTTCTGGGTTTTCAGTCCAGAGCAGGTTTGAACAATTCCAAGAAAAAGGAAAAAAAACCCACAGTCCAAGGAGTTTCTCTGCTTCAGCTAGCCAGAAACTAACTAAGAGCAAAGGAGAGCTCTCTCCTGCTGTCCACTGCAGACAACACAGTCTGTGTGAAGGATGCAGGGGAGCAAGTGCAGTCTCTGATAACAAACTCTTCACCCTTCTCTTCCCCTTCACACCTGGAGCCAGCCTTAAAGTTGCTGAACTCAATATTCAACACCAATAGAGCAGACTGGGGATACAAGCATCATAAAGTCACCCCAGGACACCTTTTTAAGCACTGTCTTTTAACTTTCTCACAAAATATTTATTCTGATTTCCTTAAAGCTTACAGAAGGTGTGACACTATTCATCTTGAACAAACTAACCAGACAAGGCACTAAACCTATGCAGTGAGTTGCTCTGTGGTACTCAGTTGCTGGCTGGGGTTAAACCACGGCACTGTCTTATGATGCTACTGGCGAAGGAAAAAATATACACTCCAATGACAACCACAGATATTTTTGGCTGGCTAGACACAGATTTAATTCATATGATTTGCTTGAATGGTATAATTATGATATTAATTTTCATCATGTTTCCTGTATACAAATGCAAGTGCAGAAACAGAAAACTGAATTGGCAGCCAATGAAATGCAGTTAACACACAGGAAATATCTCAGACTAAAGTAATTTGCAGATCATGAGAATAGGTGGAAGTGAAGCATTAAGAGAAAAGGAAAGTATGATATATGGAGACAATAAGAAATCAAATGAAATACGAATTTTACTTCTATGCATTTTACCAGCTATGCTTACTTTTCCTGTAAGAAAATCTCATATTATATTGGCCCCGACTACCTTAATGACAGGGAATTCAAATATTTTTTGACTGTTCTTTGGTATCGTGTCCAAAAAAATTCTAAGGTTGCTAAAATGAGGGGACTGAAGGCACCTGGAGCCAGAATGAGTGGAAAGAACTAGTGGAAAAAAATGCAGTCATGCAAAGAATAGAAGTATGTATGGGTGGAATGATGAGGGGAAATACCCATCTGCTGATACAACTTCTGAGTAGTGACATCTGAGCTGTAAATCTTCAAACGTCTAGAACAGACTGGAAAATTATCATTTGTGGGATTAAGGAAACTTCTGAAAATTAACTCTTAGTCTTAGATGGATGAGGCAGTAAAATATTCACAAAATCTATCTGCTTCCTTAGCTTTCTAATTTATCAAGGGATGGGATTCTGCTCCTCTGCTCCCCTCTGGTGAAACCTCACCTGCAGTGCTGCATCCAGCCCTGAAGTCCCAGCACAGGAAGGACCTGGAACTGGCCCAAGTGCAGAGGATGGACACCAAGGTGATCAGAGGGATGGAACAGCTCTGCTGTGAGAAATGGGATTGCTCAGCCTGGAGAAGAGGCAGCTTTGGGATGACCTAACTGTGACCTTCTAGTACCTACCTGAAGGGAGCGTACAAGATGGAGAGGGACTATTGACAAAGGCCTAGAGTGACAGGACAAGGGGGAACGGATTCAAACTGACAGAGAGTAGGTTTAGATTGGATATTGGAAAGAAATTCTTCTCTTTAAGGGAAGGTGAGGTGCTGGCACAGGTTGCCCAGAGAAGCTGTGGCTGCCCCATGCCTGGAAGTTCAAGGCCAGGCTGGATGGGGCTCTGAGCAACCTGGTCTGGTGGAAAATGTCCCTGCCCATGGCAATGGGTGGAACTGGATGATGTTAAAGGTCTCTTCCAGCCCAAGCCATTCTGTGATTCTATCAGATACATTTGTGCTCTTTCTGGATGTATATAATCACAAATATAATTGAGCAGTGCAAACATATTTGTGCTGTGGAAATTCCTACCTAAAGATGTAAACATGTGCATCTGATTTAACAGGGTTTTAACTGTTGGGAAATTCTAATTAATGCGTGGAGGTGACCCAGCAAAAAGTTGAGAGGCACAACTGGGTGGTTTGTGGAGAAACAAGGACAAAACCCGCTGCTTCTGAAAACAGAATTGAAGACATTGGAAATTACAATTACATTACAGAACTGAAAACATTGGAAACCAAACTCTGGTCTGACACAAAGGTAACCCAGAAGCCAATAAAACAGCAAGTCACTGATATAATGGTAATTATGTTATTTTTGAAATATTTAAACTTATACTTGTGTTGATTCCTATCCTATGAGAGAATGGAGTTAAGTGAATTGGTTAGGACGCTGCTGTACATTGCTCACGTGCTCGTAAGTCAACAATCAGGAGAAAGAAAATATTAACAGACACTGAAAATCAAATTAAACTCTAAAAGCTCCCCATTTTTTTCCACATTGTGACAAATACTTCAGTTCCCTATGAAGGGACAATACCCTTGGTAGAAGTTGGTCTAAAAGATCCTTTCTTTATTAGAAGGGATGATGGGTAGTTAGCTCAGAAATGTCTTGCTGAATTTCTCTAGTTTTAATATGATCTTCCTATGGTTTTATAACAGTATTTTAGAGCTACTGAATCATTTGAGTTGAGAGTATTTAACCCCTCTGGAAATCTGACACCTGAGGGCATTTCTTGTTGAATAATCACAAAATGAATTACTGGAATTAGGCATGAGAATATTTTGAACTGATCATCCAAAAATTTGGAGACACTGTTTAGTCATACACTGACTGAAAACCCAAGGGAATCTGCTGCTGTGATCTGTGTCATGCAGGAAAAAACACAGTTTTTCAATTAATGTAGATGGCACCCAAGGCAGAACAGCAATAGCTATAGCTAAATCCTAAGGCTGAAATTTTGCCTGACTGTAGCCTTTACCCATGCTCCAAACCTAGCAATCATAAAGCCTCTGACCCAAATGACAGAACATCCTTTGTTACATCTGTTCTGTGCTGATGAAAAGCATCACTTGCAGATTTACCCAGCTGTCCTTCCACATTCATTTCCTCTTCAGCCTCCATTAACAAACTTATCTTTGAAAAACTACAGATGCCAACAAAGCTCCCAAATTTCCATCCGAGGGTTTATCTGCTTATTCAACATTCACAGTTTCGAAAATCTGTGGAAGAAAAAGAAATGAAAGATGTTTGCAAGATGTTTGATGTTTGTAATTATTGTAAATGCAAAATATAGCACACTATTTGTTCCAGTAATAGGTCTCAGCAGCAACAGAGTGTTTGCCTGTGCTCCATGTCTCAGCTGAGGGAAGTATTTTGACAGCTCAATCCACAGTGTGGAACTACATGTGGGCAGAGTTGTGTTTTCTTTTTGCTGCTGAAGAGAGACTTTCAAGTTTGCCACAAATCCCAGGCATGTGAGCACATTTTCCTACTAAAATACCTCCTTACATGCTCCCTCACTTCCAAGGGAGGGAAGTTGACATCCACATTGGTGCTTGGTAGTATCACCCTCTGGAAATGCTTCCTCTGCTCCTGGTGGGACACCACAATGTCAATTACAGCTTTTTGTCACAAAGCTGTGACAGCTGGGACTGGAAGATAAATCTGACTCTGAGCGTGGAGCCAGCAAGCCTCCCTCACACCCTTCCATTGTTTGGATGTAGACATTGAGCTTGCCTTCAGCCTTTCCAGAGGCATATTCCACCCATTTCTGGTACCAGTTGCTATAAATCATGACCCCTGGAATGGGGAGAGCACCCTAGCAGCCCATCATGTTGCAATGAAACCTCTCTGACAGACTTTCCCCTCTTGTTTGGGAAGAGAAATTAGGTGATGATGTAGGCTGACATCCCACTCAGGCATCACGCCACCATCACTGCGGAATGTGTGAGTCCTCCTGTTTACACTCAAGACCTAGAAACAGTAGCCAAATCTAAACCCAGTTCAAATCTAGAAGTTGAAGGCAAGCATCTGAAGAACACAGGGTCAGCTTAGAGTAATCCACCCTCTATCTTGCAAATCATGGGCTCTCTGTTCACTTGGAGTGACAGGCTCCTTCTCTTTTATAATCTGCAGAGTCCAGGCAGCTTCAGTATGAGGATTCACAAATAATCTTTTCATTTCCGTTTCCCTCTCTGAAAACAACTCTAGAAAGAGATATTCATGTCTTTCTTTTTCTCTCAATTTGTGATTACAGTAAGTAAAATAATAGCTTTTACCACAATTTACAGCTTCCTCATGTCCTGACATGAAGGAGCTTGGTGGTTTCATGTAGTTTGGTTAAATGGCCTACATTTCAAAGCTATTTCAAAGCACTGCATGGCACTTCACTATGTGTTTTTCCCAACATTTTTTTTTCAGGAATATAATGTCTGTTTGAACCTTCAAGTCTGCAAAAGTCATCATACTATGCAAGTAAGGACTTTATTTGAATAACTGATTTTTGAATGGCACTCAATAATGTGTTATCTCAATTCAGACTGTGTATTATACACAGCAACCTATATTTTGACCATTCCAGCTCAGCAGAAATCATGTTAATGATGGTAGAATTACAGCTGCTACCAGGTGACTGATTATTTGCACATCAAAGATTTTGTTCCTTGCTCAATTTCTGATACACTGGCAATTTTCTGTTACCCTCTCTAAAAAATATTCTTTGTGCAACGTTAAAACGTAATAAACGTATGATCTCATATTTCCCACAAAGTGAATAGGCAGTTTGAAAAATATGTTGAGTCTCCAAATAAAAGGGCTTTGTTGGTATTTATCTTCCCAACCAGTTTATGTTATCTATTAGACTTTCTCCCACCAACTGGCTGAATTAATGCCTTGTGAAATTTCCGTGCTAACATGACAGGCATCACAGATATCACATCATTTTTTAAGACAAAGCCATCCATCTCCTGGGTGTCTTCTCAAGAGAGAAAACTTACTTCCCTGTCTTTCAAATGGTTTATAGGACTAATCTCAAAACGGAGTGAAAGCACAGACCCTCAAATCTTTTCAAAGAGATTAACATTTGAATAAGTAACTTGAGAAAAAGAAGAATGACGAAGCTCCAGAAGTAAAGATGTCTGTGTGTCTAGAGTCCAAGGTGGGATCACATTATCTGACAGCTGTGAAAGAGGTGTGGTCTGGGATGCAAAGTATGGCTGAAGTTCAGTAGAGGAATGTGCAGGTTGGTTCCTGGTCCTGCACTTCTTGAGGTTTTAGTCATGGTGTTGATGTTGTCTTTGTGCAATAACTGTAAATCCCTGTGGGAGGCTGCTCTCCCTTAGAAACCACACTCAGTTAGGGGTATTTCTCTCTTCCTTCACTAGCAATTTGTATTGTCACCCAGCATGAAAAATAATACTCCAGCTGTTTTCAATTTCATCTCTGTCCTTTGGTGGACAACTTCTGTGCCGAGCCTTGCTTTTGTCTTAATTATATTTGTGAAGGGAAAGAATAAATTTTCACTGTTGTTTGCCCATTAACCAAACTTTAAATTTTCTGCCTGGGTCCCAATGAAATGATGCTAATTTAAAAATTTAAATTTGGAGGACATAAAAAAATCATTATAGTCTTGAAGCACTTCACTGATATTAGCTGTTGGTGTGTCCCAACTGTTTGAATCACAGCTGAATTTCTCTGGAATGTGTGACCCACAGCACTGCACTAGGCCTGAAGAAGTCTCTGTTACAAATCTACCTCAGTCATCAGCCAAATATTTTCAAGTCTCTGTCTCTGTTTTCTCTGTAAAATGGAGATAAGGGTAATAACAACTTTTTTTCCAGAAAAAAAATTAAATCTCTTCTGAGGCGTACTTAAAAATGCAAGGAGATCCTAGTTCTGATTCCATTATACCAGTGTCACTGTATGCATATTGCTGGTGCACACAACTATATGTCATTGAATATATTTGGAAAGACTGTTATGAGGCCAGTATGTAAATTTTGCCTTTGATGTATGGGTTAATGGAAAATCTGACTAATGCAAACCTGACAATCAACCCAAGCTCTGCACAGAACTCAGCACTCTGCACTGGTTCTGTGCCTGAAGTCTCCATCTGGCTAGGCTGTTTCATTTCCCATCACTGAAGCCTTGGCTTTTTACTCAATTTTGAGTCAGATTTCCATTTTCACTGTGGATGCTGGATCTGGCTTTGCCCATGATCCTGCACCCTTCAGAGCAGTAGCTTATACTCAGGGTCTGAGTGTTTGTCAGAGAAGGCCACCGACAGCCAGAGTGTTTGTGAGGCTTCTTTTTAGACTCTTGTCTGTCCAGGCTTTGAGGGTTTCAGCCACCCTTGGTGAAAGTTGTCTTTAAACACACTCCTGCATCCTCTTTTTTTTGATTCATCCTTTTCTCTTTCACTTTTCCAGGGTAGACAGCTGAACAAATCACATAAACTAGATCTGCTGTTAATTCTCAGCAATGGAGAGGTCTCCTGATGCCTCACACAAATTCAAGTTTCTCCCTAGTCAGAACTAAAAATCATTTGTGAAAAGAAGAAAAAGATACAGCAACAACATTAACAAGCTTTTTCCTCTCTTCTGTTTTTCTTCTATCCACTTCATCCTGGTCTAGGGGGATTTCTTATTGTGAGACCAAATTTATTATGTCTCCCTCCATATCAGACACAACCTTCTCATGAATAGGATTCTTAACCAAAACTAAATTATGAATGATGGCATCCTGACAGCAACTGCTCAAATTGAAACTCCAGCAAATGTCAGATATGAGGTCAGAATCTGAGTCCCCAAGGAAAAGGAATTGGACTTACAAAGGAAGAGCCTGTTTGCTTCAGAGATGTGCTTGTAGTCTCTGTGCGTGTGGGTGTGCATGTACTATTGTGCCTTTTATATGCATTTTATTTCATTCATAAATTGTGCATTATACAATAGGACCTTCCCGCCACAATACCTTTGGCATGTCAGTTCTAATACATAAAGTCACAGAATGGTTTGGGTTGGAAGAGCCTAAAAGATCATCCAGTACCAACCCCCTGCCATGGACAGGGTCACTTTCCACTAGACCAGAGCTAGCTCAGAGCCCCATCCAACCTGGCCTTGAACTTCCAGGGATGGGGCAACCACAGCCTCTCAGGGCAACCTGTGCCAGGGCCTCACCATCCTCTTAGTAAAGAATTTCTTCTGTAAATCTAATTTCCCTTCTCTTTCAGTCTGAACCCATTTCCCCTTTTCCCACCACTTCCTGATGAAGAGTCCTTCTTCAGCTTCCTTTTGGGCCTTTTCACATACAGGAAGGCTGCCATGAGGTCTTTATGCAACCTTCTCTTCTCTAGGCTGAACAGAACTTAATTGATACTAATCCAGGAAGTCCCTTACCCTTCTGTAGCTGTATTTGTGAGTAAACCCACTATCTTCAGCACAGCTTGCTCCTGTTAACAGTAAGGACAAATTCATAGAGCTGCAGAGGTAGGAATTTCACTGTACTTGCTTATCTTTACCTTACTGGTGCTCCTGCCCATCCATGTCTTACATGGGGATCTTTACATGCATTAAAAGATGCTAAAGAGCCATCTTGAAGCCAATGCTGTAGAACAGAAGTTTGGTTTTTATGGCTTCCCTAGAGATACTGTAATTATGTACAGCAGTGATGGTAAGGTTGTCAAAAGTTGCCTGTTCCTCCATTTTATGTGAAAACTTTTCCATGCAAAACCAAAAAGTGAAGTGCCTGTGACTAATGCCTTGATACATTCCTTGTCACTTACTCCTGCAGGTTTTCACTCATTCTTGTTCCACCTTTTCACCAACCAACATCACTGTTTGCATAAAAAGATGTTTTAAAAGTCCTTTAAATACTGCTCATTAAAGAGGTTCTCTGTTTTAGAGAATGAGCTCTGTCTTTCATCAGTGAATAATTTTCCCCCATTTTATGCTTCATTCTTGTGCATTCTAACTCCTCTCTGGAGCTGGAAGGATGACTGTAGATGTTGTCACAGTAATGATACTATTACAACATGACAGCTGAGGGGAAAAACATGTGGCAAAACTGATATTATTTTTTCAGAGGATAACTGGTTCAAGCCAGGTAAAAACTGATTAGTTTTTGGACACCATGACTTTGCAGAAATTAATTTGATATTGTAGTCACAATTCTCCCCTTTAATAGAATTATATAAAACTGTCTGTCAAATTAGGGGCTTAAAATGCTTTACCAGTGAGAATATACATTTGTGTGTGGTTTCAACAGAGCTGCAGAGTAAATTAGATAGAGAGAGGTATAATATAATGGGAATTTGCCATCAGGGTGACTGTGCATCCATTCATACAGTTTATAGTGTTTGTTACAGAGGGAGATTCAGATGCCAGTTTTTAGATCTGTGTGAACAGAAGGAATTCAGAGAAATCAGCCTGTTCACAGGTGACACCACACAAAAGCTGGCCTACAATTATAGTTCAGACAGGTGATGATTTCTGAATATTTTTGTGTTGTACATTGGGTCCAAAAAAAAAGTACCAAAGGAGTGCCAGTTACTTATGGCAGTGGGGAATAAGGGCTAGGATTCCACACAGAATGCTTACTTTTCTTTCAGCTTCATTTTCCCTTGGAAAACAAAATCCAATTTTCATATAGACTCTACTAATGTAACATGAAATAGGTGCAGAACAGAGGGCCCAGAGTACAGCAAGGAATTTTAGTCAGGTGGTAATGGAGTGCATTGGGAAGATATGGATTTGCCATGTATATGGCATGGTAACATTTTCATCAACTAAAAGGATGCCATACCCTGAAAACTGATTCCAGTGCAACTCCTCTGCTAAATTCTGCAGAACAGAAAGTGTGTGGGATGCTGAAGTGGAGGGAAATTCCCTGTTATTTTGGAAGTGAGAGAGCTGAAAGAGTGCAAAGACAAGGTACAAGGGGATGCCTGTAGGAGTACATGATAGTTCAAATGAAAGCAGGCAAAAGTTGGATATTTTAAAGGATGTAGTTCTAATCTTCGCGAGTGTTTTGGGCTGGGAGCAAGGGATACAAGAAAACCTGGATTCTGTCGCTGGGGAAAGGTGTTGGCTGAGCAGAGTGTCAGCTCCACCCGCAGGGGCAGCGGAGGAATGCAACAGGGAATGTAGGGGATCCTTCTGGGGCATTTTGGGGGGAAGCGGGAAAATCACAGCACGGTGTTTTCCTTCCGATCCATGAACAGTCACGCTGTTTCACCTGAAAGTTTAAAAGGCATTTTATTCCATGCTGTCACTCCTTGCTTTTATCTGTGCTGCTTTTAAAAAGCATCTCTCAGGAACTATTTTATTTTTTTTTTCTGTAGTGGACAGGCCCTGCCCAGGATACCTGGCCCTTCTGGCTGGGATTCTTACTTGGAACCAAGTAGTGGAGGTAAGGTTAAACTCACCATCAATTCTCATTAAAAGGGAGTTCAACAGAGTAGAATCATGCTTGAATATCAATTTTCTGCTTCAATTTAAAGATATGGATTGTTGATCACGACATGTCTACATCTTCTCAACAACTGCAAAGTGTCACTGAAGTAACTCAGGCTATTTGCTTGTAAGCAAGATTCATTTTTGGCAGTGTATTCTTACCTCCTGTTTACTCTCCACCTGCAGCTATTATTCCCAGCAGAAAGGAGTGGTGTGCTGTTCTTCAGGGCTCACTGACAGAGGAAATGGACAGCAACTGATAACACTGCATAGAAACAGATCTGATGCCAGAGTAACAGACCTGGCTTTGATCTCATCCTGGTGTGTCTGTAATTCCCACCTGTGCAAGAGCAGATCAAGGCCAGGCATTTTCAGTTCCCATGGCAAGTCAGTGGCAACACAACAAGCTCTGCCTCTTGTCTGACTTGATCCATGTGGCTCCTTGAGGGCAGCAGGCAGGATACAGTGATGGAGTTACTGCCCTGGTGCCAGACAGCCCCTGGACTGCTATGAAATCAGTGAACAGACTGGGGGCTTCCTGCTTAAATAGATTTAGAAAATAAAGGAGGAAATGCTTAGGAATATCTCACAGGATCACAAATAAAATATATCCCAAAATCTTGTGTATGTTGAGTGTACTTTAATTTAATTCATTGCAAGTATTTTGAATATTGAAAGAATAAGTCATTCCTACTTTCTCTTGTTCTTTTCCACTTGCTCATTTCCAAAGCAATACAGAGCCTCTAGTTTGTCTCTTCTGAACCTCTTTTAATGGCTCTAGCTAACTATGTTTTGAATTAGTATCCAGACAGTGAATGGTTCTGTTTGTTTTTAATAAATGTGACTGAACAGATTCTGGTTTATTCTGCTGTTGGTAAGTAGTTTCCTCACCAAAACGAAAATATTTATCTGACTCTAAATATTTTTTTTCTGGAGGTTAACCAAAATGCTTTTCCCATTCTTGTCCAGAGGAACCAGTTATAACACTCCAAAGAACTCTAGCATATCAAATATGAATGAAAATAATATATTTCTTATGCAATTGCATGTTTATGTTCATTACACATCATGAAGTAAATGTTATGTTTGTCAGTATATATTTCTACACAACAATATGCTGTGAATGAGAATGTTATCCCTTCTCTCAAGTAATGAAAGTGTATTGAGATTTCCAGATTCATTTTTTCACTGAGGACTAAGTATGTTGGGATCTCTAGCTGAAAACACTGTTGAAACACCCAGCTGGTATTTATGGTTATTTTATTGCTGCCTTAGGGCCAGAAGATACTGAACTAACCGTATCAAACTTTCTTCTTGATATCCTTCCTTCACCCAATTACCCCTTAATACCCTTAATTACTACTCAGCCCTGAAAGTTGCCCCAAAATAGCCAGGTCTCCATGTGCTGAAAGTCTGGAAAGCAGCTGGCTACTAACTCAAACAAAACTCTTTGGAAGGTTATGTGGTAGTCTGCAGTGTTTCTCAGTGGGTCTGAGATGTGTATCTCGAGATGGTCAACACAAACGGGTAGTACCAGCCTGGCTGAATCCACTAGGGACTAGGGACTGGGTTCTGAAACTAGGATCTGCCACTGAGATACTGAGAGGAGTTGAATGTGTATCGCATGTTTCAGCCTACCTGATTATCACAGAGAGGTGCTTTCTACTGTTGGAGTCAATCTGTTGGCATAAAATGATGACACTGATGATTTAGGAGGGCTGAGGGCTATGCATGTGGCACCCTCATCCAGGTGCACAGATGAATTCCCAATGGGAAGCCTGAGCTGGGCACTGCCATAGGTGTGCAAGGTTCACGCTGCTGCTCCTTGGTTTGTAGGTGGCTTCTCTACCAACTCTCCCTCGCCCTGAGCACTGCAACAACAACCCCAGATGGCTGGAGCACCCATCAACCACCCACACTCCAACCGGGGGTATAACCCTCACTGTGTTCTCTTCAAAGACCCAACCACGCTACTGGACACAGAAAATCACAGAATATCCTGAACTGGAAGAAACCCAAAAGGATCATCAAAATCCAACTCCTGCTCCTGCACAGGACAACCCCAAGAATCCACCGTGTGCCTGAGAGTGTTGTCCAAATGCTTCTTGAACCTGTCAGGGTTGATACCATAAGCACGTCCCTGGGGAGCCTGTTACAGCGCCCACCACTATCTGGGTGAAGAACCTTTTCCTAATATCCAACCCAAGCCCCTCCTGACACAGCTTCATGTCATTCCCTCAGATCTTTTCAGGGTCACTACGGAGATGAGATCAGTGTTTCCCCCTCTGCTTCCCCTCACAAGGAAGCTGCAGAATAGCTGCGAGGTGTCCCCTCCATCTCCTGCAGGCTGAAGAAAGAGCAAGAGCCCTCAGCCGCTCCTTATAAGAGCTGCTGTTTCAGAATCGGTGCTGCTGGCAGGGGCACGCTCTGCTTTTGGGTTTGCCGTGCCTCCGGTTTGCTATATTCTCCCAAAAATATCGTAACCCGCAGATTTTTCTGTGTACTTTTTGTAGGATGTAATTTGTGCGGGATACACTCTGAATGGGCGGGCGCGGCGATCCCGGCTCCGGGGCTCCTGGCTTGAGCCCGGGGCAGATCTGGAGAGTTCGGGGCGGCCCGCGGGGAGGGAGGACGGCACGGAGCGGGTCGGCGTCGCCGACACCGTCGGGCAGGGGTCGGTGTCCGGCAGGGAGCGTGGGAGACTGGTGCGGCCTCTGCCGGGAAGAGAGCCAGGCTCCGCGAGAGAAGGAGAAAGAGAGGGAGGCTGGGTCGGTGGGTGCCGGCGGCGACATCCGGAGCGGGACCTCCCTCCCTCCTTCCTCCCTGCGCTGCGCTCCGCTCGGCGCCCGCGGTGAGGCGGGAGCGGGCGTGGCGCCGGAGCGGAGCCGAGCCCCGTAGCAGCTGGGTCTGCGCTCTCTCCCTGCCCCGGCGGCTGCGGGCCGGGCGGCGAGGCCGGAGCACCCCGCGGCCGGGGCGGGGTGGAAATTTACCGGGTCTGTCTTCAGCGAGGCTGCGAGCGAGGGGCTCGGCAGGAGGCGGAGGGAGGGCGGGGAGCGGCGGAGCATCATCTGGCGGGGAACGCGAGGGACCAAATGACTGTGAGGAAGGGCGGTAGCCGCCGCCGAGAGAGGAGCGAGCCGCGGCGCAGCGGCAGCAGCAGCCCCGCTCCCCCCGGCGGCGATGGCGGCGGCGGGGCTGGGCTGAGCTGAGCTGAGCCGGGCCGGGCCGAGCCGAGCCGCATGGCGCGGGCCTGATGTCGGAGCGCGGCCCGGTGCCGCGGCGGCGCTGCGGGAGCAGGAGGAGGATGGCGGGGCTGGCGTGGAAGTGGCCGCGTACCCGCCTGCCCGTGGGCGCCAGCGCCCTGGGCGTCTTCGTCCTCTGCTGGCTTTACGTGTTCCCCGTGTACCGGCTGCCCGACGAGAAGGAAATCGTGCAGGGCGTGCTGCTGCAGCAGGGCAAGGCGTGGAGGAGGAACCAGACTGCGGTCGCCCTGTTCAGGTACCGCCGTGCGCGGCCCAAGGGCAGCGGGGACGGGCAGCCGCGCGAATCCGCGGCCCAGAGCCCACCCGGGCGCCCTCCCTACCCCGCCGAACCCCAAACTTTATTCTTTCTTCCCCGAGCTTTTGTTTTTTCACAGCGGGCGGCAGGCAAGCAGGCAGGGCCCTTTCTGCCCAGCAAAACTTTTCTTGGGGTGGCTCCGTTGGCTGCAGGGTGGAGAAGGGGCTTGGCGCGAGGGATGGAGGCTTTTCCTCGCAGGGATACCTTTGCAAGGAGGGTGAGGTTCCCGGAGATTGCGGCGGTTGCCTGCACAATGGGATGCTTCTCGCTTCTCGGATATCAGTGCCACTGGCAGCCCCTGTGGCTGCTAACAAAGCCCAGGGCTGCCAGCCCGGCTTCCCTCGGTGCTGGGGACTGCCAGCTTGCTGCCAGGAGAAAGCCCAGCTTGTGGAGCTCCCCGGGATGCGCAAGGCAAGGTTTGCGTGGATGTGCATTCGTGTCAGCATGCCCGCTCTGAGCAGCGCTTGGGAAGCTCCGCGCTGCTCCTTGACTCTATGTGGTTTATTATAGAAGCCACGTGAAAAGGCACCTTTTTTCTCCACTTTGCTTTTGACGTGGTTGGGAAATGGCGATAATCCTTGGGGCCCGTTTCACCTTGCCCATCTGCACAGGAGAGGACGAATGTTGCAACCAAGCTACCACAGCTGAGAGCGGTGGAAAACCGAGCGGGTCCCTGCGGTGGGGAGGATTTTTTTAATAGTTCCGCTTTAAAAGCGTGTGCAGCGGAGATTTGCATCCCCTCAAAAATTTCTCACGTGTTTGGGTAAAATACAGACATTTGGAAGAGAGACAGATTTCCCTCCCTTTCCCGGAGGGAAGCTGTTTTTTTTCTCCCTGTCCTCCAAGTAGCAAATTAAAGATCAGAGTGAGTGGTAATCAAATTGCCTACAGAAAAATCCTCTTTAATAAAATGAATCAGAGCCAAAATTCAAGGGACTTCTTTTCCCTTTTGAAAATATTTTTGTTTGTTTTTAAGTGCCATACAGTTTTATTTTAAATTCTTCAGTATTTTCTGAATATAGTCACCTTTGTCATGAACTGGAACTGATGTGGTTGCTTAATATGTTGTCTGCTGGGATAACAAACTTTACAGTTCTTGAAAGGCACATTTGTCGTTAGCCCCCAAAGCCTGCAGGAAATCTGAGCAATGATAGGTGATAAGCAGGTATGTGTTAATACTATTTCATTAGGCAGGCCTAGAAGAAGTCCTCCCTTTAATACTGAACTAGCAATAAGGTACAGATGCAGGATCCCTCTCCTAAAGCACTTAACTAACAGTAGAAGCTATGTTGATCTTCTTGAATATTAATTAATCTTGATCCTGTGCACCAAAGACCCCCTTTTGGGGGCAGATGAATCCAGGCTTTTTTAAAAATTACCCTATAGGTTATGTAGGAAAGAGTTTGGTCTATTAGTTGTCATGTTAGTAAACCAAATGTTTCAAGATTGGTAGTGCTGCTGCAGTTTCAGTTTACAAAGTAGTTTTAGACCCTTTCCACCACATGGTTTAGTAACAAAAACTGTGGCTTAGCAGCTATTCTACTTGTCCATATGTTCTTCTACTCTCTAAGCATAGTGATTATCTCAGAGATGCTATTGAAGAGAGTCTTATGCAATATAAGGAGCTTGTTTTCTTGTCTGAGTCTCTTGATGAGTTGGTGCAGCACTAAATGCAATGAACTTTAAATCAGTCTGCTTTAAAAGTAGTTTTTCAGAGAAGCTGTATGCTGGAGATATGTAGTGGGTATAGTTACTATGTTATTCCAGCAGTTGTGAAGTAGAACTCTATCTTTGCTGCTTAAATTTGCTTCTCTTCATGACAGAAGATTTTGAAGTCGAAGCCCATGTCAGGCAAGCTGCTGTATATTTGAGGTTAACAGAAACTCTTTGCTCTGGTCCTGCTGTCCCTAAGCAAGCCAGCTGTAAAAACTCCAAATTTAACTTCCTGCTGGAAAATTCCAGAGAATGTCAGCCTCTGTTTGAATGGGAAAGGAGGGATAGAGCTTCACAGAAAACCTGCATGTGAACTTTCAAGTAATATGGCTTTCCATAATAGTCTAATATTAAATGTGCTTTAATGTATTATTAATAAAATATTATTTAAGAGCAGTGTTAATTGCTGTTCTCCTTAACACTCCTGCCACGTTCTGGTTAACAAACAATTTTGGCTTTGCTCAGTTTGAAGCATGAATTGGAGTTAATCTGGGCTAAAAATCCATACGCAAATATTCATAGTACTGTTTTGTGTAATACAGTGGCATTTGTGGTATTGTATAGCCAGGTTCTTGGTACACATAGCAAACACCTGATAGGTTTGGAACTTTCTCCTCGTATAAACTCACTGGACTTCTATTGCTGAAGTAGGTGTTGGGTAATTAACTTGATGAAATCATACTTTTCAAACCTCAGAAACACTGTTCTCCTTTTGCCTTCTGTACCTGGATCAAGGGCAACTTCACTAAACGAGTTCAACTAAACCATCTGGGTAATTTAGGGTAGTTTGAGTTGAACCTTAGCAACCCAAGCTGGTAGCTCTTCAATCTCCACTGCTGCTTCCGTCTTCTCTGTACAGCCAGAAACCTTATGGAAAGATCTGATCCCTGTACACCCTTGCTTATGCAAGGACCCAGACTGGCCTGGTTCTTATGGAATGATTCAATGGTGGTTTTGTGTTTGAATGAATTTCCAGAACTGGTTTTCAGATATAAATACCTGTATAATTAGCCATGGATGCCTTTGAATTTCAAGATGATAGAGGTTCAGGGTAGTCATACTGTGAAAGTACCTCCTGTCTGATAAATGCTGAATATTCTGTCAGTCAGATGGTAGAACTGCAAAGTGGTCAAAATAGGAGTAAGACCATCATTAGAGCCACTAAGAGCTAATGTGTCTAATCTGCCTACAATATAATGGCTTGTCATCCTCAGGTGGTTAATGTTATTGAGCCCTAAATGTTTTTATGGATTGCTTAGGAGTTTTTTTAGGGTGTAGTGCTGCTGAGATTATTTAGACAAAAATGTTTACTCGTCTGTTATTTGCTAGGGTAAATTACATACAGTAATACCTTTAGGATGGTGTTATTTAAAATACTGCAATTAATTAAAGGCAGAACTGGGTCTTTTTATCTGCCTTACAAGCTCCATACAACCACGAATTTCAAGCACTGTTTATATGATACTTCTTTCATTTGTTTGTAGAGGGTGGACTTCCTCTAGGGAGTGAATATGCTCATGGGGGGCAGTGGGTTTTGGGTTGTCAGGAGTCCCACTGAACAGGTTGGATGATGGTTAGTGTCCTAAGGGTTCTTCAGGAAGAGATGGGACAGTCCCTGCAAGACAGCAGAAAGGCTTCCTTTGAGATTTAGCTTGTGTTCTTGCTTCTGCTGCTTCAGTTTTTTGTGATTCTGTAAGGTCACCAGGGATTATTCTCGGGGTGACTCGGTGGCAGATGTCCCCTCTGAACTCACTGTTCATGACCTGACTCCAGTCAGAGCATCTGCTACAATTTGTCTCTGCTCTCCAGGGATGTCCCGTCTGACATGGCCAAACTGTCTATGCTCACCTTGGCTGGTGGCTTCTCCACTCCTTTCCACCAGATTTGTCCTCTTGTCCATTTTCCATGGGCAGAGCAGAGAAGCTACTGCCCTGAAAACACACAACACAGTCAGTGGCTGAATTGGACAGGATATCCATGCTCTGGTGTTTGCAGTATGAATGTGAATAGACTGTGGAGCCTCTTCTGCTGTTGGCTTTCCTTTTTTGCTTTGCCTTGCAAAAATCCTGCTCGGTTCCCAGTGTGCCAGAGGGGCTTTCCCCACTGTAACTTCCTCTTGTCACCTGCTCTCTGCTGGCTGTTCATGTCTGTACCTGGAGTGCAATCACATGAGGAGCATCCCCCGTGCACATCACTGTTCATTCTGGATTGTGTTAACACAGAACTAGAATTCCAGGTCATTTCTCCAGCTGGGTATGACAGATGCTGTTGCTGAGTCAGCAAGGTTTTCCTTAGTTCAGATGGCTTTTTTTTTTCTCTTCTCTTTTTATGTCAGCACTGCACATTACATGTGTGTTGGAATCTTCACTGGGCTATTTCAAGGCAAATCTGAGATTAAACTTTGCATTGCTCAGGTTGACTTTAGATAAGAGTTTGGCCCTTCTTAAACAGCTTCATCAGATACACAACTATTCCTGCTTTCACTAGATGCATATGAAGGACAAAGTTAGGAGTAGACCTGGGAGATGCTGAATTAGGTTAGTTCTGCCTGTATGGCCTGAGAAGCCCTGCCCTGAAACTAATGGATATGCCCAGATGTTGAGCCAAATCCAGTTAATTTTTCTGTCCTGAGTAGGTGTTGCTACTGCCCGACTGTGTTTTCATCAACATTTTGCTTGGTTTTCTTGTTGTTGTTGTTGCAGTGGTATTTGCTTCATTGCTGATAAATGGAGTATTTGTAATTTGTGTTTTCCAGCTGGGATGAGAAATTTTGTTGAAGAGGAGCAATTTTTAAAAGCAGGTTAAAGGTGAGAGGAAAGAATGGTTCTTACTGCATGTCATTGTTTGGAGGCTGTGATGAAGAAAGCAAGCTGTAGAGAGGCTTGGCTCCATATCTTCAAGTCTATCCATATCTACAAGTCCATATCTGGGCTTGTAAAAACCCCAGTGTATATGAGAGGATGTAGCCAGCTCCCTGAGATTCTTTTCCTGTTAGCTGGGAGCAGCCAGAGGCCCACAGCCAGAGGCACTGGGGGGCAGGAGGAACAGAGACTTTGTTGGAATTTAGGCTACAGCTGGGGCTGTAATCTTTTATGTACATACCCTGACACTGCCGAATATATGTATTTTCCCATTTATGTTTTCCCTTTTTTTGCTGTATAATGGATGGAATGGGAACTGAATCATCCACACAATGTAGCAATGAGTGATTTATTCCTCTAGTTGTAATTTTCATCTTCAGAGCAGCCAAGAGTGTTGTTCCCATTTGACGTACGTTCAATGACATATATGAAAATTGCTATTTTTGAGGCTAGTTCCTAGTAGCTAAATGTATGGAAAATGAATTGTCTTTCACCCTTTAGAATTTGTCTTTCCCCAGTGTGGATGAACCTCACTGAAATGAGGAATCTGTTTGGACTGCAGTCTTCTGTTGTTCCAGTTTCCTGAGCACCAAAAAATACTTAAATTTTAAATCCCTCTATATACATTAGTCTTCCTCTGTATGCTGCATGGGGTTCTCAAAATGCAAGAAAATTGCTCCTAATGCTAAATCATTTTAATGTAGCTGCATGCAGTTAAATTCAGACTGAAGCACATTAATCCAAGCTAAGTAGTGTTTGTAAACTTCAGTGTAGATTCATGTTTTGTCATGTCACAATTTTTGCATACAGAACATCAGAGATTCTTGTCCCATGTCTTGGAATTTAACCTGATTAGATAAACAGCAGATGGGGTGGGACAAGGCACCGATAAGTTCCTGGACCCTGGCAAAGCATTTTTTTTCTGTAAAGTATTTGCTACAGAAGCTCTGAGCTTCATGAAGAAGCTGTGCCTGTTGCCTTGACCTTAGTGATATTTGAAATTTTTAGCAAGGTGTGAATTATATTGTGGAGAACTAAATCCTGGTTTTCACCAGGATTCTGGAGGTCACTTTCCCACTGCTCCATTTAGGATAAAGGTGAAGATTGTGAAATTAGATTGTTATAAAATATTTTATGGCTAGCAGAATGGTGTGGGGGTTTTGTTGTTACTGCATTAAATCAACAGATTTTTATTTTGATTTCTGTTCCATTTGCTGGAAAATGCCCTCCTTAATTTCTTAGTTTAGAGATGCCCTTTTCAGATGGAGATGTGGCTACAGTGAAGCTTTTAAAGCTGCTGGGATCTACGTCTCTCATGATTGCTGAGAGTATCCTGAACATTTCCTGAACAATCATTGTGTTTATATTACTTCTTTTGTCCCCTCCATGTCTTCTTCAGCCTGTTCCCATCTTAAGCTGCTTGAGGACCTCCTCAGCTTTAAGGAGAGCCCCAGACTATAGGTGTGTCTCCTTTTGAAATTATCCAATTAACATTCACAGTAGTGATACAAAGAACTTGTGTGAAATTATTTACTCCTTTATCTCCTTCCTCGTCTGAACTAACAATACTCTTCTCCAGAGTCTTGCAACTCCCACTGATGATCAGGGCATCTGTTGTTTTGCATCCTTGATGTTCCAGTTGTTGGCTATCAGGCTTTCCAGGTAAATTGCAGACTTTGCATTCACGTATTAGCAAGGTAAAGGCTCTAGTTATCAGGTTGCCTCTGCTCAGAAGAAGCAACACCAGCTTTAATTTAAATGTTGCTATAGAGCTATCCTATATTTTAAGGGATGCTGGGAAAACAGATCATCAGCTATTTTCCTTGATTTCTTGTGGGAAAAGTTTGCTCTGCATATTTCTAGAATGCAAGGAGTGGCTGTTGATGTAACAGAGAAATAACAGCTTTGTATTTCCTGTCAGAGATGGAAGACAAAACATATTTTTTTCTCCAGTGAAACGATTTTCATATTTTCCTGTATGGTCCATCTTGGCCAAATGTCAGTTCTGGGATTCTATTTCATCTACCTCAGTGTTTGGATATTCCCTTGTTCTGCTGATGCTGTTGGTCCTGCGGTGTGGTGATACCCTAGGGCAGGTTGATGAGGGACCTACTGCTGTAGGTAGTACTCAGAAATGCCAAAAGAGTTGAGGAAACTAGTCCAAAAGGCTGGAAATGTGCAGTGAACAGCTGATGCTGAACCCAAAGCTCTCTGACTGATGCCTGCCTTTCTCAGTGAATCTGTAAGGTTTAGGCCTAATGGCAAATGGGATGAAGACTATGAGGTTACTCATCTGGGCTCCAGTCCTCCTGCTTTTAATGCTAGAGGACACTGGATTTTGGTTCCCCATTTACTAATATACAGCAAAGGAAGCAGAGTTATAAAGGGAATTATGGAAACTGTCCATGGCATGGTTATCTCTTGTAACTGAACTTCAGGTTTAGGTTACCACTAGCATCAGTTGGGAATTCTGTGAGTAATTGCCACTGTCCAGAAATTATTATTTCTGAAGTACCATAAGCTTGCAGGGAGACATTCTGTGCTCTGAAGGATTTTCCTTTCAGGAGTATGTGGTCCTGGCTATGCAGATTAGGAATTTTGATTAGTGGGATGGGTTTTCCATTTGTTAATGCAGTTTTTAGTGTGAAGGAATACCTGGGCAAGTGACCGGCTGTGGGAATGTTCCCTGGAGAAGTGATCCAGTGCTTGTGCTGAAGGTTTGGTGGGTACTGGCTCTTTCTGCTGCTAGAACTGGAATACCAGCTTACTCCTTGTGAAGTGTGCAATGCATTTGTTTTAGTTGTTTTCTTCTTTCTGTGACTTCCATTGAAGCATTTATCTATTTCAAAGAGAATAGAAGAGCTCTTCATTCCATATGTAGAATTCACTAGGGATATGAATTCTTGTTCCTGGGTAGTAACTCACAGTTACTTACAGTATAAAGAATGAATTGTCAGCTACCGGTGAAATTAAAATTTTCTCCTTCTGCTTCATCTGTGAGCTCTGTCACTAGACAACAGTAGCGAGTGCTGCAGCAGACATTCCTAAATGGAATGTAGTCTTTAGATGATCCTTGCTCATTATGGATGATTTACTGCCATCCAGTCAGGCAACATTGCCTTCTTATTTGTCTGAGCGAGGTTCAGACTCTTTGCAGTCTCCTGTGTTGTGCCATTTATTGCTTAACGGTAATGTAGAGAACAAGAGAATAAATCCATATAGGGTGTGGCTGTAACATGGGATAGAAAGGAGATGCAAAATTTGTGAGGCAGGAGCAGAGGAATGCTGTTCAGAGGAGAATGGGAATGATGAAGTGAGCACTCTGTCTACAGCTTGCTTAAAGATTGATTTGAAAAATAAATTTGTGATAAATGCATGCTGTATTTAATTTTATGTGCTTTTAGACCTCTGTAATTTTTATTATATAATTAAGAAATGGGTTGAGAAACTTTGGTCTGTCTACATAAATCTGTAAAGCAGATAGCTCACGTGTAAGTTCTCAGAAAGTTTATATAGCTACCACTATTCCTCAGTTATGTGGAGAGGAGTTAAAGATTTGTCATTGTGATGGTCTTAACTTAGGAGTATGAGGAGGACACCTCTCGCCAAGGACCAGGAGTCCAGCGGTTTTCAGGTTCTGGAGCTCTGAGGCTCAGCAGGCCAGAGAATATCCCCCTGCAAAATTCCACCTGGCTTGGTGGTGCTTACTCCTCTCTCAGAGGAAAGCAGGAAAGGGTGCCAAACTACACATTTTGAGGCTAGGGGCATTTAATATGACTTGGAGAATGCCCACCCTTGTAATAGCTGTGCCAGCACATGCAGTCAAGTGAATTTGTGACAGTCTTGCTTTCACGGGATAGATATGAAACAGAATGTTGCAGTCCTCATAACTACAGTGAAGTGCTTGTAAATGTGAATAGTGGCTTGGCCCCCAAAAGGCAAGTAAAAATCTAGTGTGGGTTGTTGTAATTCAGAAGCCTAATTTCTGTGCTTAATCATCATTTTGGGGGCCTGACTCACAGTTCTTAAGTGCTAGGGATTGCTGTTGTGAGAATTACATATCAGCCTATAATTAGATGCAATTTTTAATTAAGGAAACTGCAACAGTGAAAGGAATAGGAGAAACAAAAGCAATCCGGGCATTCCTTCACAGGTATATTCTTGAACATTTTGTCTTGGCAGCCAGCAAACATCTAGCACGAACACACTTGCTGAGCCTTATGGACAAATGCTGAACATCTCCAGGTTGATGTATGCCCAGCTGGATGAAGCCGTAAAAACGCACATGAGATACTTATTCTTTCTATCCTGTTTAAGCCATTGCCTTTAAATGTATCCGGAAGGGAATGGCAGTGTGCTCTTCCAGCTTTCTGATCCACAAATTGTAACAATAACAAAGAAGTTAGCCTGTCAATAGAGAAATCATGTGTTTTGATAAATCTGTTTAGACAACAGAACAAGTGGAAAACACATATTTAGTGTAGTTCAGTAAGTGCTAATGGGTCCAGCATCTGAGAACATGTTTATTTTTGTCTTGGGTCTTTGATGCTTTCTCTCATTCAAAAAAACCGAACAAACTGTTTCGTGCTTCGCTTGTCTAATAGGCCATTGCTATTGAAAGTCTAAGAGGGTTGAGTTTGTTGTTTTTCCTCACCTAACCTGTGGGAAAATGTTGAGTTGGTTTTACAAATTTAGTACAAGTTCTGTTTTCTCATCTGCTGCAGAACAGCAGATCTGCATCACAGGGAAAAGCAAAGTTCCCTCTGCTGGGGTTCCAGCGGATGTGGGCTCTCTTCTCTGTAGCGTAACCAGGAGAACGTGTGCAGTGTGCTGTCACTTGAAATCAAGGATCAACCTAGATGAATATGAGCTTGCTCAGCACTTTAGAGCTTAATCAGTTCTTTCCCAAAGAACTTTTAGCTTAATCATTTGGTTTTACGTGGTGTCTCATGTGGCTCTGCAGTCTGTCTGGTGAGACTCTTACTCCTTTCCATTTAAGATCAATAATTTGTTTTGCCTTAGAGAAATTAAAAAGACATCTCAAAGTCCTGAGAAGTAAGCCGGTTCCACTTAAGAATTGCTGCCAGTGTACAGGTGTTTCTCAAAAACCTGGATTACTGCTAAGAACAGATTAGCTTTAAATAAGTTTAAGGAAGAAATAGCAGGCATTGTCATTTCATCATCACCTTTTTGGGTCTGAAGTGAATCGGCTGAATGTATTGCAGAGGAAGATCTCCCAAAGCACACTGGAGGAGTGATTGACCACATAAACATGATTTTAAAAGTATTTAAACCAACTTTCAGGCAATACCCCTGTCTTAAGAAGCCTAGTTGCAGGGCTAAGTAGGTTGGATTATTTATTTAGTGAATTTTTACTTTTAGTGAATTTTTGTAGTGAATTACATTTAGTGAATTTTTACTTCTGTCCTCATACTGAGTAGATATCTTGGATAAATTTCTTGAAGGATGTTTAGGATTTTTGCTTGCTCTTTTTAGCAGCTGCTTTTAAATGTTGATACTGTAAAAGACCATAGACCTTCAGAAAGTTAATTCACAGTGAAAAGCACTCTGGGTCCTCTGGGCTTATGCTTTCCCTTATCAAGCTGATATACCTCCTCTGAAAAGAGGAGTGAGGAGGCATCCTTGTGATTTCTTCCCTCCTTTTTCTGGTCCTTCTCTCGCATCCCTCCCTGCCTGGAGGTGCTGGCTGTGCCTGCTGTCCCTTGGGAATTTACAGGTGACATCATAGGCATGCCAGCTCCAGAATAACCTGTGCCCTGGTGTTTTGGAAAAGGATTGCCATAATGCTTTGGATGATTTCCAGAACTACCTCAGCTGTCGCCAGCAACTCTTCCCACTTCAGAGTAATATGTTCTATAAATACTGGTGCAAATCAGGCTCTGGTTGTGTCCCAGATCCCTCAACTTCTTTCGTCCCTGGTGACAGGACTGTAGAGTGACAGGCAGCAGGTGCTGCTCCAGTGTCCAGCTTGGGCAGAGCAGGGAGCACAGCTCTGCCAGCATTTGGTCTTGTCCTGGTTGCTGGCTGCTCTCAGGAGCAGGGTGCCTTCCTTTATATATTCATATTCTTACATAAATGCTGAGTTGGAAAACTCTCTTGGGAAAAGTGTCAGAACCCTCTTGCTGGCTGAAAGGGAAGGGTTGTTGAATGGAGTGCTCCAGAAGGAAAGAAAATGCTCTTGGAGGGCAAGAGGGAAGATGATGAGATGGAGAAGCCTTAGGAGGTTGGGAGGGAGGTGGAAGATTGCTAGGGCTTAACACAGTAGAGACAAGGAGTTTGTAGCAGCAGGGGCACTGAAGAAGAAGGAACATAAAAAGCAGAGAATAAAATAAAGAAGCGTTTATGTGAAGCAGAATAACAGAGAAAGGCCATGGTTAGGAAATTTGAGAACAAGTATGTGGCTAAATCGGGAAAGCAATCACTTAAAGGTAAAACATTCTGTGAAGTGGACAGTTTAAGGGCTGCTCAGTTGGTTAAGCAAGATAACCCAAGGAAGTAACAATTAATTAAAACAGTGTGAGGCAAATTATAATTTTAGTGAAGCAGCTCAAGTACCGGATGGAAGCAAATCACTTGGTTAAATTGAGGGTCCAGTTTCAATGGCCAGAGGTACAAGAGAGGCTGTGAAACCATAATTGGAGAGGGCATTTTCATACTACAAGGATAGGAGAATCATTTTGCTCTAGAGATGACTGTTGAAGTGATGCGATTTGGAAGTGGAGTGATGAAATATGTGGAGTACAGCCCACTCACTGCAGCTATCTCTGGTACCTGTCCTACTTAAGAGCTGTGGTAGGGAAAATGTCCATATGGTTAGCGAAAAGACAGGAAAACAACATTTGTTGCTCTATTTTTTTTCATTTTCTAATTGCATTTTGCCAAATAGACAGTCCACAGGCTTGACATCTAGTGAACTTTGTTTGCTGAGGGCTAGCTTGCCCTTTGTGGCACCAGCAGCTCAGGCTGAGGAATCATGAATTACAGCCAGCAATTCTTTGACTTCTCATATCTCAAACTGGGGTTGGTTACTATGGTTTTGGGGTGAGACTCTAAAACAAAGGCATGCTTTGTTCTGTCTGGATGCCATCCATAGCATTTCTGATGAGATGACTTCTCACTGTATGTTTAGTAGGCTCATACACATTGTTGGCATTAAATGGATGCATGCATAATGTGTATTTAGAAAGAACTCCAAACTTTACTGTTTTGGGGATATTCAGCTGCTTCAAAACTCCACATGCACTTGGCCAGTTTTGGTTCCAAGCTTTGGAGCAGCTCTGGGAAGGTGAGGGATTTGTGGGGGCAGACATGGAGCTTCTACGCTTCTGGGTGTCAAATGCCAGCATCTTCTCCAGAGTGATCTTTCTGTGTGGGAGGCAGGGTGCAAAGCAGTGAAATTCTGGGTCTTGGATGTTGTCTTTCTCTCTCTTCTGCAGCATTTCCATCATGTAGCTTCTGCCCCAAATATGCCTACTTCCCAATGGTTGTAGGAATCCTGTGGGAATTTCCAGGAGATTTGTGAGGTGTGCAGCATAAATCAACTGATAATGGACTTTTATTGCACAGAAAAGTCTCTAGCAGGACTACTTACTCTTTCAGGTCCTATTGGTTTAGTTTCCTATCTCTGTCAAGGCCTGGCACCAAACGCTGCAGAGAAAGTCATGCAATAAATGTAGTAGTAGTATGATCTCCCAAATAAATAAATGTCTCAGGTTCCTAGCATTTTGAGACTTCATTTAGCTTTCACTAACTTAGTTTAATACCTGTTGTTCCTTACAACAACCTTTTGTGTTCTTGGTGCTTACATAAGCAGTCAATTCCATCTTAACCTTCATTATGCTTAATTAAGGAAGTGCAGGTGTTCTTGGAATGGTTAGTTCTTAAATATATTTGTCTTACTCTTAGATTGCTGCTTAATCAGTTTAAAAGAAATGTGTTTCGTCTTTGGCTTATACACCCTTTTTATACTAATTTGCTTTTTTATCTCGTTGATTTTTAGATTGTGACATTGTACTAGAAGACAAAATGTCACCATGCTGTTGAAAGCTAAATAGCTCATCTTCAGCTCTGTAGTAAACAGTTTGATTATTGTGGAAAGTGAGTTATTGCTCTCTAAAGTTGTTCAGTTGTTGCTTCTGAACTGATCCTTTTTTTTTTCTTCTAAATAATTCACTGGTTAAGTTTCTTGAAATGAGTAGCATAGACCAACTGGCCATGATTCAGTAGAGCTCTGTAACTTGTCATGCATTCTGGAGCTGTAAGGTGAATTTTCAAGATGAATTTGAGACCTAAAAAAGTGGCAGTTGGACTACGCAGTTGATGGATGCTCTCAAATCAGCTGTATCAGGCCTGGGAGCTGAGGCTTGGTCAAAGGAAAAAGTATGTTGGGTTAACTTTTGTGTAGTACACATCCTGTAGGTATGAATGTGGGAGTCTTCTCATGCAGGTCAAGACGCTGACATTTATTTGCCTGATAGGGCACGTTTTTTATTTTTACTCAGGAAGGAAAACCACAGATTCAGTCAGTTTGTTATGAAGTAAGTGTAGTGCTGCCCCAAGAAGCTAGGGACAAAGGGGTCAGAAAGAGAGAATGCCCTGGGTGCTTGGGGCCAGAGACTGTGGGATTCTTGTTTCTAGCATGTATTTTCCACAATGTTCCCAAAGGATTATGAGCTACTTCCAATCCAAACTGAGGAGTTCAGGATCAATAAGTTAGAGAATCTGCTATCTTCCTTCCTCACTCCCCTCAGGATCCTGAATTGCATTGTTTCATGGGCCAGTGGTTTTATTGATTATATATCCCCAGTCAGGGTTTTCTTGTTAGTGAACAGTAGATCCAGCTGTAAGCTGACTCATCAATACCTGTACCAAAATTTATCCCTGACACACTCCAGAAATCTCTCAGGTTGCTTGCATCACTCTGTGTTGCCCTTCTTGTGTGTGTCAGGGAGACATATACAAGTCTCCTAATGGACCCAAGGGATTTCCTTGACTCTTTTAAAGAAGGTTTCTGTTCCCAGCACTATGCCTCATTCTTTGGGAATTGAGGATGTGGATTCCTGGGTAAAAGTATACTCAGGTTGGATACATGAGCCTGAGAGACTGCATGTCTGTGAGTTTAATGTCTTGTCTTGTTTGAAAGAGCTGGTTTATAAATTCCTCCCTCAGATCTTTTCAGAACCCAGCTTAAGTATTTTTAATATTTAGATTTCTTTGGATTATGGGTAGTCTGTGAAAAATGGAGCATGGCAGCTAATTAAACTTAGGAATTCGACAGTACTTCAACCCAGAATAGTTTCCCGTGATGTGTGGCTGTATATGTCAAACTCTTCAGACTTGGCTTTTATTTGGAATTTCATAGTGGTGCAGTATATATAACTCTTGCAGGGTTTCAACGTGGTGTGTTTTGCTTTGTTGTAGTATGCTAGGCAGCTCCCAAAACAGCAACAGGTCTCCTGTTCCCTACCTTTACTCTAATGGATCTTGTAACTGGGTTCTCACAGAATAAAGAAGTCTATAAAGGATGGGAAACTCAGTCAGAAAGAAGAGGGGAAAGTAAAATTCCAGACTTGATTTCTGCCAGGAACGTTTCCTGTAGCTGTTCTGCAGCACTCGGAAGCCCAGGGATTCCCAGACCCACCCACTCATGGCTGTGCAGGGGAGATGTGGTTGTATAGCTGGGGGCATGTCTGACAGATGGCAGAGGCAGGAGACGTGGATGGAAAAGAAAACATCTTGGCAAGGTGGGTGGGAGTCATAGCATGTAATAATCTCTGTGGTTTGTGTTTGACAGGCTTTTAGGAATTCTAATCTCACATGGAGTGTTAGCTTGTTAAAGGCCACCAAATTGGGCAGAGGGAGAAGTTGGATAAATTACATTTTCTGCCACGACTTCAGGCCTATAAGAGCTTAGTACATAAATCATGTTTATCCCCTAGGAAGCTGTTTGATTGCTCTGGGTAGCAGGATTTGTGCATTCCTGATTTATTCCCAGCAGCACAGAGCATAGCACAGCAAACTGCTTAGATTAGGATAAACTCAAGCATGCTTCCTGTCTTGTCCACACTTCTTTTTCACTGCCTGCTCTCTGTTTTCTACTTTTGCTTCTTCTTCTGTGCCTGCGCAGGAAATCTCCCCACCCCAGAACCATAAACATTGTGGCATGTTGCGAAACTCTGTTTGTAGTGAGTGCTGCCAGATACAATTTCCTAAATGATAATGGCAAAACGGCGTGCAATGGGATGAAAGTTGTAAATGTATGATGACCTTGATGGCTGGAGCTGTTTGGGTTATATAATTTATAAGGACTGTTTCAGCGCCCTGACAAGCTGTAGTGGTGCCTGTGAACTTCTGGAAGCTTTGGAAGTGAGTTTTGGAAACACTGTTTTCAGCGCCATGTGAATATTTGTAGTGGAAGCCAGATTTATGTTCCTTGATTACACTGGAAAATTCTTTCTTGTGGGTTGGGGGAAGTTCTGCCACCTCTATTTAGGGTCTAGAATAGCTCAGATGATGAGCCTCTGCGTGTCCTTTGGAAGCAGCTGTTAAAAAATAGAAATGCAGATTACATGTTTTAGATGAAACAAGGAGTGCTTAGATCCCCACTGCATTAAGTCTGACCCAGGGAATTCCCTGTGTTTCATACACCCTGAATTCCAAGTGGATGTTTGTGGTGAGCAGTGGATTGGTGCTGTGACTCTGTCCAGAGAGACTTGTCTCTGGTTAGGTTGCCAGTGAAGGAGTGGAGTGACTCAGAAATGAGATGATGTGGGAGGAAACTCGGGAAATATCTTGTGGGCTGTTCCCCACCTCCTGTTAGAGACTCCTGAGGTTTCTTTGCCATAGTGAGTGTTAGACAGAGAGGAGGTTTGAGAATGCTTTAAGCAATCACAAGAGGCATTTTACGGAGTTGTTAGTAAGTTGGCAGCCTTGTTGAGACCAAATAGCAAAAGATTGCTTCTGCATCAGCATTTTGTCCTTTCTAATGTGGTGCTAGCAGTGTTTGTTACTGAGATATGTTCAGAAAGACCAAAAAAAAAAAAAAATCACTTTCCTGAGTGATTTTGCTCCTGCGAAATGGAGCTTTGACCATCTCAAATCAATTGATACAATTGATCACCACAGCTGTCACTCAGCCACTGGGAATGGAAGTAGGAGAGTAGCAAAAAGAAATTCTGTGATCCAGCATTTGCTTCTGCTTTTGTTTCATCGTAACAGAGTCCCTGATGATCATCAATAAACTTGATTTTTGGGTTTTTACTGGGCCTACAGGAGAGAAAGGTGTGAAGACGAGCAGGGTATATGGCCTCTTGTTCTTGGAACTGGTGTCTGAAGGGGATTTGTGAGAGCATCTCAGCTGATCTTCCCTATAAGAACAGACTAATTTCAACTCAGAACTGGTGAGATCTTATTTCAATAAGTCTGTAAAGAGGTAAAAGAATTACACTATGGTGGAGGTCAATATGATTGCAAGATGACTACCATTTAACTTTTTTTCTTTAGCTTCACCAAAAGAGACTTAAAAAACCTAGGAATTGGAATTTCTAATGAAAAGAGGTTCTAATTTGTATATGTCTTTATTTTAATCTACTTAGTGCCTTTAGAAAAGTGTTTGCATCAATAAAGCTGATTCTATAGCACCTAGCACTTGGGCCAGGTTTAAAACACATTAGCAACATCTCAAAAATTAAGCTTTTACCTGCAAACAGAGGAATTGCAAGTTCAAGGTGTGTTTCAGATAAATGGCTCTGTTTTAATCGGTGATAATTTTACCATTCTTGTTTATCTGTTAGAAGCCATCTGTCAGCACACAGGAGGACCACTGAACTCAGTTCAGAAATATTTCTGGATCCTCGGCCACCCGATGGTCAGCTGTTTACAGAAGTGATGGTGGTGGTTGAAGCAGCTGGGGTTGTAAGTGAAGTCCACTGTCAGTGCTTGGTGATGCATTAAATCCTGGCTTTCATCCAAAATCAGACGATTACAGCTTAACTGGTGTATAATTCTGTTCAGAAGCAACAAAGAGCACACTGTTTTGTCAGTGTCCATTTCAAGGAAGCTAAAGCAAGGCATTATTTGCCATTTATGGATTATTTTCCCTTTTTCAGTCTGTAGGAAATGTGATGTAACTGGAATCTCAAATCATAATCCACTCTAAGAAATTTCTCTCACTGGCAGATTTCATCCAAATTAAACGGAATAATAGAAGGCTTACAGGTAGTGAGTTCCTACTAGTTTAATGAAAAACTGGAGAAAAGAGAGAGGTCAAGCCCAAGGTTTCCTATTTTGTTTGGCCTCCTGTTTGGCTGATCAGCTCATCCTGCTGGCTGGTAGGCATCAGGTGGATGCTTCCCAACCAGGCAAAACTCATTCCACCTCCTAAACAATTGATAGTTATGAGATGTGGGAAACAGTTTCTGAGAAATGAGAGGAGCAAGTTTCTGTTCAAAACTGGGCTTCCTTCAGTCTATTCTTTCAGATTTATTCATCCACCTTTGATGAGTTTAAACTTTTATCCAGATGTGCACCTTCATATGCCTTTGAAAAGATACTGTTTTTTCATGCCTTTTCCTGTGATACTTTTACATATTCTTGTCTCTGTCACATGTATAGGCCACGGCTGCTGGGTCACCTACAGTTTTTGCATCAAAAACCGCTTGGAGTGACAAATGCAAGAGTATTCCTTTCGTCTTTATTTCTGTTGCCTCAGCTTTTAGGAAAAAGGATTTTTTTTTTTTTCTTTCTGTCTCATTCCCCTTCTGTCAAGGGGCATGAGTGAATTGATCAAATTAGTGAAAAGCACTCTATGGACTTTTTTGGATAGGGACACTTTTGCAAGGAACATTACTTACAGGGCTTTTATCTGAGTTGAAGAAGCAGGTGGAGAAGTCACTGAGGTGTGATCATTGACTGCTTAGATCCAGGTGGGACCTATCAACACTTTAGATAGTGCAAGGTCAAATGTAAGATTGGAGCTGCTCAATTAATTTTTAGTGAATCTCCTTCTTGTGAAAAAAAACCAGCTACCCTGTGCCCTTGTTGAGGCCAGATATTTCTGTGTTGTGATGGCACAAAGCAAGCAGCAATTTCACTGGAAGGTAGGAGGGAAGTGGTGAGAATAACTATTCCCTCCTGCAGCAGCAGCTCGTGTAGTGTAACTTCATATCTCAGTTATGGTTCTGCTGTTTTGCAAGACAGCTGTTCATTAATTTCACCTCATATCTTTGAAAACTGCTCTCCTCTTGCCTGGTTCATAAGATTTAAAAAAAAAAAAAAAAAAAAAAGAGAGAGCTAGCACATGTGGCAATTAATCTCCTCCCCTGCCCTGCTCCCCTTTGCCTCTGAATTCTCTGTGACAATATCACCCGTCAGTACAGCTGTTCCAGTTCGTCTTGCTGACACTGTGGGGGCTGTGTGAGCAGAGATGAAAATCCATCAGAGGGGGCTGCTGGCAAACAGGATCCTTCCATGGGATGCTGTAGAGAAGCAGAAGGGCTACAATCCCTTTCTCACAGCTCACCTTTGCTGCAGAAGCCTCCATTGACTTCCTAGGATCTGGAGCAGCAAGCCTGGCTTCATGGATTGGAATAAAGCTATCAAATGTAGATGTTCCTTCATGGTCATTAGAGAGGAGATGGGTGTTTAGTCTGAGATGAAGCCCATCCTAAAAGGATGAGCCTTCCATGAGGAAGGCTTGAAGTGACCTCAGTTTGCATTTCAAATACTGTAAATGAGATGAAGCCTGTGTCTTCTCTGACACAGTTATATTGAGGGAATGGTGGTGGTGGCAGCGTTAGCAAAGCAAAGGCTGGATTTCAGCATTGTGTGAGGTTTCTGTCTGCCACCCAGAAACCATCATTTGGGCTCATGGTCAGGTTCCTCACTTCTCTGGGCGATGTGGCTGTTCATTGCAGTTCCCAGGTGGGATTTCAAGTCAGTGCTGCTGTCTCTCCTGGATGTGGCTGGGAAAATACAGATGGCTCAGAGACATCCTGCATTCCAGTAAATTTTACTGCATTAATAATTTGGATATCTTTGCTACTGCTAGTCACAGTTTGTGGTGGTTTCCTTATAATACAGCTCTTTTATACATCTGGTATGAGAGTCTTAGAAAAATTTCATCTGACCAAGTCCTAGAATTCATACTCTGTAATTCATACCTTATAATTTGTATTTCAAAGCTTGCAAGCAGGGTTCGAGCATAGGAATTTGAGACAAGTTTGCATGAATCAAAATGTGTTTCTCTGAAAGGAAGTGAACAGTTCTGTGTTGCAGTAGCTTTTCAGATCAAAGCTGATCCATATTTGAGTAAAAAAAATTGACAGGAGAAAAGATAGACTAAAAGCTTGTCAGGTGATCTGGTAGACTTTTATTCACTCAGTTACAGAATCATGGAATGGCCTGGGTTGAAACAAACCTTAAAGATCATCTCATTCTACTCCCCTGCCATGGGCAGGGACACCTTCCACTATCCCAGGTTGCTCAGAGCCCCATCCAGCCTGGCCTTGGACACTTCCAGGGTTGGGGCAGCCACAGCTTCTGTGGGAAACCTGTGCCAGTGCCTCACCACCCTCACAGGGAAGAATTTTTGCTAATACACAATCTAAACCTCCTCTTTGTCAGTGTGACTCCATTCCCCCTTGTCCTGTCACTCCAGCTCTCTCAAATAGTCTCTCTCCATCTTTCCTGTGGGCTCCCTTCAGGAAGTGGAAGGCTGCTACAGGGTCTTCCCAGAGCCTTCTCTTCTCCAGGCTTGTTTAAGTAGTCATAGCACAAGAAGTGTCTTTTCCTTACACTTTTTATCCTAAAAGGAAAAGCTTTGAAGCTACAGTTATAGAGTTAAATATTTAAACCAACTTAATTTAAATGTGTAAATCTCCATCTTCTAGACTCCAAAATATTAAACTGCTCTTTCAAGCTGTAGTTGCCCCTATTCAAACATATTTAATTGGCCCTACACTTTAACACATCCTTAATACAGTAATGGTAAATTTTATTCTTTATGGGTTCATGGATTTCAGTTGTTGCTCAGAGCTGGGAAATGCCCTCCTGAATGAGATCAACCATTGCACAAAACCTCTTAGTAAGAAAACAATACCAATCCACTGCCAAGACCTTAAGCATCTGCTATTAACTCCTCATCAGATTTGAAAGCATCCATCATTTTGTCCAAAAAAAAAAAAAAAAAAATTAAAAAAAAAAAAAGTGGTTTTCTAAAAGAAAATAGTCCAAATTCACCTCAGATGTCAGTTCATAGGTTTCATCAAGCATTTGTTCAGCCAGCATGCCAAATAAATTAATAGCTTTTCTATCTCAGCCAGAATTTTGTACTTCAGTTCAAACACTCTGCAGTTATTTTAACTCTGAGTTGAAAAAAATAAAAATCTCATCTTGTCTCATCTTATTTTAAAAGGAAGGAATGAGGCATCATGAGAGAAGTGAATGTCTATCTAGAACATTGGTTAAATATTCATTGAGAAGTTAAAAACTGGTGATCAAAACCACAAAATTCTTCTTTATGCCTGTATTTTGAGTATGATATTCAGTGGTGAAATTCTTTCTTGTCACATTTTTGTCAGTCTCTTATATTCTCCAGAGAAAGAAAGTTGCAAAAAGCAGTTTTGCTGAAGATGATGAGGATGCTTATCGCCTTAAAGAAGTTCAGTCCACAGGCCTGAGCTGGCCCTCCAGAAGATTTTTGCATCCTGAAAAGGTGGATTCTTACTCTTTTTGTAAGATGTGCTCTTGTGACAGGAGCCTGTCACATCACATTGTGACAGCTCATTGAATTCTGGCAGGTTTTGCATGTTGTATTTGTGGGGAGCAGCACAACATCAGGTATTGAAAAGAAACATAAAACATTCCACATTGCTCACAGTTTCAGGCAGTACTGGGGAATTCTTATGTATACATTTTTCATAGCTCTACACAAAATTAATTAATTAAATAAATCAATAAATAATTTAGTCTAAACTGTTTCATAATGGTGTTGAATTTGTGAAACAATTAAAGACAAGAGAAAGCATTACTCACAGACAGTGCTATGGAGGCCTTAGAACCAACTGTGAATATGGAGTGGTTTTCATAAAAAAGGAAATTCTAGCATTTTAAAAAACTCTTCTGAATCTTTCTCTTGGCTCACTTAGAATTATCTCAGTCATGGTGATGGATTCCAATTCATCTCTGGATGGTTCTCATCCAAATAATGAAAAAAGATCCCTTTCTGAGACTCAGATAACAAAAGATCAATAATGTGGACTTGGTTGCCCTTCACTGTTTTTTAAATTTTACATTCTCAATAGGTTTTCATCCATTTTCTGCTGTAGTCAGAGGCCCTGCCACTCCTCTCAGGTGAAATGGCATTATCTAATGGCCATCAGAAAGAAACGTTTCGAGAAATCAAAAATGATGAGAGGAAATGTCTGCCCTCTGCACACTGACAGCTGAGGTCATCTATCACTGTCAGTAAAGCTTTTTATTTTTTGTATTCTGGCCCAAGTCCAGACTGTGCCAGGTCTGTGAGATTAGTTTTGATTAGATGATATTATTGTTGGCCTTCAGTTACCTTCCCTTCTTGCTCATCTTTAGCAACCAAAAACCAGAAGTCTGGTTGCAAAGACATAAGATTGGTTATTGCTACTTATATTTTTGAGGTTCACTTTGGTCAAGCTGTCTATAATAATTATTAAGGTTAAAAGCTTACATTAAAAAAAATTATACAACAAAAAAGAAAATAGAAAACATCTAGTCACATTACTTAATTGCAATTAGACTCAGGAAAAATCCTTCAACATTGGTGTTACAGAATGAATCTTCCACGGCTGTGGCTTCTGAAATCCTGCTTTCAATGTTGCTTGTGAACAGAAGCCTGGATATACTTGAGGAAGGGGTATTGTAACATTTCTCCTCTGCCTGTATGAAAAAAAAAGTAACAAAAATGAATTTATTGCTATCAGATATCCAAATCAAATAAACTGGAGAAATCCACAAAATAATGGGTATCTTGTTCCTCTCATGGAAGTACATCCTTTTATAATTGGACTTTGACATTAATCAATTTTGTCATTCCTACCTATTACATAATCTTTATGGCTCAAATCTTAAGATCAAACTAGAAATAAAATACAAAAAACCATTAAAGGGTACCCATAGATAGTGAATATTTGAATAAATGGATAAGTCTTCTGAAACGAAAACTCTCCAGTGAAACAAAAGAATGTTTCTTTTAGCTATGAAAAAGCAAAAGAACATTGCTTTTTTTTACCACAGACACCAGAACAGTGTCTGTGTCTGTCTGGGTGGTTTTTGTTCTTAACATACATCCTACTCTTGCTGTCTAAAAGGCTTCTGGGTGGGTCAACAAAGAATGGGAAAATTAATATACATTGAGAGCCTGTGAGGAATAATATACCCCAAAAGGCAACAGCTCACCTCACTTCATGCACAATTAGAGAAGCCACAGTTAAAATAGTGATAATTTCCAAGAGATGGCCAACATGCTTTTAGAGAGGTTGGTATGTTTAGGAGAAAACCCCCTGAAGCCAGATCCACAATGTGCAGCTGCAGTGTCCATGTCCCTGGCACCCAGGGGGGAAGGAGGATGAGGAGCTGGAGGCTGCAGTTCTCCCAAAGCACCTGGGTAACAGACTTTGTGTCACCCCTGAGTGTGAGCAGCAAAATTCAGGCTGCTGTTACAGAGGTGAAATGAAAACAAGGAGCAATGTCAGCCTGCATCCCACAGCTGGTCATGGATGTTCCATGGATGTTCCACTTTCATTTCAAATAAGAGCACAGAGAAGGTTTCCAAGCACCTACCAGTTGACAAGAACCAGCATGAAGAGACTGTAAATTGATTGTACTGGTAAATGTCTCTACAGGGAAATGTAAGGTAAAAAACATTGTAAAGAACATTTATCCCTACCATCTTTGGTCTAAAAACATAAAGAAGAATGAGGATTTTACACTCAAAGAGCAAACACTCGGTCATTTTATGCTTATGGTTCCAATTATTTTATGGTTTGAATTGTAAGTAGTTCTGTTAGCAAGGGGTGCAGCAAACTGATGTAATACAGAATTCATCCTCTTAATACAATGTTTTGAAATTACATACAGAAACTAAATTTGAGCCTTAAAAATGAAGCTTATAGAGAAATACTCTTTTTTCCAATATATATAAAGGAAATTTTGGCTCAAATTAGATTTTGCAATTCAAATGATGATCCTAGAAGAGGAACAATGCTGAGCTCTCAGGGATGTGATGGATGCTCCCAGGTCACTGAAGACCACACAGAAGAGCAGGATGCAAAGGGCACTGTCAAGAGGTACATGCACCTCTGGCAGGTGATTCAAACCCCCCTCTCCAGGTGTCAGCAAACAGCCTGAGTGTGTTTTGGCCTGTCAATATGCAAATGAATATACCAGCTGAGCTGCTTGGATTTGTCTCATACTTGTGCTCTGTTGTCCTTTCAGAAACAGTGAAGCAATTTGTTCTTTCCGATTTATCAATTCCAGATCCACTCGAGCTTAAAATATGTGATTAAATTATTAAGGTCATAAAATGCTGCAGTTTCAAAGAGGCAAATTATGTTTGCTGGAAACACAAGACAGGCTGTAAGCTGGTGTCAGCTGCTCAGAAGATTCACTCACCAGGATGGGTTGCTTTGTCCCAAAAAGTGTAGAGGTGAAGGGATGTGTCCATGCAAGAATGCCATGAAACCCAGGAGCTACAGGGAAAAGAAAAACTACACCATAAAAGAAGGAGATATGTGTTAGCAGCCATTCCAGTTGTTCTGACAGGACTGTTATAGATACAAGTGACAAACCATTTTTTAAGTTTCATTTTAAAAATTCAAAACTAAATGAAAATACTTCAAGAAAATGTGCTGAGTCAAACAATTACAGGGTGCACCTCAAAAGACATGTTTTCGAAATGATGATTAACAAATCAAGATCAAACATAATTTTCCACAACTAAAATAATATTTTTTTTAAATGTCAAGCAGTTTTTTTACCCAAATGTCACAAAAAAGCAATCATTGTCTTTCACAGTAATTCAATCTCAGTCCTCTCTGTACTGGTGAAGAAACAGAGATTTTGGTTCTGTTCCAGTGACAAAACCATCACCTTCTGTATCATATTGCTGGAGTACATGTTTGACAGCAGAATTCTGGACAAATCTGACCTTTTCTTGACACCACAGACCACAGGAGAACATAGCAGGCCTTTTCAGCTTCATGGGTTCAATAAACCTTGGTTTGTTGCATTAATAATATTTGTTCAAATTTATCTGAACTTCCATGTAGACCAGGCTTGGAAATTTTCTGACAATGTGGAAGACTCTTTGTCTTTATTTCAAGGATATGTACCAAAATTTACAACATGTTAAAATAATAGTAATGGTTTCCAAATGGGAATAATAGTAACAGGACAGAAAACAGGTATCTGAAAGTCAAATGGGAGCTACATAGGTGTGACCAGTTGCTCATTTTCACTGTTTCTCTCTACAGCCATTGTGGTCAATAAGGGAACCACCCCCAAGACAGCCTCAGTACCTGAGCAGAACACAGTGCTACTATGTAGTCTCAACCTTAACTCCACATTTCCTGACCCTGGTGAACTGTAGGAAGTCATACCCTTAATCTAATTTATGCAAATTTTCTTCATAGGAACATGTTTTTTACATTCTGCTTAAGCATGGAATAGTACAAAAAAGTAGAATAAAAGTGCTTTAAAGGATTGTGAATGGGGGGCTGAAGTACACAAACAGAGATTTTTCTTCTCATTGCAACAATCATAGAGATTTCATTACATTAACCCCACTGTCCACTGTGAACATTGCAGAGATGAATCATTTTGATTCTGAGGCTGTGCTTATTTCTGGCTCATTTGAGTTTGATCCTGGAAACCCTGAGACTGGTACTTAACAGCTCCCTGCAGAGCCCAGTGTCTTTGCAAAAGATAAATCTTGGTGAAAGTCACCATTTTCTTGTTACCTCTGGGTTTCATAGGAAAAGAGTTAGCCCGTGTAATTTAATATCATTACTGTGCTTTTCTTAAGCCAGCTTGGCAGAGATTCATCTCACTAAGTTTGGACATCTAAAGGTACACTGAAAATGAGAGAACATGAGTTCTCTGGGCTCCCTTGAGAGCCTGTGGAAAGTCAGGAACCTCTCAGCAGCACCTCATCACATCTGTATCACATCCTTACCTTGGCAAGGGATGAATCACCTGCCAGAGGTGCATGTACCTCTTGACAGTGATTCATTGTAGCCCTGAACAGGCTGAAAAACTATCTACAACCAGGTGTTCAACTTTTGGACAAGCTAAAGTAAGGTTGATGAATCCCATCTGAAAGCCCTAAGTAGCCTTTGCTGTTTATTTTGCTTTATTCCAAGTCAGAGGGGAAGGAGAGTTTATTCATTTAAGACCCTGTCTGGCCATTGTCCCTGGTGACTCCATTTGATGAGCAGTTATATATTTACCTACTTATATTAATGGTGCTGGTACAAGGAGGATGATACAGAGGCCCAGGGAATGTAAATATTGTGCCTTTACACTGGAAGGGCTCTGAGACAGGGCCTCAAGCTGCCTCTGACATTTATCCCATTCAGCTGAATGTTGTACACCACACAGTCCTAAAAATGGAGCTGAAGTTTGTTATGATAGTCAAATTAGCTTGAAACTGGTTTCCTCTCTCTTGCCATATTTCATGGCTTTGATGTCAGTTCCAGCGCCTTGTAGTGCCAGAACAAAGAATTTTCTTATCCATAAATGTATAATTTTTGGTAGATATGTTAGAGGTGTTCAATAACAGCAAGCATCACCAAAAAGGTGCATGGAATTCCACTGTAACCAAAAGAAAAGGAGCAAAATTTACAGACAACCAAACTTTACACTACTTAGCAGTAGTTCCCTTTTTTCTTGGTCTTCATATGTGTGGAGGGAAAACAAAAGACAGAGTAAGTGAGCACTTGAAGAACATAAAATAACAAGGGCTTCATTGAAAGGATCTATTGAGAAATGGACATGAAAAAGGAACATGAGACTCAAGACCTCACATTTAATTCATAAAATATACAGACATTTTTTTCATTTTTATGTAACACAAAAGAAATGCAAAAATCATAACCATTACAGAGGACTCACGGCAAGATTCTGACTTAATCAAGTAGAACATCTGCATTATTGCAAAGTGTCAGAGTACTGTGTGCTTCTAGATTGCATTTAGATTTAGTGGGTTTATGATCAGTCAGGTTCAGTGACTAAATTCTTGCAAAGTCAAAAACTTTCTGAGGCCCAGACCCAGCTGGGTTTGTTTGAAAACTGCAGCTCTCTGTCTCTTACAGCAAGACAACAGAAGCAATATACCTTCATTAGAACAGGAAAATCCTGTTAAGACATAAAATTGAATCCTAGCAATGAAGGAGTTGGAATGGCTGCTTGGAGAGATTTCTTTTTCATGAAATGATGAAGAATAAAACCTTCTTGTCTATAATCAATATGACTGTCCTACTAAATCAATTTTTACTTTTTGAATAAAATTAATAGAGTCAGAGACACTGACTCTAATGCTAAGTCAAAGCAAATAGGATTTGTCCCTTTCAGCATTACTGTCTGAGCAAAAGCAGTGTTATTCATGATCCTTTCATCCACTCACTGCTTGCAGAGGCCTGGGCACCAGTCAGTGCCTTCCAGATCCATCACCTGCAAGTTCCAAACACTTCTGAATTTCATGAGTTGCACCAAAGGATTTGCAGATGAAAGAATGTGACTCAAATTATCACAGAGGCAGACCCACTAAAAATGATGAATGTTGTTTAAATAGCAAGGGGTTGGGTTTTCTTACAGCCAAGGGCTTCTCTTACCATGGAAGCTGGGCATGGAAGGGTTTTCCATTTGATTTTTCTTGCAAGCAGTAGGTTTCCTCAGCTTCAAGAACTTCTGCACATCTCTGGGCCTGGTACCAACAGCAAATGAATTTGCTCCCAGCACAGAGTCAATGAAAGCCTACTTAAGCTTTCAGATGAGAAGCTCTTAAATGCTTTGCAGATAAGCTTTTAAGTGCTTTGTAGATAAAATCAAAAGGTGGGGATGAAAATGAAAGAAAAGGCTCTAAGAATGGGATTCATTTAAAAGCCTTAGCTCTTTTTGTCTCTACAACCACAATGAGTTTATAGGTTAATTACTTTCAAGGGAATGAAAATTAGACTGTGGTACCAATTCAATACATTCACCACTAAATGTGGACCATTCTTCCATGCTTTTATAGACATGCTTTTTAGTTTTCTTTTCCCTTCCTCTCTGCAATAAGCATTACAGCAGACATTTCTCTTTGCTCTTAAAGTATTCAGAAAAATTGGTTCTTGCAATTTGCACTCTTTCTATTGTCACCTCTATTCCCATAAAAATTGAAGCAGGATGGCTGAGACAGAACAGGGTAGTTTCATGTAATCATCAGCCTGAAAATCATTCAGATCATTTTCTCTAATCCTTTCTTTTACCCAGAATTGGTTTGTTTCAAATACACCTCTTTCATGACGCTTTCTCAAATTGCTCCCTCACACCATCTCCCCAGAGAAGAAGCGGCATCAGAGTTCCCAGATTTCTAAGAAATTGTCACAGACCAGACTCAATACAGAAGTGAAGTTCTGTCATGCACATACACAATAGCCAAATGGCAAGAACAGTAAATTAGGATGGGGGTTCAAAGGCCTGCTCTGGATCAGACAATGTAAGTGTGTAGAGGCTCAAGACTGGGAAATCCATTTGCATTATTAAATCCCTTTTCCACCACAATACAACACACAGTTAAACCATGAGAGCACCTACTGCAGCATCCCTGAGGATGCAAAAAAAAACTTAGCAGTAGAAAGCAGAAAAATTCAACTGAATACACAGAAGGAGATCTGAAGACACCCGAGACATCACTTACACTTCTGTGATATCACAGCATTTCTTAAAGTCATCTGGCCTACTTCACCTAGCACATTCAACACATCAGAGAGATTTATTTTGAGCTAATCATGCCCTTAGGCTATGTCTGTACTAGTACAGGTCCAGGTTGAAGCTCTGGCCTGTGATTATCCAGATTATCCAGACTGCTCCCTGTCTGCGTGCTCCCCAGCTCAACCTTTGCCAGCTGACACTCTCCCAGACAGTGGGGGGGGATATTTGGGAAATACACACCCCAAGGGCTATTTCCAATACAAAGCACCAGGTATATATGATTTGGGTCCCTCCGTCCACCACAACCCTCCAACCTTATCCCATTAGGGTTTGTACCTTTTCCTTGCCCGTTTGTTTCATCCTATGGCAAACAAATTTTATTAGCATCATGCAAAAACACAGCCCTACTTTATTCCAGACACTTCAGGATGAGAAAACAGCATTATACTGTGATTAAGGGGTCTGCTTTAGCATAACTCTTACCTTCTCAAGCCCATTAATTAAGCAATTATACAATAACTTCAATGTAATACACCTGAGTTGAATACTCTTAATTTCATGTCAATTTATGTCAATACCAAGCTGACATTCCCATCTCCAATATGTATATGATTATTTGCTCTCTCATTGCTAACCTAATTGAAGAGTGTGAGATCCAAAAAATCATTGCAGTTCTCACTTAATATTTACACTAGCAATGAAAGAGTCTTCCTAAAGAAAAAGATCTGTCAGTCTCTGAGACTTTTAATGTCATATATCCAGGAGTGAAGGCTGTGTCTCTCTGCCACCTCTGAAACAGGATCCTAGTGATGTTCTCCCTGCAGCTCAGTAGAGTCACTGTTCCAGCCCAGCACATTACTTGTAGGACATGCAAATATCTCTTCAGGTCCCCTTTGTTTCACTGGTCAGGCAAAGCCATAAAGGCAATTAAATGGCTTTATTTAGCACATGCTTCAGCTCAAAACCAGAAGACATCACATTGCCAGTCAATGTTCTTACACTAAACTATTGATGGAAAACCTGGATGCCAAGAACATTGCTTCTCATTCTGTGCCATAGAAATGGCACACTTCTAATAGATTCCAAAATGTCATCTCATATCTTCATTTTTATTGTAGGAAATTTGTAAGCTATGATGGTAAATTCAAATCCAAACTTAATACAATGTTGCATTGTAAAAGTCAACGTATCCATAATGCTAGGAAGGAATTAAAGAATAAAAGTAGTATCAGTAAGTTTCTTAAATCATATATTATGCTTTTCAGATGGAAGCAAGACAATAATTCCCACCTGGTTATAATTTTTAACTATTCATAATCATTAAAAGAACATGAAAATAATGTGTATATCTCCAGGCACAAGTGATGAAATGACACTGTTAGATGATTCTTACTTTTCAGCATGAAACTGACTTATTTTCTGATATCCACTCCAGCAATAGTATTTTTAGGCTAAAGTGTGTATATATATATAATTGTTGCAATAAGAAATAGGCTGAAATCAAAATTGCCTTTGATATTGTAAATGTAAATAAAAGATCAGCATTTTTCTTGCAGAATGTTTGGAGCATTATGGATTGTACTTCTCTACAGTCCATAATTACACTTTTGTACTCTTGAGAGTCAAATAATTTATGACTTGTAAACCTGCTCCAGTCATTTCACTTGCAATTTAAAATTAATAGTATATATTGACAAAAATTTGGATTAATTATCTTTATTCTGCCTTTTCTACTCTTTTGTTAAAGAAAAAAGCAAAGTAAAACAAAGTCAGATCTTAAGAAGAGCTCAAAATTTTAAAGTAAATATTATATACCTCCAAAATATAGTACATTCCAAAGGAAGAAAATTGCAACTGGAGCCATGTCTGTTCATTCAGAGTTAGACAGGTAGGTTGAGGAGACAAGAAAAGCTCACTTATCTGAGCATCCCCATCCAGGGCAGGTTAGTCCTCACAGGCTTTTTAAAGGTCAATCAAATTTTGTCTCACAGCCACTAATTTTTTTGAGGATGTCTGAACAGTCAGATGTTGTAACAGCGAGCACCACACCCAAAAATCTTTTTGTGTTTCTTACTGCTTTTCATTGTAACAGTGAGAAATTAAAGCTGATAACCAAAACTGTAAAAAAAACATAAAAGAAAGGAGCACGGAGAAATTAATAAATGAAACAGACAGCTGCAATGTATATCAAAGTGAGTGACTTAAAGTAAATAATAAAAGCAATAAAATCACCAGTAGAAGTTTTCCATTAAAGTTATAATTAAAATAAAGGAATAGTTCATGATACTTAATCTAAAATGTAATTAGCATTAGTTGGCAAGGGCTGGCTGAATGATTGCTGTGCTGCATCCACAGGGGCATGGCCAGCAGAAATAGAGGTGGGATCATCCCACTCCACTCAGCCCTTGTCAGGTCACACCTGGAGCACTGTGACCACTGTGTTCCCACAATTTAAAAAAGACAGGGACAGACTGGAGAGGGTTCAAAGGAGTGAAGATGATATCAGAATGTTTTATACAGTGAGAACAGTCAGTCACTGGGATTGCCTCCCCAAAGAATGGTAGAGTCCCCATTACTGCAGGTTTCCAAAATGTGACTGGACACGGTGCTAGACACTCTCACTGAAGATCCCCTTCCCAGGAAAGCTTGGACCAGAGGAAATTTCATGGTTCCTTCCAGCCTGGGCAGTTCTATAATTCTATGATTCTGTTATTTGGAAGCCTAACCCAAAATCCCAAACTGTTACCAGATAAAGCATATATCTGATTACACTGTGAAAATCATGCTGCAAAGCAATGATAGAAACAATCCTGCTGCAGTAAGAGCACAGTACCCACAAAAATTTGACAAAAAATATTTATTAAATTTGTGGTGAAAATGTGAATTGTTTATAAGTACACTGGTCCTGAACAAAAACTAACATGTAGAAGGTTACTCATTGTGTCTCACAGTGGCAGCTTTTTTCTGGGGTGTATGTTTTTGGAGAGTCATTTAAATAGTTGACAACTGAATCTTTTGAAATATCTGTGCAGTTTTCTGAAGGATAACTGCTTCTATAATCTAGCATGAGCAATGTGAACATATTTAAAGGTATCACGTGTTCACTTGGTGAATATTGACTATTAAAAGGATTTAAAATTTTAAAATATCTTGCTGTTCTTTTTACAGTTCTGAGTAGGCTGAAGCCTCTTTATTTATCTGATAGAAAAAAAAAGATAATCCTCTCCCTATTTTCTGCTAACTAAAAGTAGAAAGAACATGAAGGAAACTGTGCTTTGGGGTAAAAGTGACCCTTTTTTGACCAAATCTTCCTTCCTTTCTTATAGAATTTTGCTGATGCCAAGTCTGATGTGACGGTGTTTGTAGCACAAAGCTATTTTTAAAGCTGGAGGGAATCTGGAGAAGCAATTTCATGCTCTTGCTAAGAAAAGATTTGTCTTTTCTCGTTCTTATGACAAATGCCTAGCAGATGTGAGAGGATTTTTCCCTTGGATTAAAAATGACGATGCTCCCTCATAACTCATAAAATAATAGGATGGCTGAATGAAACCCAAAATACATCTGTGCAGCATATCTCCCCCTTTCTGGTGCCAGCAGTCAGGCAGGAGGCTCACACTCAATTAGCACCTCAGCACAGCCCCAGCCTGGCAGGTGGGTGGGCAGGGAGGGGCTTCAGGCTTCATTTGCAGTTTCTTTTGCCTTGCTGCTGAGTTACCCTTCAGAACCTGACACACACAGGCCTACTGGAACAGTTTTTGGCATTTCCTTCCCCAGAATCATTTACAGTGCTAATTGACAGCCTGTGATTTTCAAGGACCTACCCACTATTCACTTTAGGAGTGCTATCCTTTCATACAAAAGAACAAACAGGTTTGTATAGCTCTATATATTCTTAAACTTGCATTATCTCCTTCTTTAATTGACTTTTAAGATCTTACTTTTCTGATCATTAGGAGAATAAAAAATTGGCATAAATCATGTTTTGGTATTAAAAATAAAGCAGAGAATAGGTGAAAAAACTGAAGAGTACATGGCAGCTCAGCAACATTTATTTTCTGTAATTGTCTCTCTCAAATACTATTGCACATAACAAGACTCCTAATCCTAACTCATTGTAATGTTAACTTTGTCCCAGTGCCATCTATGAAATGTCTCTTCCTTACATATGTTTCTTTCATTCTTGCTCATGTTGTCTGCTCACTGAAGCACAAAAAAATACTAATTTTAAAAGTTCAGTTTTTAGGTGATTTCCAGCTACCTACCCAGAAAGGCTGTTTTATAGTGAAAGAAAGACAACAATGGCTGAAGTTTTTAACACACGTGGGAATTGACCTGTAAAGCAACAATGCTAAAATCAGGATCCTCAAACTTGGCATCAAGTGTCCATCTACATGGTGCAATGGAGCATAGACATGAGGTCTCAGAGCTCTGAGATGGCCTCTACCTGCAAAGACACTTCCACAGGCTGTGCCCCACACAATGCCTGGCAGATGCATCAGTCTGGCTTGTAAACTCTTTAATTGCATCCATTAGGGCAAGTATTTAGTCTAATGAACTCAGTTAGATTGTTTCCTGTTTCAAGATTAGCTCCATCATTACCAGTTTGATGATCTGCGCACAGCTCTTAAATTCTGCACAGATACACCTTAAAAGCTACATCCTGAAAGGCATTTAGGAATTTAATTCTTATTTGGAAATATTGTGCAAGTAAAGCATCTCTTCTCCTTTTCTTTTCTTTTTCTTTTTTTTTTTTTTTTTTTTTTTTTTTTTTTTTTTAAAGTTTGATATGTTAATACTGCTGAGAAGTTCACCTGAAGGGCTACAGTCAGGGTCTGTAGCTGATTTCCAGCATCAGACACTGAGGGGGTGGGGAGTAGCCAGGAACACTATGGTCACTGTATTTGCTGGAAAAGCTCAGGATTTTTTTCCTGGTAAACATATTAAATGTGGCAATAACATGAAATATTGTCCAATGTATTTGCATTTAAAAAAAAAAAAAAAAAAAAAAAAAAAAAGGGAGGAGGTGGAGGGGGG
>JAOTQP010000870.1:58763472-58775908 GCA_026413545.1 Cichladusa arquata | reverse complement strand
ATTTGCCCACCCATTTTTCCAAGTTTTTCCTTAGCAGTCCCTGGACACTCCCTGGGTTTTGGGGCAGATATTAGGTGGTCTTACAGCTGCAGGCATTGGCTGCTGCCTACTCTGGGAGATGGGATATGAGCCTAGACTTTTTGTCTGTTCTTGGATGGCATGGGATACATGAGTAATGAGAGGTCAGTTTGTCCCTGTAGTTGTCAAGGGGTAGCTACCCTAGAAATAATGTTTTCAGGCTTTATTTAGAATGAAATATTTAGGGATGGATCTTGAAAAAGAGAGAATAGCCACAGGAATTATGGAAAAAGTAAAAAGCTTGGTCCATAGCAAGAAATTTGGGAGATTCCAACCTTTTTCTTCGGGGAGGTTGAAATTTCAGCAGCCTCCTTTAGGGATCTCTTAAAGGAGGGAGGAGAAATAATTTAAAAATCAGCCAACAACCTGAAGTGCCAAAAATCAGACTCCGAAGAGAATTAATAAAGACAATATATTATTAAGCAGTGATTTTGGTTTCTCCCCTGCCACCAAAACTTCTTGCAAAAACGTGGAGATGTGTTATTTTTATGGAAACATTACACCAAAGACACAATGAGGAGAATTTCATTATTAGATTTTGAGACTGTAAGAGAGGGTCAAGCCAGATGTGTTTCAGAGCCACTATTGATATTAATCCCTGAAGTATTTCCAGTAGGGGATGTGCATGCTGGGAAATAGGTGTTGATTTAGTTGAGGACTCCACAAGGCTCTTGGTAGGTCTTCCTGCCTCTGCTGGGGGAACGTTGATGGAAGCAATTAACAAATTGCAGCGAAATGGATCTGTGCAAATCTTCCGAAGTGACCACCTGTGCTCTGGATTCCAGCAGCTCCACAAAACCCTGGTTGTGAGCGAAGGCCTGATGGTTTTGTCTTGGCACCAACTGACACTCCAAAGCTGGATACTTTTTTTTTTTTTCCTGGGCCTTCAGATTAATTTGATCCCAAAGCAAAACCAGGAAAGTTGAGGTGAATGGGAGCTGCCATGAAAAGGGAAGGTTTGTGTCAGGCTGTGCTGTCAGATCTTGGCTCTGTTTTGCAGTCATTATTGGATCAAGGTTAGCATGATGCCACCTAAATCCAGGCAGCTGAGCAGAGTCTGACTAAAGCAATTCATTTCATAATTTTTTTTTAATCTCAAACCTGGATGTGAGCCTCAGTCATTATTTTAATGCTCTATTAAAGTCATACTGTAGTGAAATAATAAGTCTCACGTTAACATTTTTTGCAATGATTGAATAAGTGCCCTTGTTCAGTGGCATTTGCTGACATTTTCCTATGAAGGTTTTCTTGCTTGGTAACTTTGAGATTTGGATCAGAAAGAGACACTTTTAATAATTATTCTTTTCTGGCAGCACACACAAGTGCACAAGATTTTTGCATTCATACACACAGCTTCATACTTGAACGAGTGGCCTGCCTGTTTGTGGAGCTTCCAGGAGACCCCTGCTGCTTTTCGTAATAGGTTTATTAATGAAGGATTCAGTGAGAACTGAAAGAAGTTTTAGGGGATAGGAAAGAGTAGGGATATACATCTCATCTAATATGAAGGCATTATTTGGGGATCAGCAGGAGGTTGATGTGAAGCCTTTCCTTGATGGTTGTAGATAAAGCCATTGATGTTCTTGGAATGGGAATGGCTGCTCTGGCTGACACATTGCTGTGTCCTGCTCAGAGGGAGATAAACCAGCTCTGCAACAGTTCCAGAATTGCAGACCAACCAAGGTGGGAAGGGGCCTCAGATGATCACCTATTCCAGTCTTTTGCGGGAGAGATGAGAATATGCAGCAGCTTGTCCTGTTGTGTCTTGGAGATCTTCAGCCTTGTGGACTTGACCACATTCTTAGAGAAGTTGTTGCTGGGAACTTATTGTTACTTCAGTTGAGGTGTATCTGAAAAATAGTACTCATGTATTTGCAGAGAATTATGAACTTATGGCAAAATCAGTTTTTGATAGGAAAAAATAATGTTTTTTCAAATACCAGTTTTTAGAGATGAAGAGTAGCAGTAAAACTTTAAAAAATGCTAAAATTCAAATTTCTGTGAATAGCTTTATGGTTTCGAATACAATCTCCTCTTTTGCAGAGGAGAACAGCTATATCAAGCATTTTAGTAGTCATGAATAATTGATGTTTTTCTGCTTACAGCTCCTGTGCAGCCACTGGAAATGGTTCCAGTCTCTTTGGAATTACCTTTCAAATATATGAGGAATGTATATGATAACATAATATTATATTGAAATGGTGGAATTCTGCAACGTGTATTTTACATACATCTGTGAGTGTTACCCTTCCTAGTGCTGTGTAGGCTTTGGAAAGATAGGATATTCTGGACCTTTAGAGCTTTTCATCATTCTGTATTTTAGGATTTTAATTGCTGAGTTTGCTGTGGCACAGAATTTTCAGGATAACCTTCAACCACCTCACCAACTCTCTAATTTCTACTCAGGCTAAGTAGTATTTTTGGGAAATGAGGGAGTAAGGGGATATGGAGTTTCAGCAGGGATTACTAACAAGTACTGTCACTCTATATATATATCCATCATACTGGGATGACTCAAGCTGCCCTTCAGTTAGGAAGCAGGCTCTAATACTGCTAGGAATGTAGCACAAGGACATTCAGTAACTGAAGAGAGGTGCCAAAATTTCCATACATAAGTTTGTAACTGTGGGATTTTAGGAGGACTGGTCTTCATAAATAATGTTTGGTACTGAATATTTATGTACCTTAGATTAAATTTTCGAAGGAACTTATCTGATTTCTGTATGTGTTGGAGACCAGTTTTTTATCCATTAAAACGGGCTGTATAGGATGCAGTTTCTTTTGCTGAATCTTGGTTTTGTTTTTGTATCAGTCTGAGTGAAAACTTAGATCTGTATTTTTTCCTGTCTATTTCTAAGATTTTCTGAAATAACAGCAGGTTTTCTGGCTCTTCTGTAAGTAAAAAAGAGTCCTATGATTCATCTGCTGGCTGGGAAGTGTGGCTGTGGAGCACCTGAGTGTAGCAGGAACACGGATTTGAGGGGTGATGATTAACGAAAGTGTGACAAGGCTCCAGTTAATACCACTTACTCTGTTGTTCCCTTCTCTAGGAAGCTGCTGGAAGAATGCTGTGACCCTGGGCAACTCTTTGCTATGACAAAGATGAATTCCCCTATGGGAAAGAACCTCTGGTTTGACGGGGAATTTTTATATTCTGTCACAATTGACAATGCAACTTACTCTCTCTTACCACAGGTTAGTAACCATGTTTTATTTTCATTTTAAGTATTAAAATACTAAATGATAACATGATACAAATGAATATAAATAGGCTGAAGGGTCATCAAGAAATTGTATCTTCATTTCTCAATACCAAACAACAAAACTGCTTTTTTACTTCCACGTTCTGAAAATTTTGGTTGTATGAATGTTAATACTTCCCTGGCTGCTTTTTGGGATGTACACAGGGGATGAAATTGGGTCACCTGTCTTGATTTTTAAAATGTTTGGTTCTGGCTATTTTAAGAGGGTCATTTCTGCATTTCAGTCAGGGATCACAGTCACTGTGAGCCTAATCCTTCACCTACAATTGCTTTAGTTCAGATCTCTGTAGTCAAGCTGGGATATAGTGCTTTGTGTTAAGGTGTCCCAAGTTACTTCCAAGTTAAGGAAGTTCATTGATGGCAAGCAACATAAGCCCCATAAGAGAAGCAGCAGCTTGACTGCATTGATTCTTGCTGTGTTTTTGAATATTGGAAGTGATTGATTATTAATATCTATCAAAGGTGCATGATTAAGTGCAGGGGTTTTGAGAGCTGGCAATTTGTAATACTGATCTAGGCTGTTTCTTGTATTTTTAATTAATACAGGAACTGATACTAAATAGTGAATTTGTTATATTGAGTACGAGTATTTTATGTGGCTATACACTTAAAGAAAGCCAAACTTCTGGCTGTATTAATTGATTTACCTGCTACTTTAATCTGTCAAATTCAAGGTATAGGCATTTATTCAGCCTCTCAGTGTTGAGTCATTCACACAGGGCTTCTTATTTGTTGCTGTTTCAGTTAAATGCATAGCAGAGTTCTTACTTGTTAACTTCATCCTGCAAATAAAACATCAAAGAAGTTTTAGGGTTTTTTTTAGAGTATCTTTTACATCTAAAACACCCCAGAGTTACTACTTTGAGTGAGTTTATTTTAATGGAGAAGGAGTGAGGGGAAGGTGCCCTGTGGGGCAGAGGAGATGGGTGCAGCTGTTGTCTATGTTGACATGATCCAGAGGAGCTCTGTTACAGCTGTGTCTTGTTCAGGATGCCAGGTCCTCTACCTTGTCATTTGTGCTTGTTGCCATGAGCTGGATGATGGACCTCTGCCTCCCTCAGCCTGCTCCTAGCTTTTGTGTCCCAGCAAGCTCAGCAAACAAGTAGATGCTGAAACCTGCCTGGCAAGTGGATTTTTCCTGCAGTACAGCAGAGAAGGGGCTTCTCAGCTGGACTGAACTTCTGGAGACTGATAGAATGTTTTTGATGTGTTGCAGAGAAGTGGCTGTAAGTTTTGCTTATGATGGTTAGTGTGATTTGTTGCTTCTATATTGGAGAAAACCAGCATCCTTGGCAGAGCTGTCAACTTTGGACCACAAAGATGCTGGCAACAGGTGCTCAAAGTGCGTGTCCTTTCCAAGGTTTCAGGAAAGCCCCATCTGGGCTGGCAGAGGAAGGTCACTGTTTTGTGATGGATTTGGAATTTCAAATTTGGGGGGTTTTTTTGGATTAAAACCTAGCACTCTGCTTGGCCACAGTGGTGTCCTACCTCCTTTTACAGCGCAGAGCTGCTTACTGGATGGGCTCCTTTGTAGAGGTTAGAGAGAAATAATAGTCTTTGCAACTCCACTGGTTCCCAGGATCCTAACACCTGTCCTTAAAGGTTATCAGCTGGCCAGATCAAGAGTAAAGATCTGGGTAGTCCAGAAGAGAAAAGCTCCTGGGGGACAACATGAGCTAAGCAGCTGGGACTTCAGTGTCCTTAGGCTTGTCAGGCTGCAAAGGGGATGGGTAGATACTGCTGGAGGGTTGGTGGTGGAAAAGGGGAATTTTCATCATGTTCCAGCCTGGAATGTTCCAACCCAGAACTGCTGTCCCTTTAACGAGGTGATAGGCAGTTTGTTTCTGACAAGTGCTACTCACTACTGCTCCTTCTTTCCTGGCAAGTACCACTGCCTCGGATTTGATGTGTTTTATTCCTATGCATTTTGCCCAGAGGAATTTTGTAGGCCTTTTTCAAATGAAATCCTGGAAGACTTAGAAGCTAAGGAGGATTTATTTGCAGTAATTTTTTTAATGCATTTTTCTGCGTCTCTCTTTGCTTCAAGAGAAGTACTTGCCTAAATTTTTCAGGCTTGTCCTTTGAAGAATGGTGTCTGTTATTAGCTTGCTTGCAAGTAATTTTCCTGAAGATGAATATTCCTTTCAAAAGTATCCTGAAGCTTGAAACAATTCACAAAATATGGTTAATACTCTGAAGTGCCAAGGGGATGTAAGAGGAATGTAAAGGGCCACAGCTGTGTTGATATAATAAAAAAATATTTCCTCTGGAATAAATAAAAATGGCTCCATCCACATTGTTTGGCTTGAGCAATTTGGTGATTGCAGATTTATCAGTCCTGAACTAGTGACTAACTTATAGGATAATGTAACTCAAAACTAAATAGGGAATTTGCTGTATTTAATGTTATACAAAAATAAATATGTCCAAAATTAACATGTAAAAAGTTACTTATTTCTGAATGTGAGCAATATGAAATAGAATAGTTTTTCTTCTGAGCTGTCTGTAGATAAAATTCTTACAGCTGGGTCAACATTTTATGACAGAGTGCTTTTCCACTAAAAATGCTATTTCATGAAAATATAAATTTAGTATCAGTTCATTAGTTTCTCAATTTTTCTTTGAAGTGAAAAGGTTGAAAGGTTTTGGTGGTGTTATGAAATTTCATTTTAACCTTTTTTTTATGTAGTACTTCTGCTGTTGGGTTTTTTTATCAGCTCTGTGGCTGCCTCTTTTTTCTTCAGACTTTGAGTGATTATATTACTCCTTTTATTTTTTTCAAGTTTTTGACCCACCAAGGGAGAAATTTGTAAAAGAGAAAAGCTTTTATGTCGAAACAGTCATTCAGTGCTCCATTTCATTTTATAAGGAGAAAATTTGATGTTTGCAGAGTTTTGCATGAATCAGGAATTCCAGATGCTGGAAGCAGCTCCTCTTAGTCTATCCCTCTGTTATTTTACCACTTGATTTTGAGAATGAAAATTTTTGGAAGCAGAAATGAGATATTGCACTGACTGCACCATCTTTCCCCTCCTGTGGAGAGCCTGGTCAATTCTCAGCAGTCAGGAGGAGTCAGACTGGCCACCAAAGGTCATGGGCAACTTGTAAATGTATTTTGTCACCATTGTGGACCTCTCTTAAACAGAGCACAGAACTGTTTGTGGGTGAGTGCCCAGGAGTGCTGTCCCTGATGAGACAGAGACACACACTTCCCACAGTCTGGACGTTCAGCCATCAGCTCTGGTCCTGCAGCGTTGCACTGAGGCACGACGTCAGGCATGACTGGCATTTCCCACCCTGCACCACTTGCCAGGGATGGGAGAAACCAGGCTTCCATATATTCCTGCAGTCATTTTTAGCTGCTCTGAGTAATCAGGATGTAACCACATGAGTGGCTAGGATGTAACTCAAAACTGTGTGAGAGAAATGTGAGCTGACACTCATCTGCTTTGGACATAGAGAATGCATCAAGCCCCGGTTTCAAAATTATTTTTTTTAAAATAATTTTTCACTCCTTGCTGTCTTTTTCTTCCTTTGTGTGAAATTTGTTTTTGAAACTATCTTTAGCATTAGAGAGGAACAAACTGTTTGCCCCAATAGTTAGTTTTTTGTGTAAATATCTGTTTTTTAGTGCTTGTTGGCAAAAGTCTATAGCAAGGAAGAACTGAGGTAAATTTCTGAGGTCATCCTTCTTCATCCTCCAAGAGGTTAAAAACCCCAGTTAAATCAAATGTAACTTTTCACTCTGCCATGTATTGTTTTAGAGGGTAGAGGAATGAATACAGTTCAAAAGACATTTAAAATGCTAAACTTTAGCTTTTCAATCTGGCAAAATAAAATTATTAATTGAAAAAAAAATTATAGTTTCATTGTATTTAACTTGAAGCAGTTAGACACTTTTAATACCGGTAAATAATGTTAAATTAGTGAAATGCAGTTCCTCAGCTGCTCAAATCCCTTGTAAAGTTTCACTTGCAGATGCTGTCAGTTACAAGAGTGGCCATCACAATTGATGTTAGAGAAATCCAAAGGAAATAACTGCCTGCCACAAAAAAGAAATTGGGAAGTATGGCATCTATTTCTGGATACTTTGTTATCAGGAGAAATATGATATTTTCCAAATCACACATATAATATAAATGTTTGTTTGAAGTTTAAATTCCCACCATTAATATAAAAGCAGGGGAAAAGTTGCTCAAATTGTAAATGTAAAATGGAGACATTGTCTGACATTTTCTGAATTTTTTGAGTGGTCTATTGGGTAACAGTGAATTATTTGATGATTGTGCTGTGTGATTTGTGCTTTCTGTTCAGGGTACCTGTTAAATTTTGGGAGCTTATTTGGTATTTCTTTGATGCTCACATCATCTTTCATTTAGCCAGAGATTTTGTGTCATCCTGCTGGTGCTGTTTCAAAGCAAATTCCCTGCTCTTACAGTTATAGCCTTCAGCAAGTAGAATAATTTGTAATTATTTCAAGAAAAAAAAAAATCAGGTTGGGATTTTGGTGTAGTCTGCAAGCTTTTTCCTTAACTGCATGCTGAGAATAACAGGAAAAACATCCTGAGGAAGGAAATGGCACTTTGGTTCTAGCAAAAGGTGAGGTGTAGGAGCAGGGGGTTCTGGGAAAGGTTAGATGGGATCCAGCTGCTGTGCAGATCCAGGGTGGAATGTGAAGCTAAAGCTGTGTAAAGAAAGTCAACCCCTTTAAGAGGACAATGTTACCTTCCTTAGGGCAAATGCTCTGTTGTGTTGGACTGATTTTAGACCAGGTGATCCAAAAATTGTGTGTAAAATGGGAAACCGCCCGAAGCAATGTGGGTTAGGATCTGATGGATGGGCTGCAGTGTTGCCAGCAGGCAGGAATTACTGCCCTTGCTGTTGATTTTGGATGTGCTCTGGTAAATTTTTGCTAGCAGAGTACTCTCTTCTCAGTAATGCTCTGTAATGAATAACTGCTTGGAGGAATACAGTGGAATATTAGCTGTCATTTATGGTGGTTTTTTTTCTAGATGTCTTGGATATTTTAAGTCTACAGACATTCTATTAAGCAGCTTTTATTTCTATTTCCATTAATTCTGCTGTCTAAATAGTACCTCCTTGTCTGCCTTTGAGTTGTATTTAGTTAGGATTTGGGGAAATTTCTTGGTGCTTTCCGTTTTGGTCCTTTTTTTTTTTCTTCCTTAATTTTTTTCCTGCTCCCTATGCCTACTTTAATATGCAAACTCTGTTCTTGATTGGGGCTGCATGTATTGACTAAAAATGAAAGTGTGGTAAACATTAGTTATTGGAAATGTGAAAAACATTGTATACTAAAAGGTGAAGAGGTATTTAAATATTATTAAATAAAAGTTGTGGAAAGCAAGTAATATATTTTTTATTATTCAAGCAATTGTGTTACACAGTGCTTTTCATAAATTGGAAGATGAAATACTGTCTGTAGAGACCTGACAAATTGTGCTCTTTTGGAGCATGAGTGAGTCTTCACTTTGATGCCTTGAGAGGCTACCTAGAACAGAGACTTGACAGTGTTAAAGTAGGTATTTATTAAAAAGGCCTTCAAAGGATACACCTTGGGCAGTACAAGAGCCTGGCCATGGCTACACTCAAGATGGATGACAGTCACGAGTTTTCACACTTTTGTAAGTTTTGGGCTATTTGCATATTGGGGTTAATTTTCCAATTACAGCTTCAGGTTATGAAGACCCATCCTTTCAGTTTGCTTTCCTCAATTTGCTGTTGTTTGCACTTTTTTTGGCCTGAAGCTGCAATGGTGTCCTTGATTTTTGGGCTGGCAAAGGATTGTTTTTGTCTGACTAAACTGTGAGGAGAACTGGCTAACACTCTATGTGAAGTTCAGTGTTATATACTAATGCAGTACAGAATCTGGAAAATATGAAAGCTAAAATTTACAACATCACCTTCATTCGTGGATAATTTCTAGCCATTGTCATCAGGGTGATCAAAACAAAAATGTGGCTTAATATTTAGTTAAGAGAAACCCCTACCTTTACTATGATTCCATCCTGCATAATTAAGAGGTGTGTAATTGGACAGTTTGTGTGGTGTGTTAGGAAAGCTATAATAGAGCATCCTCTACTCTGGCTGGTCAGTTAAGCAAGAGCCACAGTGTTTCTGAAACTGCTCCGTAGAGACAAAATGCAAACATACCTGATGGTGAAAATTGAATTCATGCTAAACAATTTGAGCTGGAACGTGTTTGGTTTGTTAAGGATGGGCAACATGCCCCTTTTGAAGTGAGTTGAGTGAGACCAAGGAGTTGCTTTCTGTCCCCTGTTGATGTGGCTTTGGTCAACCTGGGTTTGCTAAATGTGTCCAGCCAAGCAGCTCAGCCAGGCTGTCTTGGATGAGCCTGATTTTTGTGGGCTTTATCTGCAATAATGCAGATGCTGAATGGGCTTTGTCTTAGAGGGTACAAACACGTAAAGAGATGCTGACCTTTCCAAATGTAACAGAGAGAAAGGGAAGGACTGGATCTGGCTGCAAAGCGTCAGTTTGGCCCGCAGGCAGAGAGAGGATGTCTGCCCTTACTCAGCCTTTGTGTTTCAAATCCAAAGTGACTGAGCATCCATCACTCTCTTTCCTAGGTAATACAAGAGCTCATGTTTCTGTTCATTGGCTGCACAACAGAAATGTACTCCCTGAAGTATCATCTTTACTTTACCTACAGGTCACAACTACAGACGTTCTGCTGTGGGATTGCAAAGTACAGACCTAAAAGGCTGAACTCAAACAGGAAGTGGGAAGTGCAAGCAAAGAGGGACAGAGAGGCCCTGGGAATTTTACGGACTTTTTTATCAATGTTCATCTGTTTTATGGTGATAGAAGCTTGCTGCTTTAGAAGCAGGAGCTGCTGCAAGCAAAAGAATAAAGGAAGTGGGCATAGATGAGAAGCTACCAGGACATAAAACTTACGATGGCTATAAGTGACTTCAGGGCATATGAGCTGCCTGGCTGAGGGTGTCAGAATAGAAATGAAGGTGGTTCTGGTCTGCCCAAAGGCAACACAGTTAGGTTTACTTTGTTTGTTTTATTGTAGTTTTATATAACTGATAAGATACTAAAAGGAGATTGCAGAGGTTTTTCTGGCAGTGAACTTGTTTGTTTGTTTATATACGAAGACTCCCACAGGTGCAGTGAAACCTTTGATTCTTGAGAAAGCTTTATCCTTTATAGGCTAATATCCTTTCATTTTATTTATGAATTTTGTTGTTAAAATTCATCTTATTCAGTTTAAAGATGTTTTACTGTATACGTGACTATATGTTTGAATTATTCAGTGATCAGCACATTACATTAATCTTCTCTCTGCAGTAGTTGGCTTTTTTGGTAAGATACTTCTTAAAATAGGCTTAATACCTCTACTGGCTTGTTTGAGGCTTAGGTTTGAGTCCATTTCGTACCCGACTCTTACCACCTGGGTGCAGAAGAGTGAGTAGGAATTTATGGAATGCTACATACTTCTGTTTTTCTGTGTTTTTATTATTTGGTTCCTTGATATGGCTTATGTCAATTTTACTGGAATATAGCAGGATACCAGATTATGTTCAGAAGGTATTTATTGTGTAGCAGAGATGCAGCCCCCCCTCTTCTCCCACATATTCCTAAACACAGATGGAATGGAGTCTGCAGGCTTGGACAAGGTCAGGGAAGGTTATGCCACTGCTGAAGCTATTAAGAAGGATTAGCAAAGTTACAGATCTTGTAGGAAGATTATATAGTGACTTTCAAGAGATCTGTTATGTCTTCTTGCTTAGGGGAGAGTGTAAGCCCAGCTGTACATGTAATGAGAGCTCTGAGCGTTACAGTTCAGAAATAGACTTAACATAGCCAGGCATTATTGATTTAGAGTCCTTATAACCTGATATGACATGGAGGGGAAGGGCTGGGATTCTCTCCTGGAACTGCTTTTATCACCTGAATGATTCCCACGTGGCAGGCACTGACATCTTGAACATAGGGAAAGTAAAACAGTGGGAAAATAACACAGTAGTGGTTTTCTTCTGTCAGGATGCGCTGGATAAATCTTGCATGTACAGGATGCTCAGACCAAGAATCCAGGCTGTTTTCTCCTTCTTGATCTACAAAGTTTATACTCTTTTGGGGTCTTTAAGGAGAACTTTGGCAATTAAATCAGTGCTGCAGGCTGTCTACTGGCCAGTAACTACCACCCTGAGGCGACTTTGGAATGCAGTGGCCAAAGTCTGTAGTGGCAGGCAAAGGCAAGGAAACTGAGAGTACAGGTGTGAACTGAGCCAGCATATGATATTTAATGGCCTAGTGAATTTTGACTTGTGTAATATAATTGTGAATCCCAGGTGCTGAAATAAATAGTTCTTTTCAGTGCAGAAATGGTGTCTTCTTTTTTTTCTTCTTCTTCTGTAATTTCTTTTTCAAAGACTGGCCTAGAGATTTCTGCCAACCATGGGCATTTGGAGCTGGGGGCAGCTGGCAGTGCCAGTCTGGGTACATTGTGGAGAAGAGCAATTTTCATTAAAACATATCTGGCTTTGCAGATGGTTTGAAGAAAGAATACTTGAGTCCAAGATCATGGTTTAAGCTCACTGACTTTAGGCCAATCCATCAGTCACAGGGAGACTGCTGGAGGCATTGACAGGATATTTTCCTGTAGGGTACATTATTGCTTGCACAATTCTGCACACTTTCCTAGGTGAGCCCTTGATCTATAAGCTGAAAATCAGTTATGAAATCCTGTGAGTTGGGTTAGGGCAGAGGTTTGAGATTCTGCCTGCTTGTTTGGTGGCTGCAGTATAGAGCTGTTTTAATATTGCCTCATGGAAGCAGTCTCCAATGGCTGTATTTTCCTCAGTGTAAAACATACTGGTCTAATGTCTAGTTTCATAAGGTTTGGATGAAGGATGCTGAATCTGGATGATAATTTTTTTCTGGAGGAGATGACCCAAATTCTATCCCTAACATGGGCTCTGAAACCTGAAATAGTTTTTGGAGCTTCCAAGGTGGTGAGAACATGTGAGTGAAACAACATGGGGACACCAAGGTCAGGGCAGAAGGAGGGGCAGGAGGTGCTCCAGGGGCCAGAGCTGAGATTCCTC
>JAOTQP010000870.1:58739933-58763035 GCA_026413545.1 Cichladusa arquata | reverse complement strand
CACACTGGAGAAGTTCACAGAGAACTGTCTCCTGTGGAAGGGACCCCACGGTCTCACAGGGGAAGGACTCCTCTCCCTGAGCAGCAAGAAAATCTCAGTGATGAACTGACCAAAACCCCCATGCCCTGTCCCCTGTGCTGTTGGTGGGAAGGAGGGAGGGGCTCGGGGAAGAAAAGGTGTTATAAGGCCTTATTTTACTTCTCGTTATCCTCCTCTGATTTTGTTAGTAGTAAACTCAGTTTGTATCTCTAAGATGAATCTGTTTTGCCCTTGGGGTGTTTTTCTCCTGGTCCTTATCTCAACTCATGAACTCTTCATTAATTTATTTTCTCTCTTCTGCCCAGCTGTGGCAGGGGAGGGTGAGCAAGTGGCTTTTGTGAGTGTCAAACCGCAAAAATGAGGCAGCGCTACCCCAAAACACATCCCAAGGCACCATCAGTTTGTGGTGGGATCTGTGAAACTTGTGCCAGGTCGTTTTCTGGAGGGGATTCTCAGAGGTCACTGCCCTCTTGCCTTCACCAGACCTGGTTGTTCAGAACCCCATCCAGCCTGGCTTTGAACACTTCCAGGATGGGGCATCCACAGTTTCTCTGAGTATCCTGTTCTAGCATCTCACCGTGTTCATAGTAAAGAACTTCTTTTTAACATTAATCTTAAGTCTACCATCTTTCAGGTTTTTCAGAAACATTTATCTAATAATTTTTACAGCTTCCTAATGGAAATTCCACAACCCACTAAGCTGTCCAATCTAGTAAATTGCTGCCCTTATGCACAGAATATATGTCCTGACATCTAGCTTGAAATTCCCCCTGGCTATAAGTTAAGAGTTGATTTTTTTCTTGTCTTTTCCACATATGACTGCTATCAAGTCTCTCCACAGTCTTTTTCTCTAGGCTGAGCAACCACAAGTCTTTTACTCAAATAGTTGGGTTTTTTTTTAACTTACGAATATTTTTGTTTTTTTAATGGTCTGTAAGGAAAATACATTCCAGTTAACTTTGTGGTGCCCTCAGAAATATATTCTCAGATTTATGCTTTGGAATGGTACAACACATCAATACCAAATACTCCAAAGCAGGGTTGAATATCACCTTTCTGCTTGAACAAGCTTGTATTTAGTGTTGCTGATTGTAACTGTTAGGGCTAGGTATCATCAACAGCTGATTATTCTATGCACAGTGTAGCTTGGTACTGTGGAGCAACGCTGCAAATTTAAGTGTTGAGACTGGCCTCAATAGGAGACAGTTTAGGTGAAAAAAGACAATAAATGCAAAGGCTACACAGATCTGTTCTGTGATCCAGTATTATGCCAGTCAAAATGCGAAAGCCAAAGAGAAATAATTCTTGTGTGAGAATGATGCTCTTTATAACAATTCCATTGGGCACTTCATGGTCATTCAAATTCAGTGTGTGCTGTTACTGCACAGGTAAATCTCTGCCTGGAGACCTCTGGAAAAAATGAAAATTGGGGTTTCTTCAGGTAGAGTTTCTGATGAAGAAGTATTGCAAAATCCCTTTTTACCACACTGTAAACTGATAGAGATGCTGGACCACTATTCGTTTTCCTTCGCACAAAGGGAAAAAAAAAAAAAGAGAGAGTGAGACTTAGAGAGCCCCTGTGACACTCAGGCCAGTATATGAATACAGAAAATACCCTGGCATCGAAATGAGTAACAAAGTATGTGGTAAAATAGGGGAAGTGAAGCCTGGTTACTTTTAAGTAACAGAAGTGTTCCAGCTGACTTCAGCACAGCCAGGATTTAGCCAACAGTACCTTTTTGCTAAATGCAGTTCTGCTTAGCACTCATAATTTTGGTATTGTGGCTTCTTGGATAACAAATAATTACTTTTTTTTTCTTTTCCCCAGTTTCTCAGCCTTTATTAGCCATTGTTTTTATGTAGTGAACGAGTTCTCTTTGTCTAGTCTGACTGAAGGAGTATTCCTTCATGGCAAGGACATGGACCTCTTAGAGCGAGTCCAGAGGAGAAACACCGAAGTTGATTACAGGGTTGGAGCAGCTCTGCTGTGAGGAAAGGCTGGGAGAATTGGGATTGCTCAGCCTGGAGAAGAGAAGGCTTTGGGGTGACCTCATCGTGGCCTTCCAGTGCCTAAAGGGAGCCCACAGGAAGGGTGGAGAGAGACTATTTACAAGGGCCTGGAGTGACAGAACAAGGGGGAATGGCTTCACACTGACAGACAGTAGGTTTAGATTGGATATTAAGAAAAAATTCTTTATCATGAGGGTGGTGAGGTACTGAAACAGAGAAGTTCTGCATATCCCATCCCTGGAACTATTTAAGGGTAGGGCTCTGAGCAACCTGGTCAAGTGGATGGTGTCCCTGCCCATGGCAGTGGGGTTGGAGCTCAATAATCTTTAAGATCCTTTCCAACCCAAACTATTCTCTGATTCTACGTTATTTTCTGCAACATTTTCTTGCAATCAGATACTGCCCTGCTCAGGTATGCACTTGTTCCAGATTGTTGTCATGGTGCCAAGGTAGTCCCTATGTTTTGCAAATTTCATATTGAATATCTGTTTGTTTGAGAATAGACCATCTATCTTCCAGAGATAAGGAAGTTGTAGAGAAAACCTATATAGTGATAATTAGCAATGTTGTTTTCTCTCTAAACTTGATATCTGCTCCCACTGAGCACCTGTAAGGCTGAGTACTTTTCTGAAAACTGCTGTTATATGAAGCCTACAAAATAAATAATGTTTTCAAGTAGACCAGGAACTTGCTTTTTGTGGTTTCAAAGGGTCTTTGTTCATCAGGGATGAAAAACGTAGACGCAAAGTTAGAAAGTGTTCAGCGTGGTTCTACTCCAATGTAAATTGGATCCTTCCTGCTTGCTTCATTATTAGCATTTTGATCCTGCAAGGAACTTGTCATTCACAGTAATTAGCTATGCAAGATATAATACCTGGTTTTATTCTTCTAAATATAAGCTTTTGGTCTGAAGTTTGATATGCCGGTTACCCCCATGCAATATTACACTTGCTAACCATGTAAACTTGATTTTCACACTCATTTGGTTTGTGAAATGCATGCTAATGACTATGTCCCTGCTATATTTTCTCTTTTCTTTCCCTTCCTGTGAGTACTGCTGGCTCTCTGCTTTATGGAACACTGCACTTGATTCTCTCTGCCAGCTCTAGCTGAGGCTAATATTTGCCCAGGGTAAGGTGGCCTGAAAGGCCAGCTTGACCTGACAGGGACCTTAATGTGATGGCTGGTGGTACCCACTCTGGATTGGTGGTTCTGAGGGGAGCTGCAGTGAAGGAGATCTGCTGTAACAGCTCTGTCAAGTCATGCAACGCATAGATATTTACAGATATGTGAGCTTGCAAAAATGCTACATTTTTTTTTATTCAGCAGAGCTGCTTCTTTCATATCCCACTTAGTTTTATCTTCCCACTGATGAACTACATTTTCATTCCTTCAGAGAATCTCCATCTCACAGAAGTCTTTATTTCAGAAGTTCTCATAGTAGACACTTTGTCTTTAAATCTGTAAGAGCAAAACTCTGGCTTGTCAGTCGGGACAGAATCTTTCTATGCCCGAGCTGAACTTCGAGCTGACTGAGAGGGGGAAAAACTGTAAAACAACAGTAATTACACCTTTTGTTGATTATTCTGTATTTTGGTAATACAGAAGTAAGGTGAACTAGCATGTACATTCTACTAAAGGTGTATTTGTGGTTAATTCTGTTACAGGTAAGAGGGCGAGAGTTTTCAAAACTCTCTCATTTCAGTATACTTCTGTGCTGACTTTTGTCAAAGACATCTGCTACCCACAGTGTCCCTTCAGGTCATTGTCCCCTTCCCTGATGGAGAATGATGACAGCTCTCTGGTCTGCTGCTTCAGTTCTTTATCCTGCTTTTCTCACTGCCTTTTTGTCTCTGCATTCGCTCCAAGGTAGCCCCCAGGTCTCCCCACCTACTGCTGCTATTCCTCAGTCTTTATTAGTATCTCTTTCTAGCTGGCCTTTTAATCACAGTTGATCAATTGACTCCCCACTAATGCTTTCTGGGCTGCTGTCATGCTGTGTGGAGTCCATGCAGCTTAGCGCAGACCTCAGAGACAGAGAGTCATTGCAGGGATGCAGGCAAGAAGCACGAATCCATTTTGCACCTGTTTCCTACAGTGTAATGCATCTCTGCTTTATCCTGCTGTGGGCTTATGAATCCTGCAAAAAGATGAGACAGCCCCCTTCCATGGAAGTACTACTCCATTAGTCCAATACTGGAGTAATCTGCACACCTGGAATGAAATTCAAAGTGTAAAGTGTTTTGCTCATCACTGGTGTCAGGTAGGAGATGTAGTTGTTTTGCTGCTGCCTATTCTTTTGTTGTCTAGATGGCTTTTTTCTCCATGTAGTAACACTGTGTAATAATGTTCTCATGTTATTCTGATAGCTTTGTTGTGGCTTTGAAGGTATAAGAACACAGATAAAACAAACCTTGTCAGGAGAGGAAGTATATTTTATAAAAGCAAGGTATGCTTGGCTCTTGCAGGGCACTCCTTCTCTGCAGATCCCACAAGACAGGTTTCACTTGGCTGGCATAGTGAGCAGTTACCTGAGGGATTAGCAGAATCTGAATTTACTTACTTGGCAAGTTCACTGGTGACACAAAACTGGGAGGAGTGATTGGTCCCGAGCTCTTCAGAAGGACCATGACAGGCTGGAGACATGGGCAGAGAGCAACTATCTAAAATTCAACAAAGGCAAATGCTGGGTCATGCACCTGAGGAGGAACAGCCCCAGCACAGACTGAAGGCCAACCTGCTGGGAAGCAGCTCTGCAGAGTAGGACCAATGGGTCCTGGTGGAACAGGCTGTGCATGAGCCAGCAGTGCCTTGGAGGACAAGAAAACCAATGGTGTGCTGGAGTGCATTGGGAAGAGCATTGCCAGCAGGTCAGGAGGTGATGCTGCCCCTCTGCTCAGCCCTGGTGAGGATCACCTGGAGTGCTGCATCCAGTTCTGGGCTCCTCTAGACAGAGGAGACACGGAGCTGCTGGAGTGCAGCAAAGATGATTTAGGGCCTGGAGCATCTCTCTGATGAGGAAAGGCTGAGGGAGCTGGGGCTGTTCAGCCTTGAGAGGAGACACTTAGAGGGGCCCTCATCCCTGTCTCTCCCTGTCTGCAGGGAGGGCTCAGAGCAGGGCCCAGCAATGGGAAGAGGAATGGGCAGGAACTAATGCCCAGGAAGTTCTACCTGAATATAAGGAAGAACTTCTTCCCTGTGCAGTGGCTAAGATTGTCCAGAGGGGGTGTGGAGTCTCCCTGAGTGATGATATCCCAGAACCATCAGAACACAATCCTGTGCCATGTGCTCTGGGATGGTCCTGCTTGAGCTGGGAGGTGGGACTACATGACCCCACTGTGGGCTGTTCTTACTTCAGCCAGACTGTGAATCTGTAACCTAGAGCAGAACTCCAGTGGAATTAAGTTATATGATACACATTATATGTTTGGTTTGCCATATCTGAAGGAAAAAGTGCACAATTCTTTGAGGTTTTAAATGCCTGTATGAGGTTTTTGTACATTCTGGATTTGCCTGATCTAAGCCGCAGTTGCTTCTAATCTTATCCAGTAAAATTTAGTGGTGAAAGAGGACCTCAGATGGTGAAGAGCGTGGTGGAGTTACTACTCCTGGAGGTGTTCAAGAAACAACTGGATGTGGCACTCAGTGCCCTGGGTTAGGTGGCAAGCTGGCGATGTCTAAAAGGTTGCCCTGGATGACCTTGGAGGTCTTTCTGATCCTAAATTATTCTATGATTGTGTTTTTCCTTTGCTCTCTCCATTTGTTTCTGTGTGCTATTTTAATCTTTTCAGATCACAAAAATACCCTGGTTCCATTCTCAATTAGCATGTTGTGATGACATTTGTCTATGGAATTTTCAAGTTAATTTGATGTTATTTTCATGCTCTACAGATCAGGGTTTTGGAAGCCATATAAAATTACTTTGTTAAATATCTCATTAGTGGGTCAGGCGTAGTTCATTTTTGAAATCTCCTTAAAACCAGAGTAAATATGGATAATGTAAGTTGCACAGTGTTCCTCATTTGGTAGCAATCCAAGCCAGTCACTTCATAGCCCTTTTCCCTGTAAATTTAAGAAGTTTCTGTCATCTTATGGCAAATATGTTAATATCCTGTTGTACTTTCAAAGAAGGTAAATACAGTACAACTTGCAAAAATGTGGAAGGTGTACATTTGGCTTTGATTAATAGCCTTTCCATCAGAATTCATGGTCTTTCAAAAAGCATTTTCTCTGAAATTATGCTCTCAGAGTATTTTTCCTTTCATTAACATACACCTAACTACCACTTACTGGCAGTGCACTTCAAATTCCTGTCAGAAAGAGTAAATTTAAAAAACACAGATTTCACTTTAAAATTTGTCTTTTGATTGCCATGTCTTTATGTTTTGCCTTCACTGGATGTCTAGCTACTTATTTGAGGGATAAAAAAGCTGTCTCTGCAAAAATGATGAGCTGATTGAAAATTATTTTTCACTTTGCTGGTGTGCAAGAGCAATTTATGCTGTACTTTGATATTCTTCTCACTCTTTTGGGTATTGCAGTAGTTTCGTTTGGATGGAGGAAAGAAACTTTCATTTGAAGTAAGGAACAGAAAATAAAGCAGGTTCAGTACAGGCTGTGTTGCAGCCTGTAGGTTCTCTGGGGTTTGGAATTCTGTGCTTAGAATACCATGGAAAGATTGCTGGGAGATCAGATCCCAAGCCAAATCCTGGAAACCTGTGAACAATCAAAACATTAAACATACCACACATCCAGGTTGGAATCAGAATGCTGAGAAATGCTAGCCTAAATTATCCTCTAAAATTCATACATAGAATATCTCAAATTTAAAATTCACTGTAGAAATTATAGATTTTTATGAAGAAAATAACTTCAATTTCTATCCTCACAGCTGCTTGGGCTGTTAATTGAATGACTGAGCTTTACTTTTCTGCTTTAGGTTCTTTAAGGCACCACTGTGGCTGTGAAAATGGATATAAATTACAACAACATTTAGAGAAAATGAATTCAGGATTTTCCAATCAGCTGTGTAGGCTATTACCTCATCTGCTGGGTCAGCACTGAGCACTTGCTCTTCTCACATATTCATTACAAAATCATGGCAGTATTTTTTTCATTCATGTATGCAGTTTGTTTTCTCTGTTTATTGCTTATTCCCAGATGTCATGGTCTCTAATTGCATTTTTATTGCTTTAGTCTCTCTTTGGGATGTGTGTGATGCATAACAATACACAATTACATCATTCAGCACTTTGGAAGTAGCTGAAAATATTCTATCTACCAAAGAAATCTCTGTTGAAAACTCTCCAGGTTAGGGCTTGATATTTCTTCATGTGAACGCGTTTCATGTTAGCAATTACAGGGGGGAGGTTTATCTGACTATGGTGTGAGCTTTTGCCTTGGAGGTCTGTTCTTCATAGCAACCTGTTCTGTCACAGGCAGACAGATAAAAAAACCCACCTTTTTGTTTGTCTGTGTGCCTTCATTTTTGGAATACGTTGTTGTGTGTGGCAACTGGGAGAAAGGGAGAAGTGCTGAATGCTGGCTGCCTGAAATCTTGCATCCTCCTTTGCAATGCTCTTGGAAAGGGGATTTTTTCACCTTTTACTCACCCAATATACGAAGCTGTGTGGAGCTATTCCCTGGACCACTCCCTGGGATGAGTGGCATTCATAGTATCTGAGGCTTGAGAGACCTGAGGGAATGTTTAATCTCTACCCTTGGCTGACCTGGCAGAGCAGAGCTTCTGCTCTTAAACATGTTGGATTTGTGCTTGCTCTGTAGTGGAATGAGCTCTGTGTGGAGTCCTGTTCCATATGAATTACTGCAAGTTCAGTGGAGCTCTTGCATTTCTTTGGTGTATTGAATTTGGATGTCTGAATTTTAAGTGGGAGTGGGAGAAGTGATTTAAACAAAACAGTGTAGCCTGTGACCCACCACTTGCCAAACTCACTGTGAAAGACTTGCCCGTTTTGAATTCTGATGTAGAATCATTGCTAATTTATCTTTAGCAAAGTGTTGTAAAACAACCTCCTCTTCACTGGAATATTTGGAGTGCAGTCTGCCAGTCAGTTGTATCTAAAAGTGTCCTCTTCAGGCTTAATGAAACCTTGGTGAAAATTCTCACTGTTTAAGTGGAAGCTTTCCCACCAAACTATTTCATGAATGAAAAATGCAAGCCATTAATTTATTAATAGCTATAAACTTCTTAGTTGAATCTTGATTTGATTTATGAAAGATTACAAACTTCACAGGACTCCAAGATTTTCATACAAAAGTTCAATGAAACTCAGTAGTTCTGGTAAGGTTTCTCTTTGGGATTTAACTCTGAAATGAAACACACAAATGTGCCATTGCTTTGCTGAAAAAAGGAGAAGCTAAATGAAAAAGAAGAGGATATGTAGGCTCTCTCAGTCCAAGACAGAGTAATATTCGTTTGTAGTGGAAAGAGTACAGATCTATGTTGAAAGGTATGGAAATGTAAGACTACAAGAGGGATGCTGTTAAAAGGAATCTGTTTAATCTACTTGTTCTCTGCGTATTCTAGAGTCGCTTAAATCTTATTTACTGGGAAAAAAAGGGCACAATATTGTTGCTACTTGGTTGTTAGTGGTGGGATGGTCTAATATCTACTGCTTCCAGGTGTCATGAATGGCATTGTCAGAGGACCAAGACAAAAATGGAAGGTCTAGGTGATCTGCTTGTGTGGAATCTTTACTAGTGATACAAAAAAGAGAAAAATAACCTAATCTGACTTTCTAATTACAGGTCGTATTATAACAGATATATGCCTAGGGGAAAAAACATTTTCTCTAACTATGACTTTTTTTGGCTAGGTACAGTTGTGAAAGAATGTTGAATATCTCTCTTTAATTGACTTAGAGAGCTCTAAAAAAAAATAGAGATACTGTGGGAAGATGAAACCAGAGGGGACAGTTATATGCAGTGACAAGGCAGGAGGGAATGGCTTCGAACTAACAGAGAGTAGGTCTGCACTGGACATTAGGAGGAAAGTCCTCACTGTGAGGGTGGAAAGGCACTGGCACAGGTTTCTCGGAGACACTCCAGATGCTCCATCTGGAAGTGTTCAAAGCCAGATTGATTGGGCCTTGGAGCAACCTGATCTAATGAAAGGTGTTGAAACAAGATGACCTTTAAGGTCTCTTCCAGCCTAGGCCATTCCATGATTTTATATATCTCTTATCAAAAGTCAGCAGCCAACCTGTGCTGTCTTCCATCAGATACATCATGTGAATTAAAAAAGCTAAAGGAAAATTTAGAAGCTTAATTTTGGGGACTATCAAAATCAGACAATTCAGTTTTCAAAAAGGTGAAAGATCATGACAATTTTTGTGTCTTGGTAGAAGGATGAAAACTAAAGCAGCAGAGTGAGTATAAGAGGCAGAATGGAGTAATTTTCACATCCAGAGAAACAAGTCTGGCCCAAGGATATGTCTTTGGAAATGCTGCATGGAAACTGCAGTCATCATGTTTGAGTGTTACTGTTATATGTTAGCACGTACTGAGAGTGGGTTCAGCATGAGCCTAATTAATGACTTCTCATCCCTGCTGGGGACTCAGATATTCCCTGCTGGTATACTCCAAGTTGTTCGCTCTTTTGCCCCATCCTCTTCCAGGTCACAAGGCTCAAATGTTTGCTGATAGGAAACTGTCCCTCCTCAGCCTAGCCTTTAAACTGGGGCTGAAATAGGCCTCAAAAACAAAGTGGAGGGAAAGGCTCCAGGCTCAAGTAGCTTGCCATTGTGTACTGCTTATTACTCAGGGAGTATTCAATCCAGTGCATTCCCATTGTGTTAACAGCTTCCTGCTGCTCTGGACGTTCATTAGTTTGCCCTGGATTTGCATTAGGTTTGGGAATTGCTTTAAGTGAATAATAAAATTGGTTTCAGCTCGATAGGAAACTCAAAATCTACTTGCTGGGTCTGACAATATCTTAAAAATAACAAAATAATATGATGTCCTAGTACCTACTGTGATTTCATAAAACCATAGAATCATTAAGGTTAGAAAAGCCTTCCAAGGTCATCAAGTCCAATCTTAGGCCAATCAGCACCTTGTCAATTAAAGCATAGCACTGAGTGCAATGTCCAGTTATTTCTTGAACACCTCCAGGGATGGTGAATCCACCACCTCGCTGGGCAGTCCATTCCAGTGCTTAACCACCTCTCTGTGGAGAAATTCTTTCTGAAACTTCATTTCCATGGTTGCTTGTTCAGCTGCCAGAAGAGAGTTGCAGTTTATTGAAACTTGTCATTGTCTTCTCCAAATTGCAGCCTCGAACAGAGGGTGGCACATCATTTGTTTCAGCCTCTTTCCTCAGGGAGTTACACCTAGCAAAGGATGGCAGGGAAAGCTGGGGGCCCTAGTGGTATCCAGAGCTGTCCAGGGTTCTGACATGTAAGAAACAGCATATAGTGAGTGGCCAGGTGGCTCTGGCTGGAGCAGGAGGTGGACTGGATTATGTGAATTCTGTGATGCTAAAAGCAAGAGAAGCACCGAGTCAGTAAGGAAAGGCCTTTGTATGAAATTGGTTTTCAGACTCTAATGCAGAACTGTGCTATCTTGGTCTTAGGTTGAGTTGGGTCCCTGAGGCCTGGCCCCCCTGTTTGGCTGCACTTCTAGTAGAGGAGTGAGCCCCAAAAGTACTTTCACAGAATCATTTAGGTTGGGAAAGACCTCCAGGAGCATCGACTCCAATCTTTGAATGATTTCTACCTTGCCAACTAGGCCAGAGTACTGAGTGCCACTTCCAGGTGTTTCTTGAACGCTTCTAAGAATGGTGACTCCACCACTTGCCTGGGCAGCCCATTCTAGTGCCTGACAAACCCTTCAGTGAGGAAATTCATCCTGATGTCCAACTTGAACCTTCCCTGGCACAGCTTGAGCCCACTTCCTCTTGTCCTGTTGCTTATTACCTGGGAGAAGAGCCCAACCCCCGCCTGGCTGCATCCTGTTTTTCAGGTACTTGCCAGAATGGTAAGGTCTCCCCTGAGCCTCCTTTTCTCCAGGCTAAACACCCCCAGCTCCCTCAGCTGTTCCTCACAGGACATGTGCTCCATGTGACCCTTTCCCAACTCTGTTTCTCTTCTCTGGGCAAGACTTCATGTAAGCTTGCAACAAGTTACATTTTCTGATTACATTTTAGGGAAGCTATACCCTTACATAATGAAATGTTGCTTTTTCTAATTTTAATCTTATGTTACTAAGTGTTTTATTATTGATTTAGAAGTGACTGTTGTGTATTCAAATTGTGAGATGTTACATAGTGATTCGTGTCATTATGAAAGTACATCATTATGAAAATACACCATGAAATCAATATAAACAAGAATTCTGAATCCAAAGTAAAGCATTGGATGTGAGACACAGGAAAATCTAATTATTTCATTATATTTGTTTAAATCACTTTGCTGTAAATTGTTGGGGTTTTTTTGTTTTTATGTATTTTTATTATTTTGCTACTATAACTATGAATTGTATCCACTTTTATGTATAAGGAAAACGCAAGCTTGTGTGGACATGAGCAGGCTTGTCACTGCTGTTGTCTGCTTGCTAGGAGTGTAACCTGACAACATGTTCGAGCCTTGTCCAGACCTGGTGGGAGCTTGTGGCCACTGCTGCTTAAGTCCTAGCCAACATGTTCGGGCTTGCTCGGACGTGCACCCCAGCACAGTGAGCATGTCACAGCCCACCAAGAAACTGCCTATAACAGGGGCAGTGACCAAGGGTGGGACGGATGTGTTGGTGGAGCACAGACTCCCCACGTCCCCAGCACTACGTTGCCTGTTCCTTATCAATGAACTAATAAATTGCCTTATTGATTAAACTACCCGATTTTGATAAGTAATTTATAACAAAATCAGGCATGATAAATTACTCATTAATTATTCTCATGCCTCTATGTGAAAATAGGTTTTAAGGTGTTTTGTTTTCGTTACCAGAAAAAATAAATAGCTAATGGAAACTTCATTGGCTCTGTAAATGCAGTAGTTATTCTCCTTTACCTCCTTGGCCTTCTAAACTTCTGTTTTCATAACCTTTAGAGATGACATTACATGGCACTGAACTTCCCTCTAATTGCTTCCTTATTTGATAAATGTGGCTTTTTAAACACATTGGTAGTCTCTCATTATATGTAAATCCTTCGATGATGCTTACCTCCTTTCTGACTTTCCAGCAAGGGCTTTTAACTTGGCTCTGCTTCTTTGCAGAAAGACTGTCCCTGAAGAAAGTGTTCTAAATGTAGACCTGTACCATTGTTTAATGTGCAGTCCTTGAAATTCTTTGTGTTATTTTCTTTGTGTGCTGTTAACTTGCTTTTCAAGTCTCATGGGTCAGCTTTTCATGTCTTGTTAGTTACGTGAGCCAGATGTGCCATATAGTTTTCTGCATGAAGGATAGACTGAAATTTGGAGGTTTTGAAGTCTGAAATTTATGTTTTGCCTCCTTATCTATAGGGAGAAATTTTCTTATGAGACTTGATTTTTCTCATTAATAGAGAAGAAAAAAATGGAAGTGTGCAAGTGTTAACATAAGCAGTCTTTCCACGCTGCTGAGAAACCAGTCTCAGTGTTTAAACTCTGCTCAAACTCTAATTGCAAATTTCCTGGACAGCTCAATCCTTGCTACTTGTCTTTGATGTCTTTGTAACCAGTGAATCTCAAAAGATGTCAGTGATTCATGTGAACTATTCAGAGGTAACAGAAAAGCAAGGATTACTTGTTGATAAGAGGATCTTTTCCTTGTAGAGGTTCATTGTCTGAGGTACTGTCGAAATGGAAGTGTGTTGCTACTTTGATATCTCCCATGATAACTAAATCCATATTTTGATGCCTATATAAGTCGATAATTACCTTTACTGTACCTGCTTATTCATATCAATAGGATCAGGAATTCAGAGATCTATTCCTTTCTATAAGTGTTATTTTCCTTTCTACAAGTAGAATTGGAAACCCTTTTTATTTTTTATGAGCTGAAACTCGCCTTATATATTGCATATACTGTGTCTTGCTAATAAGATTTTGAAGAACATGAAATTGTTGATAAACCCTTTGTAAAACTGGAAAAGGTAAACAGTACCACTTACTGAGCAGTAGTTGGTCTTGCAAAATTTCCAGATATCTTTCTTGCTGACTATGTGTTGTCCCATACTGCCGCAAGAGAACAATTCAACATTCTTTACTTATTCCTACACCAGACATAAGTAAGCAGATACCCTGCAATTTTCCCTATTCCCTTTTGGTTTCTGCTTGCTATTCAAACTGTGCATCTTGAAATCATGGAGGGAGAAAGTACAGGCAGAGTTGGGGGACTTTGTCACTTGGCAGTCATATTATTTGTTTTTGTGTTTGTTTCTCTACCTGGAATGTAACAGTTATTTACTTTAACAAAGGCTTTTGTGCATGAGAGTTAGTGTGTGCCTACGGAACTTTCTCAGCCCGGATATTGTGCACTGCAAGGCAGGAGATAACTGCCTTGAAGTTTATACTACATTTTCCCAGACCTGCAGAAAAACTCGTTAAACTGTCACAATATAACTACTTGTGTTGTTTAATAGATTTCTATGACATTAAAAAAGTAGTTTTCTGCCCAGTAGTGATGATTTGTGTTCATTCTTGTTTTCATGAAAAACTTGAAAAGGTTTTAGTGCACTTTTTTTGGCTTAAACTTAGACCATTTTATTAAGGCAACCACAGTCTTTACAGGTTGATACACAGCTTTTTCTCTTCTGCTCAGACTTAGAGCAGATTAAGAAACAGGGAAATAAGTGCTGGAATACCTGCTGTTCCTACGTGTCTTTCTGCCACCTAGTGCTCGTGATCTGGGAGGTTGTGTGAATACTGGACAGTGCCCACATTTAACCTGAGTCAGCTGCAATGTGAGAGGGAGGCTGTTGTGTACCTGCCTCCAAAGATACTAGCAAAGCAGAGCAGGGCTGACAATCCCATACAGAGGATGGTGGTGTCCTCTGGGCCTCATGGCATCTGGTGTAGTGAGGAGATCTGGGAAAAGGGAGGATTTGATGAGTGTTTCTGTGCATGTTGGAAGAGTTTAGTGCTTTGTCCTATGGCTCGACGTTTAGCCTTATCACACAGGATTTAAAAAGAAGAAATGAAAGGAATCACTCAAGAGAAAGTGATAAGGGAAGCCGACAGAGGCAGTTGTTTATGGATACTGGTCATGCTGGTCCTCAAGGAATTTGTACACTATTTTTCCATTTTCTACCATTTACATGGGACTGAGTGACTCCACAGAACACTTAAATGCAGCTATTTAGGAGGCAACATAAGTTTTTCTTGAGGCTTCCTAGTTGTGGAAATGTTGGAAACTGTAACATCTCCCGGAATGAGACACCCTCTCCAGCCCCACAATATCACCAAATGATATTTTTGTTTTATAGGTTTTAATTCAAAATTTGGGGTCCTAATGCACTGCAAGTCATGAAGTTTGGATCCAGAAATCTTGCAGATCTTTGGAATTTCTCACCTATTTATTCTTTTTGTCTCATCAGTGAGAATACCGAGAGCATTTATTGTTTAAAATGCTGTCTATAATATACAGTCAGCAGTCTGTTCCAAACTACAAAGATGGGGTTTTTTGTTTATTTTTTTCCACAGTCCCCACACTGTGCTGTCCTTGGCTGTATGGAGGCTGACTCTATTGAATTAAATACCACATTAGCAATTTGAAATTTTCTTTTAATTCCGAGCAAGTGCTACCTTGCAGTGACATCATCCTGGGTAGGAAGCTGTTAAAATCACACCATTTTGAAGTTCCTACTTAAAGTACAGCTGCAGCTAAAAGTGACTGCCAGCTTAGTCACTGCTACTCCGTGGTTTATGTGAATAATATTGCAAAGTGTTCTGTCATTAGTGTGTGGCTGCCTTGCAGTTCATGGATCCTTTTGGATAGCAGAGCTTTTCCTGCAGCAGCACAGCAATGCATTCAGTCTTACAAGTGGTCTTTTGGTAGCCCTGTGTCCCTGCGTAAATAGCTCCTGAGGTTCTAATCTCATGAAAAACAGTACTGCCTGAAGTACATATTTGTGAAGAGCACAAAGTTTGCATAAGCTTGAATGTTGAATTCCACTTCAGGGCTGAATAAAAGCACTGCTGTTGTGGCTGAGACGTGTACCTACAGAGGAGCTTGTCCAACCTGGAACAAACAATGAGCTTCAGGTTTCAACATGTACTAGGTGGCAGTGCCAGAATAAACTGAAGAAGGTAGCTGGAGGTCCAGTGTGGGATCTCTTCCTAATCTACTTTCATAATCACTGCCACCATTTCTTCTTGTAATAATCACATTTTAATCAGAGTCCCACCTGTTCAGTGAGAGAGAGTAGGTTTAGACTAGATATGTGGAATTTGAGATTTATTTCTGTGAGGGTGGTGAAGCAGTGGAACAGGTTGCCCAGAGGAGTTGTGGGTGCCCCATCCCTGGAAGTGTTCAAGGCCAGATAGGTTTGGATGGGGCTCTGAAGAACCTCGTCTAGTGGAAGGTGTCGCTGCCCAGAGGTGTTGGAACAAGAGGATCTCTAAGGTCCCTCCCAATCCAAACCATTCTGTGTCTGTTACCTTGCTGTCACTGGGTCACTCCTTGCTCTGGGCTCCTGCACCTGGTTAGGATGTAATTGGTAACTGGCTGGAGAGGAGTGAATGAAATGAAAAGAACCACAGCCCCCCTCCCATTACCCTGTTGGAAATACGCCTTCTTGACACTGATGGGTTTTTGTCCTCCAGCTGTCATGTCTTGACAGCTCTGTAGGCGGAACAAAGGGGCTCATCAGACCGAACATGATTTGTAAACAATGAAGAAGGAGCTTGTGCCACCCTGCAGCTTCTGACAGTGTGAAAAACCACCGTGACCTCTCAGGGGTTTGCTGGCTCCTTAGAGAAATTCAGTAGAATTTCACTCTTCCCATCGGGATGCTGCCTTCTCAAAAGGGATAGCAAAATCACAGCATCTCTTTCAGATTCAAAATGCTTCTTTAAAAGATAAATTATTCTAATTTATGTTCTCAGTGTTTTCAATGATTTTTGTATCTTCAGCATTAACTCAGAGGCTGAATACAGTAGTTTTTCCAGTAAGAATTTGGTTTCTGATTAAAGTCTTTGGCAGTGAGTGGGCAAAAAATTAGTACATTAACAACTTAGGCAATGAAATCAAAGTGATTTAGAGTAGCATTATCTAAAATTACTTTTTGTTAGTATGTGTAATGTTCTTTTAACTGATGACAATGATTTATTTCTACTTAGATGAATTATAAAACTAATCAGTGAACTGCGTGAGAGATGCTTTGTTAAATTAGTCCTATATTCAATTGGGAATCTTTAATCTATTGCTCTATGTGCTTATTGTCATTGAATTTGCAGGGGGATGTGCAGGTTCTTCTTTTGTTTACATGAATATGAACTAGAACACTTTCACTGATTGTCAGTAGAGTTTCATTGTTTAAAAAGGAGAAAATGAGACAATGGGGCCTTCCTATCTTTTGCTTTGTTGGGAGATACATTTTAAAAAAATGCCTTACACAATTCATTTAATAAATTACTTGACTTATGTTTACACGGGAATTCATCCTGCTTCTTTCCAATATGCAAGGTGTTACTACTTAAAAGTATTTGTAAATTCTATGGTAATTATTGCTTAATAATGGGGATAAATTGGTGGTTTCCTGGTACATTTTCTCTATCAGATTAAATAAACTGAGGCTGTTTTTTTCCAGTCCACCCACAAGACTCTGGCCATCCATAAAAATTTCATTAATGAAGAAAATAACATATGGTTAATGAAAATAACAGGAAGCTAATACTAGTGGAAATGCTTTTATTACTGCTATGCTGCCTAAAGCCAGCATTTGTTAGGCTAGCTTAGAATTCTGAGGAGAAAAGCAGCTTATCTTTTTGTGATCATTTAGCATAAATGACAGCTGGCTCCCTTCACACTGTCAACTATGAACTGATAATTTGCCTAGCAAAGTGTTGTGATGTGGAAAGTAAAGAAGGAAAGCATTAGAAGGTTTTGCAGAGAGAGAAAAAAAGACATGTATTTCATAGTTGCTAATGGGCAACACTTGAGTCTAGGACTTGTGTAAGTTTTGTGTGACCTGACAGTTTTATGTTTGTTTGGACAAAGAGTTCCTGGAATGTCCCTGCAATCTCAGCAATAACACAGATCTGTAATGTCTGAAAAAAAGTCACGTGCAAGATAACAAATGCAGATTTCTTCCAGGTCATCCTAAGTAATTGCTCTTCATTAAGCTCAAAGCACCAGAAATACCACCAAGCAACAGAGACAGTTAATCCTTTGGACTTTGTAACCCCCTACACGCTGATAATGGCACTGGAATTATGTCTTTTGATTAATGTATGTAGAAGGTTTAAAAGTGTGCTCTTCTGGAAAACAGGCCATTGTACATTTTAAGCTAAAGTATGGTTTGCAGACTCTGATGTCTGTGCCATGTCCTGGATCTTCAGTACTTCACTGGGGGAGGCAAAAGTGTCTGTGGGCATGGTGGGTATGGTGGCTTTCCACAAATAGCTGTGTTCAGCCTGGTTTTCCTCCTGTGTCCATAGAAGTGGATCTTCATAAATTAGGCAGAGAGACAACCACCATGATGATATAATCTGCCCCTTCTACTTTCCTTTGGCTTCTTCACATCATCTTGTCAGGCCTGATCTTCTTCTTTTGCTTCTTAGACTCCCTGAAGTGATACCTAGTCCAGACTTGTGTGATACAAACTTGGGAATTATTTTGTTGTTAATCAGCAGCTATAGCTTAGCAGGTGTGATTAGGTGTTGCATTGTGAAACTTGTGGAAATTTATAGGCTTGGCTAGTCCTTTGTTTTAGGGGAAAGGACATGCTATTCTGAAATGAATAGGCTGTTTGGACAAGAGGCACCAGAAGTGAACAGGACTAAGCCTCCAGTTTAGGACTAAGCAGTAAATGGGGGCAAGAAGAATTAGAATGGTAAGCAAGAGATATAGATAGCAAGTAAGGGTTTAAGTAACGAAAAATGAGTGTAATTTGGAACCAATATATGTTGATGCCGTTGTTTGTTAAAATGTAGTAATTATGTATATTTACACAAATTGTGGGTTCCCAGCATGCTCCTTACTTTGCACAAACTAAAATAAAATGTAGAACTACCTCACCTTGGTGTGGGAATTTTCTGTACACACCAGGTAGCCAGCCTGTGTTCGGGATAACAGAAGGACAAGAGTTTCAAAACTTCATCAGCTTTTGGAAATCAAAGTACGTATGCAAACGAGAACTGGTATTAGCATTTCTGAGCAGAACAGGAAAGAAGTCTCTCTTGAAGCAATCTCAAGTAATGTTAAAGGCTGTTTGCACCTCATAGAATTTGGAAGCATTTAGTAACTACTAAATGTCTATTTGGGGGGTCTGGAGGCACAGAATTTATGCAACAGTGCCCACTACTCTTAAAAGAAAGAGTTAATGTCTGCTGCCTTTGTAGTTTGGCACAGCCTTTGTATAATCAGCTGTCTTGAAAGGAGCTTTGATGCATCTTCAAGAAAGGTACTGTTATGTATAGAACATATCTAGTCTCCATTTCCTCTGCTTCCCACCCCACCCCTTTATGGAGAATGGGAGTTCTCATCTGATCAGGGTCACCTCAGAGATTAGACGTCCTTTGAATCTCAAGATATTCTCCTGGTTCAAAAACTGTAAGTTAAAAAATGTTCTTAAGAAGGCAGATGCAGGACAAGAATTCAGCTGCATATTCAGTGCTGCTCTGCTGTGCTATCAATACATTCTAACCATTGCTGGGTCTCAGGAAACTAAAATTTCTGCTTAAGCATATCTTAATCTAGAGTTAGTTTTTTCATTAAAAAACAGGTTGTGACTTTATAGAAGCTGAACGGTCTAGTTTGCAGAGAAAGGTATAAGACAGCAGGAATAAGTTCTAAAAAATGCAGAGTCTATGCTGTAATACTGGGTCTGTTTGCTGGACCATGTCCTATATTACAATGCCTGGTGAATATATGATGCAATGTCAGATGTTGCTCTGTACGTGCAAGTGAGGCCACCCAGAGAGAATTGTTCTGTGATGCTGCATCCTCTCTCCTTGTCATCTGTATTCTCTGAGACCTGTGCAGTAACTCCTATCTCTGCTGCAAAGTCGGGATTTTGCAAGTTTGATAAATAAAAATCCCTGAACAGTTTTTTTGCTTGAGGAGAATATAAACTCTTGTAGACAAATCATATTCTGTAACTAAACCACACTGCTTTAAGTTCACATGTCTCTTTACCACCTTTTTTTTTTTCATATGCTGGGCTGCTCTGAAATGCTATGTGCTGCTTATGACTGCCCCAAGATCACAAAAAGGCTTGGGGCTGGCAGGAACATGTCCTATCCATAGTTTTGAGATCCTCTGGAATGAGGACTATACAGATCTAATATATTATTGTGTTTGGTACATGGGATCCCATGACCATTTGACTTTGCACTTTCATGCCCTGCTAAGCAGCTACAAGAGTTCCTCAGCTAATATGGTCCCATTCTCATTTTAATTCGTGCTAATTCTAATTTGTAATGCATCTGGGCAGCTGGCTGTTTAAGGAGCTGCTGTTAAGCTCCAAATATCTTTGCCTAAGGCTCTGGACTGACCTGTCCCAGCATCACAACCATGGAGAAAGCCAGGGTGACTCCAGATTCCCAATATACTTCTGTCATTACAGCATTCCCTGTTCCTTCCTTTCTTCCTCAGAGGTGTCTTTTGTATATCAGCTCAGGAAGATCACTCTCATGGAGTTTTTTCCCCGTTTTCCTAGTTGTTTTTTTTCCCCCCTGTGTCCTTACAGCTTGCCTGGAAGGCTGTGAACTGCCTGACTTTGGTCAGTGTCTGCATCAGGACTTCAGGCAGTTTTGGTTTTGCAGAAAATCATCTTCTGTATCATGTTTATTGCATCCTGGTTTGGGGAGTGGGGATCAGACTGGTTCTACATGTACTTACCAGCTAATTTCTGGTTTGTTTTTTTTTGTTTGTTTGTTTTTTTGTTTTTTTTTTCTTCACTCCTAATTCTCCTTTTTCATTCTGTCGCTTTGAGCCCTAACAGCACCCTGGGTTCTCCAGGAGTGGCTGCTACAAAGATGTTTGTGTTCTCCTCTGTAAAACTGGTCTTGTTTTGTGTTGCTAGGCTACTCCCTTCCAGCTGCCACTGAAGAAATGTTCCGTGGTGGGAAACGGTGGGATCCTGAAAAAGAGTGGCTGCGGCAAACAAATAGATCGAGCAGATTTTGTCATGCGGTAAGACAGAAGCCTTAATGACACATTGTCCCCCCTTCCACCTGCTAAGCCTCAGACTTTTCAAAGCTGTTCATTTGGGATTAATCAATGATAATCTGCTTTGTTGCCCTACCTTTGCAGGATGCTTTACACAAGCAATTTGGGTCAAAGTGTGAGGAGAGGCAAAAAAGGAGTTTTGGCTGGGTTTGGCAAAGGGATATGGGGTGTCAGGACAATCTGCTGGTCAGTAAAGTTGTAACAGCTTGTGCAGTATCTCAGGGAGGTACTGAGAAGCAGCTTTTTTCATCATTTATGCAGGGACAGCCAGGGTGCTTCATCCTGCTCTGTGCTCTGTCCTCTGAAACTAAATGCCATGTATGCAATCTGTGGAACTCAGAATGAGTAGGTGATGATTTATGGGGCAAGGCTTGAGTTGGTAAAAACAAAAATCTTCCTTTGTTTTTCTTCCGTCAAGACTGAACTGTGGCTGACTGAGGAAAGGCCAAACCTCTTCCGTTGATGTGAGGTTTTTGTGATTCTTCACATTTCCTTTCCCTCCAGCCTTCCATAATTTATAAGAACCTGTCAGGAGGGATGTTGGACCAGCTACTGCTTTTGTGGTTAAATTTGGCACTTTCTAGGTCTCTGATCCTTAAGGAAGAAAGACAGGAGTTAGTTCCTCCCTGATAAACACGAACAAGAGAAACATTGTCAGGGAGAAACTGGAGGAATGTTCCAAAACAGATGAGAATTGGAGTTTCTTTGGGTTTCTAATGGATGCATAATGAGCTCCCACTATAACACATCTCCTTATTGGATCCTGATGGCTTATTATAAAACCATACAAATTTGCTCTAAACAATTACTATAATTTCTGCTTTGCATCTCAAAGACCAAAAATGCCTTCATTATTAAATACCTGTTAATGCAAAAATGTAGAACAAATTAAATTCAAACATATACTTGGAATGTTTACAGAAGAGAAGATGTAAAGCACAGGGGGAGAGAGCAGCATTCTGATTGCCATTACTGCAAAACTCCTTAGGTGTTCCATAGACTAAATACAAGAAACTGCAGCGTATATGCTATGGTTATATTTTCTAGAAAATTAGAATGCCGTGGAACCAAATCTGTTAGAAAAACAAGAGAAGTTTAAAAACAAAAAAAAACCACCAAAAAACAAAAACAACAAAAAGCCCCCCAACAAAACAGCAGCTATTTTAGCTTGATCATAATAAACCAACCTTTATATGTAGAGAGCTTTTTTTGATTTAGAAATAAGTGATAGGGAGAATCCTGCAAAAATCCCAGTCGTTGTCTGCAGGCTCTATTGTGTTAGTCATATGAAATAATTTTAATGGAAAATTTAGTTGATGTTTTATAAATCTCATTTCTTTAATCTGAGAGCTGAGAGAAACAGCACAATGGTGACTTCCATAACACTTTTCATTTTTTTGAAAAGAAATTTGTGAAATATCTTCAAAGTATTTCTCCAGTGTGAAGTGTCCTGCAAGGTTTTGCCCTGTTAATTGTTAATTACCTTCACATGAGTTTTGATTTTGCTTATGTATATTTCCATAGGCTTTGTCATGTGAGAGAAGATGGCTGCAGTCATATGTTGTAATTGCTAAGGTTATTTAATGAGTTTAAACTCATCTGGTTGCTGAGCATCTTCTACAAACCCAGTTGTTGCAACACAGAGATGAAAAGAGCGGCAGTTTTCAGCCCCTAAGGCATAGCAAACTGCATATGCAATGAGAAAGGTGCAAATAGTCTATATGTTTAGATATTGTGGTTATAATGGGTCTTCTGATTTTCAAGTCTGTAATTCGTATTTCTAAGGAAAAAAATTATTTACCCTCTCCCTACCTGCTAATGCTTATTTTAAGAGAGAAGTGTTGGGTAGTAGTCTTAAGCCATGTTTTTATCTCTATTTTTCATATACTTACTTCTCAGTACCAGATATAACAGTAAGAGAATTAAAAATAAAGTTTCTTAGTATGAATCTTGTGCTTCGGTGTGGTCCTCACCTGCAGAACACTCTGCTGACCTATCCAAGAAAATAATTGGGAAGGTCAAGTAACAGATTTCCTGCAGTTTCCTGTGGATACTCTGACTATTTCTTAATGTTTCCTGCACAGTAAGGTGGGAATCACTTATGAAAGGAATTGGATGTATTTAAATAATGCATCTGTGACTGACACATGAAAGTATTGTGATTATTTAGATGCTGAGATGTTAAAAATTAGGGTGAGGTCTTAGTCCTTCATAGTGCTTTTAAATTAACTTCAACCAAAAATGTTTACTTAAAAGCGTGCCTTATGATCTTGTGTTTATTCAAAACAGGGAGCATTAAATTTTGGTCTGTCAGAGGTATTTATGCCACCTCTCTACCCTAAGGCAAATCAGCTAAAAATCTGCCTTCGCAAATATTTGTTACACTTTTATTTTCTTTTACTTTATTTTAAGGAACTCTTGTTAAGATTTTATCATTTGTTATGTGTGAGAATTAAAATTTCCCTATGATTCTAGCCTTGCCTCGCCTTGCCTTGCCTTGCCTCGCCTCGCCTCGCCTCGCCTTGCCTCGCCTTGCCTTGCCTCGCCTTGCCTTGCCTCGCCTTGCCTTGCCTCGCCTTGCCTTGCCTCGCCTTGCCTTGCCTTGCCTTGCCTCGCCTTGCCTTGCCTTGCCTTGCCTTGCCGGAAACATCCCGGAAACTTCCCTTCCCTTCCCTTCCCGGAAACTTCCCTTCCCGGAAACTTCCCTTCCCTTCCCTTCCCTT
>JAOTQP010000870.1:58719210-58735453 GCA_026413545.1 Cichladusa arquata | reverse complement strand
GAAATGTGGAATGAAGGAAGGGGGAGGAGGGAATAATCTAGAAATCTTATTCTGAATTCTTTTTGTGTTATTAATAACTTTCTTCTTATACCCTTTTAAGTTTTAAGCCTGCCTTGTCTCTGCTCCTAAATCCTAACTCTAAAAGAAATTAAATACATTAAAATTGGCAAAACCCAAGTCAAACTGTGACACCTCCTTTGAGGCTTTGCTTCCTCTGCCTGGTCAGGAAGAAATGTTTTAATTTTTAAATTTTTTAAAATAATTGACTGATGTTTCCTGTGTGCTGCCCAAAGTCATTATTTTATCTCCTGTGTGGTAAGTTAGAGTGGGGGAAAAAAAGGTTGTATCTTGACAGTTAAAACTGAAAAAAAAGACTCCAACTCTGTCATTACTCATATGGAAAGAAGCTTTTGTAAGAATTAAGGTTGTTTATACATCCAGACTTTCATGAAATTCAGAGACATTCAGATTTGTGACTGATGTATCTGTTTCTAAGCTATGATTTAGCTAGCATCGCATAATGGGATTGTTCATTGTCATTCTTCACCTCCTCTTGTCCTTGCTTGAAGTATGTTGATATTGATGAGGCTTGACATCTCAATTATCTCTCAAGTGTCTTATGGCAGGTTTAGTGAATTGGTCCTGCAACACCATTCATGGTTTCTAAAAGATTTACCCTTACCAGATAATTTGTGGTGACACATGATGAGTAGGGCAAAGTTTTCATACCAGGGATGTGAAAGCAATTTCCTGTATGGTTCTAAAACCAGAATTAGTGCCTTTAGAAAATTAAATAGTCGGCAGTAGTTATTGCAGAGATACCACCATTTCCCTATCGATTTAGAACCTTAGGATGGAAGAGTCACAATTTTAATCTTGGAGTACCTTGACTTTAAAAATAGCTCCTAAACATTGCTTTTTGCAAAACTCAGAGATCAAGAGATCTCTTAGAGATCTTAGAGATCTCCTATGCTGTTTTCAGCAGGAGATGTGACTGTGCAGGTAGTACAGTTTTCACTTGTGAAATATTTTGTTCCATTCTCATTTAGGTTTGAATGTCCCATTTTTTGAATGTCCCACTCATTTGGGTTTTGGGAATGTCCTGCCCTAACTTCAGTTAGTATAATACAGGAGAACTGACAATAGATGTACTGTTGCAGAAATTTTCCAGTCTAAGAGGGTGTGTCTGACTGTCCCAGTTTCTTTTCTTGTCTAAATTTTTTCACAGACATCTCTCTTCAGTTAATATTGGAACTCACAGTCTTTCACTCCTGTGTGAAACTCCTTTTTCCATTTTGCATTCAAAACTTAACTGTCCTGTCAAAGCCTATGTTAAGGCTGCAGTTGGGATTGAAATGTTGCATAAAACTGCTCCTGGGGCCAAGGTGACCTCTTCCACCCTCTACCGCTGAGTATTGTTGTGGGACAGCAGTCCCACATCTTTGATGCTTCCAGTTCACTCCCCTTCCAACTTACTCAGCTTGGCTTCATCTGCAGGGAACCACTTTGTAGGCAGAAGATTATTTTATATTTGTTCTGGGTTTCATTTTCTTTCCAAGAGTAGCTGCTGTAAGTCACTCACAGGAAAGAGGCAGTGCATAGCGCGACCTGTGATGTGCCTACAGCCATTCTTAAGACTCTGCGAAAAATCAACAAGGTTATGTCACTTACAGAGGTTGTATCCATATTCTGAACTCTTGTCTACAGCTATGGAGAGGGACAAATCAGTGAACATAAAAATGCTTAAGAGGCAGTGGTGATTTTTGACTTTTAACTAAGAAATACAGAGAGTTTGTGGATGTGGATTATTATCTGTTTCTAAAGTCACTGCATCTGAGCTGTTTAGGAGAAGCAAATTTTATTAATTCCTAATCATCCTCAACAACTCTTGCAAATGCCATACAATAGTAATTTGTCTAAACTTCTAATTAAATCTACAAACAGATGCTGTTTGCAGCAGTATTCCTTTCTAGTGCCATGTCTGCTTTTCTGTCTAACCTATGCACACTTTTATTGTCAATAGCATGGATGTAATACTCCAAATAGGTGTTTCCCAGCATTCAGAGAGTTTTAGTCCAGCTGATATTTTTTGGTGAATATTTTATCCATTAACTGTGTGTTTATGGCCTGTGTGGAAGTATCAACTTCCATCACTGAATAGAAACATTTTCCTTTCAGTAAATTGATTCACCTTTTTGATCTCTGTGATGTTGGACAAGTTTTTGCTGCATCCAGTGTCTTGCACTAAATCATCATGAAGGAATGAGACTAAAGACTAACAAATGCAATGATTCTGCCTCTCAGGTTGGAAATGCCAGTTAAATATCACTGCTGTTCATTAAGTTCTCATGGATTTTGAGTGGGCTTAGATTTAATTTCCAGTGTCCCCTACATTTTAGAAGTAACTAATAATCTTTCCTGGATTCAGTCATGAAGACATTTCTGAATCCAACAGACTTGGACTATTAGGAGTAAAAAGATGGAATTGAAACAATAATTCCATTTGATAAAAGCTTCCTTCATCTTTGATTAGACAAATGTACAATATTATGCCTGTTGCTTACACTGCTGAAAATGTTTCATGAGAATTCATCTTCAGTGTGTCTCAATGTAAAAACTACATATTCTGTTCCTAGGTAGTTACATTATTATTTGGTAATTGCAAAATATCAGAAAAAGAAAGGTAGAAACCACCGATAAAATATGTTCTTGAAGGAAAACCCTTCATGCTTATCTTGTCCTTTCTGTACAAGTCAAGTGATGGGAAGATCTTTCCCTGTGAAAGTCAATTAGTCACCAGATTTTAAATACTTCATGTAGAGTTTCTATTTTCATTCTGAGTATCTAAATATATCTCAGATTATTTCATTGATAAGAAGTCCAAAGTTATAAGAATAATTATTTTAATTCACATCTTACGTTATTCTACAAGAATCTCTGAACATCTGTGCCAACAGCAAAGGCATAACATTTCTGGGAAGTACTTCTTAAGAGGCAAGGCTCTGATAAACTCTTCTGTATATGGAGGTTGCTTAAAGCTCCATTTGTTGGTAATAATTTTTTCCCTCCTCTAATACAAAGTTTCTTTAAAAAACTTCACATTTATAAATGATGCCTTACTTTCTCTTTGTGTGGAACATCTGCTTTTGTCCTTGTTTGAGCAGAAAAGTAACCAAAACTGTGGGATGGAGGGGACTGGCCCAGTGCAACCACCAGGCCAAAGACAGAGCCAGGAAAGAAAAATACCAGAATTTCTGGTTTGCTTTTGTGATTTCTTAGCTGATGAACAGAAATACATGGAGTTGGAAAAAAAATTCCTGCTGTGATTAGAACAGTTTGTTATTATAGCCATGCTTTGCCCCCATTTAAATAAGAGGCTTTTACTCTCTTATCCACCTCCTCTTAAGCACAAGATACAGCAGTGAGCAGGACAAAGGAGATCTAGGAGCTCTCAGCCTCAAGGAAAGGACTGTTGGGTTTAGAGGTGTCTCAAAATGCACCATTGGCTCCAGAGAGAAAGGTCAGGTGCTGTTGCTGAGATGAAAAACAATGGGATGAAATTTTGGGTTGGGGAAATAGAAACTTGGAGGGAAAGTTATTTAATCTGGTAGGAGAAAAGAAGGGAGAAGGAAAGATGGAGAACAGTAAGTTTTCTGAGGATATGCTTAGGGATGATACCTCATCAGCAAAAGCAATTATTAGAGGTTAGGAAGAGCTTCCCAGAGAACCTGCAGAAGTTTCCATTTTACAGTAATTTAAAGGACAGATTGATGTGGGGATGAAATGGGAAAATTATAAATGAGATCTCATGAAATCATAATTTGATGTTTTTTCTTAAAAATAAATGTTTTATTAGTAGTTGTCATAAAGTAGAGATAGAAGATACCAGGATTAAAATAATCCATTTGGATCTGTGATTGAAATATCCTCAAATTTCAACTCTACTGTGTATTTATTGTAGGATTGGAGAGGAATAGGATGCATTACTTTACACATGCACTTGTAAGTTTCTTGTCTGTGATTTTGATGATAATCATCATTGTCTCCACCGTTAATGACATTTTAATTGCAAAATCTTTGCCTTACTAAAATCACCAGTGCTTGCTCATACTCATTAACACATTGTCTCACATGTTTTCACTGTCTTGGCAAACGATGGTAGGAAGACTGTTCCTTTTCATTCCTCCCCCCTGTCCCACCTCCTGGTGTCTTCTTCAGACCACTGTATCCAAGACTCTGCCAGCACTACCAAACAGAGAGACAGCCAGCTGTCTGATTTTCCATTATTAGGTCTGTGAAATGGGAAAGCTGTATATGCCCTCGAGTAAATAATGCTTTTAACTAAGGTGAGGTTTTTTTCATCCTCATATTCCTGCAGTAGGACTTGATATGAGAACTTCTAAATCCTGCTACCAATATATGGAATAGTTAATCAAGTGCCTTATATTTAAGTATGTGACTAGTATCTTCAAAGTCAATTGGAATACTTCAGTGTCTTGTATGGACAACCCAGGATTTTTCAGAGTAACATCTCCAAAGATTTTTAAGTGCCTAATCCATGTTTAGGTAACCAGTCTTTCTTTACAGTCTCTAATGTTAACCTAGATTTTTTTTTACCAGTATTGCATCTCTTGGATATTTTCAGATACTGATTGGAAGACAAATGTATACATATACATATTTCTTTCAAGTGAAGATACAAGGCATCCTGCAATCTGAATGACTGCAGATAATGAAAACACAGAAAACAGCTACTTCTCCCTAATCTGCCAGATTGTGACATTTTCACTTTTTCTTTTGTTCCTGTCCCTAAGTAACTTTCACAGTTTGTAGCATCTGCAGCCATGTGATCCCATAAACCTAAAAGAAAACTTGCAAATTCGGGAGATGGGCACAGAGTGTAGAAATGATCCTTACGGACAGAGGGCCAAAACCTTTAGGTTAAAGCATACATGTCAGAGGCAGAGGGATTAATTGGAGTCTGTTTTCTCATTAAAACAGCTGGGGATTGCTGAGAATGAGATAACCACCTGAGAAGGCTGAATCAGTATCACTTGGAATAGATACTGAAGGAAAGGATAAATGGAGAGAGAAACACTCATGTGGAGTCCTTCAGGGGCATAATCCCTTTAGGGGAATAATTCTCCCGCGTAGAACACTGTAGTGCTTCACAAATTTTAGAGATTTTTAGGTAAACCAGAAGGTAGATGGATCTTGAGAAATGTTTTTTCAGGAGTTTATAAATAAATAGCCAGTACAATATCAGAACCACTAAGGAAGAATTTTTGGGACGTTTTTCCACATATTCTTTGGAGATGGCAAAAAAACAAAGTAGTGCCTTAGGAGAAGCTTAGGTTAGATACTAGGAAAGATTTTTTTCACTGAAAGGGTTTTAAAATATTGGAACAGATATCCATGGGGAGTCACCATCCCTGAAAGTGTTCAAAAATGTGTGGATATGACACTTGAGGACACGATTTAATGGTGAAAATGGTGGTAGTTGATGGCTGGACTTGATTATCTGAGAGGTCTTTTCAAACCTTAATGATTCTATGATTCTGTCAGGATAGGGGGTGGAAGAAATAAAGGGCAGAAAAAATCAGTTACTCTGATTTAGTTTAATCTACAGAAAGAGAGTGGAAATGTTGAACATTGAAGAAATATCTCCATACTCAGAAGGCCCTTCCTGGGAGGTAACAAAGAAGTTAAATGGCATCGTCATTGAGGGAGAAGTATTGTCAGGGATTAAAACCTATTTTCAAAGCCAAGGTGTGCAAGATATGAAAGACAGATTTCCAAGTGTGTCTCAGAAAGTTGTGAGTTGCTGATCCTGATTGATTTATGTTCCATAAGAATCCTTGTGAGCATCGTAGTTCTGACCATTCTAAAATGTGTTTTTAAACTTAGAGGCCGACAAGTGGGAGAAGAAAGTGTTGAGCAGGTCTACCCACAGGCTCATCACTGTTCATTAAGAGGTCTCTGGAGTAAATGTTCTGATTTTATTGTATAGATGTGTCTGTTTCACTTGTATGCAGGCTGACAGAATGAACAATTAGGTAGCTGTAAAGGCAAAATGGGTAGAATATTTATGGAAGCCAGCATTTCAAAATGACACAACAGGGAGAAAAAGACAAGTTTTGGAGGTTTTTTTCCCCAAAATCTTTGTCTTTGTCTTCTGACTTAGTTGAATTTCTGATGATGGTCTGTGAGCAGCCAAGACAGTGAGTTGTGATTGAAACCTCTAATGGTTTCCCTTGGCCTCAGGTGGGACTTTGTGATGTAGAGAAATTCAAATAAACATAATGTGTGGCTTAAAGGGGCGTCAGTTCATCTGCATCTTCCACCAGTGAGCTTAATAGCAGGAATTCCTCTGCAAGAGGACCTCAAAAGGTGGATGGTGGTGTCAGGGGAGACAGTTTAGTGAAGAAAGAAGTCCTACTCCCTGTGATGCTCCTGGTGTGTTCCAATTCTCCCAAATGTAAATGGAGAAAACACACAGCAGAGAAGTCTGCATATTAGGATGAGATATGAGAGACTGTTGTGATTATTTGTAAACAAGGAAGACAGTTATTTCAATTTCTGGTTCTGTTTTCTGACTATGAGGAACCACAAAAACTTCTCATGAATTCCACCAGCACACAGGATGTACCAAGGGATGGTGTGTTGATTTGAAGTTTGCCTCCTGCTAGTTTTGTCCTCTCTGTGAGACTGAAAGTTTTCAGTGCATTTACTTGCGTTAATTAAAACATGACTATCTGGGTATCAGATCATAAAATAAATAATAATAAATAATCATAAAATAAGCTCAGGTTTCCATAAGTTTAAATTTAGCAAAACTAGAATCCAAAGCTAGATCAGAGTGTGTAGACAGCTTGTAATGTTGAACTGTGTTATTAACAGCTAATAAAAGATGGAGCTGTAAAGTGGGACTATAAAAGATTTCCAATAGAGTAATTTTAACATTCTCCCTTGAGTATGTGACCATACAGCTGTTAGATTTGGCAGTGCTGATTTTGGCAGCTATCTATGCATTTGAATCACTTGTGCACTTCACACTGAGGCAGGACAGGTGCTAAAATCAGACCCTTAAGGTTCTGACTCTTTAATTCAAATTACACACTAAAATTAAGGGTCTATTTCACATGAGTTTTGAAACAATATGCAAGAAATTTCTCAAGTGTCTTAAAATAAGAAATTTTAGCTACTTTATGAAATTTTTGTACAGGAAATCTTACTGTTGTTTTAAACTTCATTTGTTCCAGCCCCTATAACCGGCTTGCCTAGCAGGGGGGTATGAATTCTTTGTATTTAGAAGGAAAAATAAATTAATTTTTCAGACTAGCATGTTCCACTGTGACTTTCCTACCTTTTTTGCTTTTTCTACGAGGATGGTCTAGTGGAAAGTGTCCCTGCCCATTGCAGTGGGGCTGGAAACAGGTGACCTTTAAGGTCCCTTCCAACCCAAACCATTCTGTGATTCTCTAAAGATTCATGTATTATTACATTTCTAATTAATTTATTCCATTATATTGTGGGAGGGTGTTGATTCTTGTGTGATAATTATTACTTCTGCTACTCTTGGTAGGCCTTACTTAAATATGAGAGAGTGTTTCTGCCTGGGTTTATGCTCAGAGCAGCATTTCTAATTAGTAGCAGTGGTGAATTTGTACTCAGAATACCCTTAGCTGAATTTTTCAGTACCCTGCCTGTTTCATGCAGCAGGATGGCATTGATTAACACTGATATGAGGCTCAGTGTAGAATAGAGAGCTGAGCCTGTCACTGTTTCTATGGCAAAAGTTCATCCTGTGGTTTAAAAGATTGTGGCTTATTTAAAACTTCAGTCAAGATTTCCTTCCTCATTCTGATCTCTTACCAGTTTTAGTCTCTGCTCTCTCGTACTATCCAGTAATGAAGTACTGTAAATCAGTAATGTAGATTTACACCAGATGGTTATATTTACTATCCAACTAAGAGGGAGTCATCTACTGTTACCTTGTCCAACCCCATTCTAGGCAGAGACTGCTAAACACTGTAGGTAGACTCTTAAATCCCCACATCTAATCATCTAATTTGTAAAATTCTTCTTACTCTCTGGATATTTGCAATGCTGAGATGACTTATCCAAGTCTTGGCAGTGTTGCAAATACACGATGAAAGCAGCTGCCACCTTGGCAGGTTTGGGTTGCAATTTTTTTTAAAGCTTGAGGAGAATTCACAAAATTATGGAATGGCATAAATTGTGAGGGACCTCTGGAGATCAGCCTCTGCTCAAGCAAGGCCAGCTAGTCCTGGCAGCCTATGCATTCCTTTAGAGATTTTTAGAAAAAACTTGAAATCTGGTCTGTAGACATACTCATAGCACTTTTCTACTCACTCCCAATGACAATAGTAAAGACTTTTGAAAAGAATAAAAGACAAAATAGAGCAATCGGATAAAATGATGCAACATTACTTAGTTGTATTTTCTTTTTATGAAGGTCAGCTCAGTAACTGAAAAGATCTACTTAACACCCTATGAGGTAAAAGGGTGTGATTCTTAGATTCATTAGACTAATTAAACTTGCTGTTGATCTGGTAAAGAGTTGCTTGTCAGATATTTCTGACCAATCTGTCCTACCTTCCATTATGGTTAAGGCAGACTAATGTTTGGGAAATAAGGCAATCCAAGAAGCAGCCTAACAGTGGGCTTGTTGAGCAGTAGCAATGGGAAGAAAACAGTAAGAGTTAAGCTTCATTTTTTAAGACAGCAATTGGCTTATAAAACAAATTTTAAAAAAGCCCTGTAACCAAACGCACCATTCTTTTATAGCAGTTGCAGTGATCAATTTGGTGAGACCTGGGCTTTGTAACAGGATACAAATTTACTCAGATACATATCAGAGGTTGCCAGTTAAATACAGTGAAGACCTGGTATCAGTGCCAGGTTTGTTGTAGGCTCCTGTTATTTGTGGAAGATAGGAAGGATGAGTAGCCAGGGGAAAGCCTTGTAAATCTGAGTCAAAGGTGGAGCTGCTGTGCTTACCAGAATATGATTATGCTGCATGATCCAAGTGCTTTCATGGATGTAAAGCAGAGCTGTGTTAGCCAGCAAAGCTCATAGTTCTCTAAATGGTTCATTCCAGGAGATGGGCAGCTTCTTTTCTGCTCAGGCTCTTCCCATCAACCCTAAAAGGATTAGGTAAGCTCAGTTTACTCTGGGGTGGCCCAGCTGGATGTGCCAAACAGGTGGACATCCCAGGATTGTGTTCTGTTCTCAGGTCATCCATCTGTGGGATCCAACTCATGGCATGGACCAACGAGTGTGTGGAGGTAGAACAACAATAAATCCAGGTGCTCATATTGGCACGAAGGGGCCTGGATACTACTAAGGAAAACGAGAAGCAGTTCAGAAATACAGCTTCTTCACAGGTTGTCTCCTGGCTGGAGACCGTTCCCATCTTGTTCCAGTCAGCCTCCCAGGGAATGATGACTGAATCTCATCCTTCTGTGTCAGGCAGGAAGGAATCTTCAGAAAAGCTGTGGAGCTTTTGTGATGAAGACATGTTTGACAGCAAGCAGTGGTTTGAGTTGGCCTTTGGGAAGGGCTCCTGACTGCTGGTTTTGTAGTGGAGAGCAGGGACAAAAAGGTTTGTGGGGCGTGATTTGGTCTCCCTTCTGCTTTAGAAGGTGCATTTTTTGGTAAGTTTTAAGTCAAGCTGCTGTTTACAGACTGGTGCAGATATGCGTTTAGGAAGGTGGACAAAAACTCCTGTCCCTCATTTTCAGACAGGATAACGGAAACACAAGGGAGCCATCACAGTCCAGCAGTGAGTCAGTGAAGCCCAGAGCAGCATATCCCTGGTTCTTTGCCCAGTCTTCGATCACAGATGTTTGCTGAGGTACCTCCTGTGAAGAAGACTTAATGTTCTTGGCCACTCACACAGTTTATTTCATGAGTATTAAATCTGCATAAAGAGATTAATGAGACCTGCCAGAAAATCTGTTTCTGTCCACAGAGTTGCTAATTGCTGTTCACACACTGTCAGGTTATTGCAGTGTTTGGCTCTCATCTCTGATGCTTCTTCCTCAGATGTAGAAGTGCACATCAGGTGACAAGCTTACTGTCCAAGAAATCTTCCTCTGGCATGGAGTGGTAGGACCCTGAGCCATCCCACTTTGCTTGGAGCCAATGATGCCCATCCTATAGAGTGAGCTGCCTTTAAGGGACTGATTCCTTCTTCACATGAAGGGAATTCATGCTTGACAGCTTCCAAATTGTGTTTTGTTTTCTTCAGGTGGCTCTACTGAGGCTCTGCTGGAAATGTTTAGATAACAGAGGTATGAGAGCTGAAGCTATGAATCAGAATTTTCCATATTAATTTTACTTGTCTTGCACTATTCATAAAGGCTTCTCATTCCCTAAAGGACACTCAAGTGCTCATAGTGACAGCAACATTCCAGTGGTCAGGGCAGACACTGAGAAGCAAGGTGTATGTTGGGTGCTAATTTTCAGATGTCAGGAAAGATCTTTTTCTTTGAGAAATTGGCTATAATGTTACTGGAAAAGGAGGGGGTTGGTTTTTAGAATAGGTGTGGAGTTTCTGATGACCTTGGTTAGTACTCAAATGACATAACATCTTCTGCTTGGAAGTGAAGTGAAACTGGTTTTGCCTTTGTAAACAGGGGGAAATTCCTAAGTTGAGCTGGAATATTAGGTATTCTAATTCCCATTTTCTGGTTTATGCTTTATTCAACCATTTATTCTGGCTTTCAGTGTGAAGTAACATTGTCTAACTGAGGGTGTGCATGGGGTCTGAATCCAGCATCGGAAACCTTCTGTCCAGTCTCACTTTCAGGGGAGGAGATGGGGGATAGCTGGTCCATCAGCAAAGTCTGAGTGGCCAAGTGACTCCTTCCCAGCCGAACAGAGTGAAAATTGCTGATGCTGAAACCAGGAAGGAATAGGGTGGACTGGTAGGCACAGACTAGGTGCAGGAAGTGCTTGGGGGTGGGGAATGAGCAGATGAGGGTATTGGCAGATAACAGAGATTTAAACCCTAGATCTGCTTCTCCTCTTTCTTCCACTGTGTTTTCTCCTTTCCTCACTGAAGATTTAACACCAGATCTGCATGGAGGGAAGCCAAACTATATCAGTGCTGCTGGATAGTTGGCCAGAATAATGTATGGGACTGATGTGGGGGTAATGTGTGCCCTTAAGAAGGCACATGTTCCCTGTATTGCAGACAGACCAGCCATGAACATCCTTCTGCAGCCTCTTGGCTATAGGACTCATCTGTGAATTGCTCAGAAGATACTTTGCCATTTCTTTTAGTGCAGTTTGGCAGGAGTTTCCAGCCATGCAAAGTGACACAGGGGTTGCATGCATAGATTGTGATCAGTGAAGGCAAGCTTTTCAGGAAGCTCTGACAGCAGCAGCCTCAAGAAAGAGGACATCCTGGGACATGATAAAGGGACAGCTTTCAGAGGGTGGCTCACTAATAGAGCCAGGCATATGTTGTCACTGGTTTTCTGTTCATATTGTTTCACTTGGTGAGAAAAATTGGTTCAAACCTAGATTTTCCCTCCCTCTGTACACTTGCTCACAAGAGATGAGAAGATTTCTTTTTAAAATATTTGCTGCAAGTTTGCCCTGAATTCTAGGGCAAGCGGGGGGGTGGGGGGAGGGAAGGGAGGTGGCTGAATAAAGAATTTTAAGAGTAAGCTGTTTATAAGGTAGGAATTCATCAACTATCTCCCATCTTGCAGCAACTGTGGACTTCGAATGAGAACTGCTTGAATATGGAATGTTCAGTGCTCATAACAAACTGCTTTCAAATTGCACAGCACAGGTCATTTCAACACTTAAATAATTTCAATGACTTTTTGATGTGCACACGGACCACTCAGTGAGCTTTGGATCACTTAGTAGCTCTCCTAATAACTCTCATCTTGGTTTATTTGCTCTCCCATATTCACTTAGCTCTGAGTTGTGAGTTGATGCATAAATTATCTACGAGTCTCTTCTTGATAAATTATATCAAGCAGCATGCTTCATGCCATATAAGCCTTGACTCAAAGATCTGTCTGGATTAGCCATGCAGGCACAGCTGGAGTTACAGATAATGGATAACATCCTCAGTTTGTGCATTATATCCATATAATTCTAGGGAAGTCAAGGGAGCAACACTAATTCTCACCATCTGAACAGCTACAGTTCCTGCAATTGTTCACCTTCTCTCAACTGCCAAAGCTTATGTTTGTGCCTTTTGTGCTTCTCCAGCAGAACTAAATGATATCTGAATGGGGCAGAGTGCCCTATAAAGAATAGGCTTTGTTTTGAATCAGTGAGTGTTAGTGTTGGAAGCTGCCTTTGCCTTTCCACAATACTGAAGTTTGTGCAGCACTTGTGGAGGACCAGATTTAGGTCACATGTGAGGTACTTGTATTTTTTGCTATACCCTTCGTTTGTGATGGAAGTAGTACTGAACTAAGGCCGGTTATTTAAATTAGCAATTCATAAGCCCATTTCATAGCGTAGCCCTTAATTAGAGACAGATTCCCCATTTCCTTTAACATTTAAATTATTTGCATTTGTGTCTGCTTTCCAGCTGTCCACAGCCAAACATAGCCAAATACAAATTATTACAGAAATCTATTACATAAACAAGCCAGTACTTCTTAAAAACGCAGGTCAATAATTTCTGAGTATTTTTCAGAGAAATGAGTGTATTTTCCAGTCCCTGGGAAATTTTTTATTACAAAAAACCTATACTCCAGCATTATTTGTGGTTTTGGCCAAATGTATTAAAAGGAGTAGTTTGAACTGTCTTAGCTCTCCTCCAAAACCAATCCTCTCCAGTCTCTCAAAGACAGGAGAAGCTGGTAAACAATGTTTGCACCTACTGCATTGCACTTCAGAAAGCATCTTTGCTGACTATATATGCATCTCAACATTTGGAATGGAAAGGCCCATGAAAAATATTGCCTAATTCCCATCACTTAAGGTCAGCAAGCAGAAAACTCTGAATCAAACTCTTGATAGCCTTTTATTCTCATTGCAGTGTTCTGTCTCCCAAATCAGTTACTCTGGATTTGCAATTATGTAATTAAAAGCAGAATTTGGGTTTGTTTTATAGGAAAACTCAACTTAATAGGAACCAGAAGCTACTGGTTATTACCTGAAATTGTAATTTCTTGTTTTTATTCAGTGATGAGCTACAGAATGATTGAGACAGTCCTTCTGGCAATGATTAACTTTGATAGAAACCTTAGTGTTTCCAAAAGCCTCTCAGTCTCAATTGCTGTATATTTTCCAATGCCTATGCCTTAAAATTCATGTGATTTCTTTAGAGTGTGACTGGATACTTTTATGGTGGATAGCAGGGAAGCCTGCCTCGTATTTTGCAGCCTGACTACCTATAAACTAGCAATGTGCTTTTGGTCACCAAAACACTAATGTTCCTTTCTCTAGGAAACAGCCAGTCAGTACCATGTGTTGCAGCAGCAGTGTATGATTGAAAAAAATGTACTCTATTATTCCATTATTAATTTCCTACTGCTTTATTTTGCTTTTGCCAGGGGACGCTTGGAGCAGTTTGAGTATGAGGAAAAGCTCCTTTACCTTTCCTTGGATGTAAATGTCCAGCATGGGTGCAGTTTCACAGCTTCACTGTTAGTGAGAACAGTTTTACCTGGTCTAAATGTGAGGGAAAAAATACAAATATTTTAGCTGAGCACTGAAAACTGAAAGTAGCACCTGGCAATCATAGGCTCAGACAGAGGAAACATGTGAAGCCCAAGAGCTGATAACTCATGCGTGGCAGCAGTGTCTACCTATTCTTTCACCCTGTTCTAGCAAAAGTGAAACAAGAATTTATATCCTCCCTGCAGGACATTAGGAGACTCTAATCTCCACCAGCTAGTTATTTCAGTTCTGCTCTGAAATTAAAAAAAAAAACTTTTTCCTGTTTATTTACCATTTTAACAATTTAAAATTGAGCTAATGAGTAAAGTTTTACATCTTTAACTTCTGATGTTTAAAAAAATTCTGATTAAAAGATAATCAATTTAGGCGTGATTAATAATTTTCTCAGAAAAAGTATTTTTGCACTTTTTTTTATTTTTAATTGGTGAAATCTCTTAGAATGGTTATTCTTCAGGTAAACTTTTGATTTCTGGCGCCTTTCTATAGACACACTAGGGCCTTATGCCTTATATGTTTATTTATTTACCCAGTGCTGTACATGGATTTAAGTGCCTCATTCCTAGCTGCTTGCTACTGATTTGAGATGGAATTTGTGGAGTTTGGTGCATGTTCCATAGCTCAATTAATCTCCAGGTGTGGCTTTAGCAAAGTTGCAGGGCTTTGGGTAGAACCAGTCTTCACAAGTTTCATTTTCCTGATTTTCCTTGGAGTTAGTAATGCCTAGCAGGAGGTGAGAACAAACACTTGGGAGAATAGCTCATTACATTTTAAATCATCTTACAATGAGTGTGAGTCAGAGCCTCTAGCAATTCTGAAAATCCCTCCAACTGTTTCTGTTTAGCTTCCCACTGTGAATTGTAACCCTTTTAGAGAGACATCATTTCTTCATGTCCTTGCAGTCACCCATCAAACCTGGGAGGGTTGTTCTTGTGGAGCTGTGAGTCTGTGAGCAGCATCAGTGTCTCTTAATGTCATAACCCCTGGATTTTAAAAAATCACCCCTGAAGTGCATTTAAAAGTGAGAAATCAGCGGTGATTTGTGGGAAAAAACCCCCGCAGGTGCAGGGAATTTCAGGTTGTTTAGAGAGTGATAGAAGGATGATAGAATGATATAAGCTGTTCAGTGAGTGAAGATGTATTAGGCTACACTGTGATATCTGGATAGAACATTATAGTCTACAATTTTGAATGCTCCACAGAGAGGGTAAGTTTTTAAGTAAAGTGCATCAGTCTGTTTGCCTCAGCACTGCAAAAGCTTATATGATTATTCTAAGAGTTTCCTGGCATGGAGTGAGGGGCAGAGCTTACAGTAAAGCTTTTTTAAAATTAGCAAAAGAGGGAAGTTGATCCGTGAATTACACAACAGCCGTGCCAGCTAAAAATGGATCAGAAAAAGCTGTTTTCAGTATCAAGAGCTTTCTCTCCAGATAACCAAAAATGTTCTCTCATTCACAAAAAAAGAAAATGTGATTTTTTTTCTTGCCCTGATAAGCTGAGACAAAAACATAATTCAGTGTGCACCAGGACTGAAACAGGGCTCAAGATCCTTGTTTATTTTCTTCTCTGTTAGAAGCAGCCCTTTCTTCCCCAGCCCTGGGGTCAGAGTAAGAAGTCTGGTACATTTAGCAGCATCACAAAGAAAGAGATGGTGTGTCTGCCTTGCTTCTGGTGTAGATCTACCTTCAGGAAAGAAATATTTTATGTGACATTTCAATGATGAAGGTTAAAAAGCCTTAGAACTGCTTGGCCTTTACATGCTGTTCTGTACTCACTCTTAGTCTCAGTACAAATTAAATGAAAGAAGTTAAATAAATGAGTGCTCAAGAGATCTGAGAGTGTAAGCTGTGGTTCGAAATCCCAAAGATGATTAAAGCTTTCCTCACTGAGTTTGGACTCAATTACAACAGTAGATTTTAGTTCCTGTCAGGTACCGCTTCCTGGGAAGCAAAGGTAGAAATGCTCTTGGCTTCAGATGGAATAAGGCAGTTCCTTGTTGTTCATTGAGGTCTTGCTTCCAGCCAGGCGGTAAAATCACTTGATGCAAACACTGTGCATTATTTTTGTGGTAAATGTCACCTGTGCATTACTCTCTGTGGAGGATGTCAAAAAATTAAAAAAGAAGTCTTCGAAAATGGTCTTGTGGTGGCTTCTGAGAATTCATGTGAATGTTGCGAAGTGAGGAGGAAAGGCAATAGGAGATTAAGAGGGAAGGATATATGGAGAATTGATGTGCAGTGTAGGTACTTGTGTGGTGGTTAGACACTGGCCAACCACCAGGCACTCACAAAAGCCACTCCCTCACCCTTGCCTGCCACAGCTGGGCAGAAGAGAGAAAAATTTAATGAAGGGTTCATGAGTTGAGATAAGGACTGGGAGAAAAACAGGCTTGGCTTAGAGATACGAAGTGAGTTTATTATGAACAAAATCAGAGGAGGATAATGTGAAGTAAAATAAGGCCTTATAACACCTTTTCTTCCCCCAGCCCCTCCCTCCTTCCCACCAACAGCACAGGGGACAGGGCATGGGGGTTTTGGTCAGTTCATCACTGAGATTTTCT
>JAOTQP010000870.1:58703470-58718452 GCA_026413545.1 Cichladusa arquata | reverse complement strand
GAGGAATCTCAGCTCTGGCCCCTGGAGCACCTCCTGCCCCTCCTTCTGCCCTGACCTTGGTGTCCCCATGTTGTTTCCCTCACATGTTCTCACCTCCTTCTCTTCTCTGGCTAGAAGGAAAAACTGTGCTCCCTTTGTTTTGATTTTTCTCTTAAATCTGTTATCACAGAGGCATTACCATTATCTCTAATTGGCCCAGCCTTGGTCAGCAGCATATCCATCCTCAGAGCCATCAGGGATTGGCTCTGCCAGACATGGTGGAAGCTCCTCTTTTTCTTAATGAAGCTCTCATCTGAGCAGCCCTGGGATCCTGGAAACAGGAGGCAGGTGGATGATGGAGCCAACTGTGCCATGCTGGATCAGCAGGTGGCTGGTAGGTACAGTGGTGATCTCTGGGGTCTAGATTAATGTTCACTGAGAAGAGAGAGAAAAGATTTTGCTAACAGATGTTAGCAAAGCATGAAAATGCTGTTCCATTGGGCAGGAATCATAGCCTGGAAAGGGCAATGGAGAGATTTCTGAAAGATTATATTTATTAAAGGATGATTATATTATTTATAGTAATTATTATAATATTATATTTATATAATTATAATAATTATTATAAAAAGATACCATACAATATAATTATATTGTTATATTTATATAATTGTAATAATATATTTATAATAATGAATATTATAATATATATTATTTATTGTATTATTAAAGTTTCTATATTTCTATATAAACCTGTGTCACTTTAGGTCGCCTTTGTCTTTCTCACCCTCTCATAAACTGAACTCAATCTGTGACTCCCTAGTGGTTTGCACATCAATAGCTTTAAATATTTCTTTCCATGTAATTGTCTTTAAATGTTTTATTGGGAATTTTCTCCCTCTGTTCATAGACTGCACCTCTCAAAGCATGGCTTTAACCTCAGCCTGTTCCTGGGTGATCTGTGAAGCCTTTGCATTTTTTTCATCTCTGCATTTTGTTTGTCTTACTATCTTGGAACCCCAGCTTTGCAATGAAGGCATGATGAATGGTGTGAATAGTTAGCATCTGCTGGCTGATGTAAGTCCATGCAGCCACCTCATTTCATAACTTTCTCAAAGTACTCCAAGGTAAAGATGATTATGCACAGTGTAATTTTCTTTTTTGTTTCAGAATGAGGGAAGTTAAACAGCTCAAAAAATGTGTTAACTGTGAAAAGGCTGGGGCATCTCTAGGCAAGACATTGCCTTGGGGAGTTAAAAAATGGTCAGACATTCTTATACCTGGTCTTTGGCTACCTGCACTTGTGCTGTACAGGCAGACTTGCATGCTGTGCTGATGAGGCTTTGTTTTTATTCACTATTGCAGCTGCAGTGTTTTCCCTGAACTGTGGGGAAATTATTTTCATCGTTCCAGATTCTTCCTGCATGAGAGACATCTCCACACATGTCCTTTCATTATTTATTTACAAGCCTCAGCATTTAAAGGCCAAGGATGTTTTTTGAGTGGTCATCCTTAAGGGGTTGTGGCTCATTTCTTCCACAGGGTTTAGCTGAGGCTGGTTGACTCAGCTGGACTGTTGTTGACTCCAAAAGGCTTGAAAAAAGTCCCTCTTCCTTTCCTTTACTCCTTCCCCTGAGACTTCATGTTTCAAAATGCTGCTGGGATAATTGTGCCCTAATTGGGGAAAGTCCTGGAGTGACTCCACTGGAGACAGACATGACATCAGCAGCGTTGCCCGAGCAGCAAGTTCCATCCATTGTTCCTGTGCCACACACTTCCCTAGTCCCAAATTGAATGTGGAACCACATCCAGTGATCACCATCTTTCAACAGGGGGTGCAACCTTGGCACTTCAGGCACAGCACAGGGATTTGGATGTGGTCAGTGTTTGCACTTGCAGAATCAAAGCAGACATCTTTGTTATCAATGATTTTGTTGTCTAAGCAGCACGTTCAGTACAAGATTCAGCATTAGAAAAGGGATTATTCCTTGCTTGCTAGCAGATTACTTGTCATTACATGTTCAGGGTGCACTGCTGATGCCAAATAGAGCCATCTGTCATCCTTTGAATTTACAAGGATAAATGCAGTCCCTCAGGCTAAGGTGATATATACCATCTCAAAAGTGCATCTGGGATCTATATCAGGGTGATACTGAATTAATCTTTCTTAGATTTAGATAACTTCATGCCAGTGAGTTTCTTGCTATGATAATGATGCAGCTGGATTGTAGGTCCTCTGTCGTCAAATAACAGCTTCCCTTCCATAAAATTCTTATCCTCTTTGATTTGTGCTATGTATTCCTGTATGCTAAAGTCAACAAGAGTTTCTTCTGGGGTTCTGTCAGAGTGGGGTCAGACCTTCTTGTTTGAAAGAAATCTCTTTTCTTTGATGGCATCTGTTTCTAGACTACATTGGCATTTTCCATGGTTCGCCATCTCTGAGCTGTTTATTTCTACTTGCATTTTAATGACTGATTCTGACTGTTTTCCCTTACTCTCATTAGAGCTTTTTTTGATCTCCAGTTGAGCTGATGAGACATGGAGTTTATACAATGTTTTTTCACTCGATCTCATTGAAGATACAACATACTTGGGAGGATGTATCTGGCTGTGTGTGCTCTGTCACAGTCAGCACGGGGTGGGCTTCCATTTGGGTTCAGCAGTTCAAGGATTACCAGGACTGTTTGCTCTTTAACATTCCCTGTTTATAAATTGATCATCACAGATGTGGGTGTTATTTGCCTCAGCCATAGTATTAATACAGCAAAATTCACTTTTAAAGGTGTTTTGAGTTCTGGGGTACATTATTCAGAAGAATAATTTATTAACTGAAAAACAAAATTTACAAATTTTGTATTTTCAAGAGCAATTTACAAGTTCTTCTCAGGAGAGTATGTTTTTTCAATTGAAAATATTAGTTGATTTTTACTTTTTCTAAATGACGGTTTACTTTTTCTGCAATGGTGATAACTGAAAGTCCAGAACTAAATATAAAATAGGTTCATGTATAAACACAAAAATAAGCGTGTCAGTCAGATCCCAGGTCAGCAAGTGATTTTTTTTTTTATTGCAGAACATAGGAGCCCTCTCTGGGCTGTAGGTTTTGGTGAAAAGTTAAATAACTGAAATTACTTCTGGCTGGTTTATTTGGGTATCGTAGTAAATGGCACAGACTGCTTTCCTATTAAGTTCAGCCACTCTCTTTTTGAGGGAGTTTGTTTTAATCAGTTTTTCAGGGCAGTTTTTTGCCATCCAGTCTGGAATATACTACAGGCAAGAACTTATACAGAATTAGTTAATTAAATGATAAATATGCCATCTTAATTTCTACTCTCTATCCTCTTTTTTTGTTTTCCTTTTTTCTTTTTTTCTTTTTTTGTGGGTGGGGCTTGCCTCTGGCAATGATGCTTTTTCAATTCCTGATTTGAAAGAGTAAATGGTGAAAGGATGTATCTTGAAAAGGTTTTCAAGATATGAGGAGCAATTTGGTAGGTTAAAGCTGATCCACTGGAATTCTTCATCTTGGTTTCATCTTTTTTCCACAATAGCTAGTTTGTTGGAAGAGGAAACAGAAACTTGCTGAAAGCTGTCGTGCTGAAAGAGAGCCAAATGGTACTGCTGAAAGATAAGGCAGGATGGGGCAAACCAAGCTGTTAGGAGGTACAGATCAACAGGGCAGAGAACAACATGGCTCTCATGGCAGGAAAACTGCCCCAGAGTGAATAAAAAGTAGGACCTGAATCTCTGCGTCTTGTTTTAGTAGCAATTAAAAAATTACAACCATTTCAAGGAACTTTGAGAATAGATGAAGATGGAAAAATTGATTGGAGAGATTTTATTTACTTCTGTAGCCAATTCCTGACATGCAGGTCACACGGAGAATTCTTCTAGGTGAAAAACCCTTAGCAAAATTCTCTCTTCAGCTTTCATGTATTTTTTAGCTAATGTGTACTTGACTAAGGACAATCACTAATCTTTCATCAAACATACAAAGAACAGTGCAGATGCTTAGAAGTTTTATGGCATTGAATTATGAGAATTTTTGGAAGGAAAATGAGGAAGTAACTTCTTTCATTATGGTTGTAATAAACTATTCTTACATACTGGATTTCTTGTAAAGTTATGGCTTAGCTGTGAATGCTAAGGGATAATGTTAAAGAAATGTAAATAGGGAGCTCTTTATTACAAATTGGTTTTTAAGCTGATTGTGAGCTTTATTTAAAATATTGCTGTACATTTAGAAATGCTGAACTGGTAACATAACTTTTTAAAATGTGGATTTGAATATTGTGATCCTAGAATTTTATTCTTTATCATCATTAGTTTTTAAACATGGCAGTGAAGTTTTTTAATGAGGTTTTTATGTGGAGGGAATGGGCTGCTAATTATATCCAAAAATATGACATGCTCTCAAGTGTCAGAATGTTGAAGAAAAAGCTGAGGGCTTTTTTCCCCTATTCAGGACAGTAAATCAGAAGGTGGCTACTTGGATCTTGCAGGAGCTTTCCCAAAGGAAGTAAAATTCAGGAGGATGGCAAGCAGGATATTTTCAGTGGGAACTTGTACGCATATGGAAATTGAAAGCATGTGAAAGCCTATAGCACTGTAGTCAGCATAAATGTAAAAATAAAGTAAAAAACTGTGGACAGTGCACAGTTGTGCTATAAAGAGTATTATACAATACTCCATCCCCTCCTGTGAGCGTGAGGAGTACATTACTATGATCCTTCAAAGGGAGGCACTGAATTACTGTCCTTCCTTGGGTCCTTCCTCCCTGAGCTAACAGCTAGGTACAGCCCTGCTCTGCCCTGTCCCCAGCCTGGGATGGCCTTGCTCTGGCTTTTTTCCTGCAGGCAGTATCTGGAGCAATTGGGAATCCAGCTCTTCTGTTGGCTTCGAGGTCCTTTTGAATGGAAAGGGGACAATCAGTTTCTCAGCAGCATTGCAGCACTGTGTCCTTATACAGGAAGGCTGTACAAAAGCATTGTCCTGAAAATGGGAACTTGCACAAGTTCTTGCTGTTCTCTCAGAAAGAATTTTTAGAACAAAGTTTGGAGTGAAGATGGTGTGGATGCACTCTGTGTCTGTACATCTGACTTTGAAAGAAAAATGCTCTCTGTATCTGGGCTGAGCAAGAAGTTTTTCTCCATGTTGAGAGTGTGAATTGTGAATCTACTCATAGATTTTGCAGTATAGCCACAGATAGCTACTTAAGATCATCTGTGAGCTTTTTATATAGCAAATATCGTCAGAGTTTAGAGACAAGAGGACACTGGTGATATCTGATTTCTTCTGCTCATTTTATTTTTTTTTTCCAGGATTTGACAGTCTAGCATTTGATTTTTTTTATCTCAGATTTTGTGATAGTTACAGGACATTACGAAGCATTTCAGGGCTGCTGAAAGCTCATAAAGAGCCTTCTGAAGTCAGCATCTGCTGACACTGCAGGATTTCCAGAGCTTTTTGCATCTTCTCTGTTCCTCCTTGGGTTCCCGTGTGGCATCTCAGCTCTGCCAGAATATCTGTCCCTGACTCAGCCCTAGCAGAAACCCTAAATCCAGGTGATCCTTTGTTCCCTGACTGTTGGGGAAATCTGGAAGTGCTGCTACATGCAAACAAGCTGTTCCCAAACAACTGGAGGTAAATTGTACTGTAAAAGATCCAGTTGCTGGGCTTGGCCAGGGGACCTGAGGAGGCTGGTTTATGCATCTCAACTAGGTCCTCATCTGCTCCATGCGTACCTGGTGCTCCAGCTCTTGGGAATGCAGAGACGGCACTGGGAAAAACAAGGCAGGGAGGAGATGGTGTGTATTAGCTGAAGTGCTTTTGCAGACTGGCTTTGGGAAAGAAAATTCCTTAGGCACACTAGCATGCTCCTGTGCAAATTGTTTTGCTTTTCACTACATGCTTCTAGGCCCATTAAGCTGGAAATGGAACTGGGAATGGCTTCTGGAACGCAACACACAGGACTTTTTTTGCCAGAACACTGGTGCTCTGTTTATTTTTCTCACTTCATACTCCAGCATAGTTGCTGCCATCCCTCATTTTTCCTGCTACATTAAGCTTGGTTCAGGAATGCAAATGATTATGCTGAATGAATCATCTTCATAGCCTCATGCATCCAGATGATGTCATTGTCTTTACTTGTATGTACACAGCGTGCTGGTGGTCCCTGAAACTTTAAGTATCTGGCATATGATATCAAGACTGAGCTGTATCCTAATTTGATGAAAGGTGCGGTAAATCCACTGATACCAGGGGAATTGTGTCAATTTAAAAACTCCAGACAGGATCTTTATGATTGTATTTTTACTCCATGTCAAAGTATATTTGAGGATTTGTCATATTTGACAGCACTCCTTAGGTTGGTCATTTTTAACATAAAAATACAGATGTGGGGGGAAAGTAGAAAAAAATAGTCTAATTTTTAGAACAAGTAAGACCAATCTAAAGAGGACTTGTATTCCAAGCAAAGTGCTGGATTTACTGGAGCTTGTAAGGTTACTGCCTAGCTTGGTGAAGCAGAGCAGCACTGGGCACTGTGGCTTGCTAGAGTAGCAGATTAAGGAAGGGAAATTCTGGCCCTGAGACAAATTCAGATAAAGATATTTCACTTGTTAAAAACTGTATTTGTTTTCCAAATCATTATCTGGGTAAAGCCTGTGGATAAAAACCCCAGTAAGAGCTTCCCATTGTTGCACATCACCAGACAAATTATTCTGGCCCCAGTCTGTGAAAACATGGAGCTGGATTTCATCACTTGTGCTGTTTGAGTTGCTGCTTTAGGAATATGTGTGCTGAGCTGCTGGGGATATAAAGGTCGGTCAGGCATCATCCCTCAATGATCATTCAAGTATCTGTAAGTCTTCTGGGAGTGTGACTGATTCCTCAATGGGGAGTTTATGGCTGTGGCTGTTCCAGTGATTCATGGCCAACCTCAGGTTCTTTGGAGCTGCTGACATTTATAGCTACTTTCAAACCTACAATTTGGACTAGTTTGAAAAATACTTTGGCTTTCCCTAACAGGTGCCTTTAAAGGTATTCTCTTTTCCTGTGTCTGAGTTGTGCTGTAGACCCCAGACCAGACCTCCCTCATCCCTGAAAAGTACCCTAAGCCTGGTTTTTAGGTCCACATCTACTTTTTTTGGGTAATATTTTACTGCTGCTTACTTTTACTGTTACATTAGAGCCACTACTAGAGCCACTCTAGTAGTTACTACTAGAGTAACTACTGTTACATTAGAGACACTAATGGTAGCTTTTGTTCCTGTTTGATTAATAAATAATACTTCAAAATAGTGGCTTAATCTGTGTTTGTATCTTTGATGTTTATTGTAATCACATAAAGCATGTGGAACTTATTTAGTATTAATGTGATTGTCAGAAGCCCTTTGATAGAATTTCTACTGTAATTCAGGATTAAATGCCTTGAGCATTAAAGAAAATGAGCTTATTTTTGTGCTGCTGAATCTGAAAGAAGTGTCAATGCTGTCTTCTGGAGTCAAGCTCCATCCAGTTCTGACAATTCATTGGGATTGACCATTCCCTGAGGTAGAGAGCAAAAGGGAAAAAGATTTTTTTGCGTGGTGTTTCAGATTGTGAGAAGGTGGGGCCACATCTGAGTCATGGCATATTATATAAATAAAGAGCCATAGCATCTTTAGATGTGTGATAAGGGAAACAGCCAACTACAATTAGCAAATTGCTCCTAAATAATGTAAATATCTCTGCCAGTGAACCTTCACTGGCATTTGGAAAAGAGAAATAGGGAATTGAATGTTCTGCTCCACTTTCTTCAGGCAATGCACAGAGGGCTCTAAAGTACTCAATGGCTTTCAAAAGTATCATTCTGTCCTAGCAAATAGCACTCCTTTCTTTCTACATTAGAAAAAAAGTTTGCTTTTTACTTCTTTTACACTCTGTCTCCTTTAAATGAAGTTAGTGAAGGGTAAAAAGATGTAGGAACTAGAACTTGCACAGATGTCAAAATAGTTGAAGATATTAAAAAAAGCTCCAGCATATTTCAGCTATCTGTACTTTCATTCTATTCTATTGTTTTGGTCAAAATTGTTGTAGCTATAGCAATTTAAATTGAGTACAGGCTGTACTAAGAGTGGAGGGAAACCTTGGCAGTTTGATTGTGTTGAAAAGAAGTTTAAGTGGTGTTCTCAGCCTTAAACACCAAGAAGCATCTTAGAAAATTCATCTGGATGATCTACCCAAAATAATGGACTCTCCTAACGGTATCATACTGGACAAAGTTCCAGGAGCATCTGTCAAGCCTTAAGAAAAGGTAACAGGAAGTTGACCTCACTAAAGGACAGAGTAAAAGGAGATTAATGGAAACCGAGAAACATCCTATCAAAAGCTAGAGCTGTTTCCAAAGGAAATTGAATTTATAATAAACTCTGGCTGATTAAATATTTTATCTTTGTGGCAAGTAGAAAAAGTTTTCAAGAACAACTAATCAGAGGGATTAAAGCCTAGTGCTACAACCTCTTTCCAGCAACCACATAAGCCAAAAAGAAGCAGAAAACACCCACCTCCATCTTTTGTGTGTGTATGGTTAGTTGATGGCCAGCTGTAAAAAACAGGTATAAAAATGAGGCTGTATGAAAGATTTGCATCTTTGTCCAATGTGGAAGACACTGAAGGAAGACCTGTGCCCATGGGGATGCTCATCAGGCTGAGACTGAGATAATTTTAAGTGAATTTATAATATAGATACAGGATGGATGTGAATTTTTAGACAGAACTGGGCTCACCCATGAAAAAAGAGTAGTGTATGTACTTCCTCACTGAAAACTGCCTTGGTACTTGAAGACTGGAAGGTGTTAGAAATGAGATCAGTATTTTAAAACAGTCCAAATTAAAAATAGCTCAATGTATCTGTAAGGCAGACATCTCTTCCAGCTGATTTGGTGGAGACTATAGTAGAAGATAATATTAGTGAACACCTGGATAAATGTATGTGCTTTTGTAAAACTTTGGGGGTTCTTTGAATAGGTGCATGTGGATACTCAGTAGATAGAGTATATCGGATTTTTTAAAAGGCTTTGGATGAAGGGATTGAGGCAATCATGAAGTAAGAGGGAAAGTACTGATAAAATAATTGGTTAGGAGGATGCAGAGCATAACAGATTGGGCAAATATTTGGAAGTAAAATTCACTGGGGTTACTGCATTGACAAACTACGCAATTATCAGGAAATCTGAGCTGAAAATACTTGGATGTACAGTTGAAAATATACTGGTTTTGGTTTTAGTCTTCCTTAAGGGTCTGTGTGTGAGTTGCAGAAGGGTAGGAAGGCTCTTTCCAAGACCCATGTGCAGCAATTAATACACCTTGGACCCTGCTGGAAGCCTTGAGGAGCATCTAATCCTTCCAGGCATGACTGAACAGCACCAAGATTGCTGTAAATTGATATTAGATGGAAAGAAAGTCCTTGGGCTGTTTTAAATCCTCCTTGTTTATTTCCAGGAATTTTGCTAATGGCCTGAGATTTTGTGTTCAAGGACTGGAGGGCACTTCCTTGTCTGTGGAACGGCTGTTTGTTTCTCTCTTTTTTCTGTAATTTCAGCCTCATGTTTGACTCCAGAGCAATTTGTCACCTCCTCTGTTTATACTCAGGTGGCCACTAGTTCATTGCTCAATTGCAATGCTTGTCCCCTTAGGAGTGCAGGTGGGGTTGGCCAGTGGGAGCAGCTAACCGAAAAAATACAGATCTTCTTTTATGTATTTAGAGTTGTGTGAATTTATTTTAGCTCATTTAAAGTATTTTAGATTCACCACATATTCCTACGGGCTCTGAACTTCTGATTTTCTTTCCAAGCTTCTAGTTGACAGTGTTTAGGAGGGATTTGTCCTGTACCTGTGGTATGATCTGGGAGAACACCAGTGATTCATGTACTAAAGTTTAAAAAGGGGGCTTATATCCTCAAAAGGGAGCCCATCCTAGTTACAGTTCTTGCCATAATCCCTAATAATAATGTGTAAATGGAGCATTTACTGTTTTAAATAATTTCCTTCAGTCTATAATTTCTGTAGCAGAGAGCACCTTCAAAAAGAATACACATTCAAACATCACTGTTTTTCTCTCTCTCCAGTTTTTTTTTGGAGAGAGCTCCAAGAATCTGAAGAAGGGCTGTAGTTGAATGTCACCTTCACTGATATTTGCAAATTATTAATGTGAAGGATGTCATGGCATTATAGAGGGAACTCAAAGACTCAGCTAAAGTGTTCTCATCTATGAATAGGTCTTTCATAACTGCCATAATTTGGTAGATTTTATTTTATTTGGTAGATTTTGTTTGGGTTACAAAGCACAGGAGGCCAGCACAATCAGGAGTGTGTTATGTTATTAACCTTGTGTTTCTTCAGTGTTCTTGTGGGCAGTGATCCACAGGGGCCTGTGTCTGGAATGTATTTGAGGGAAAGATCCAGGAGATGATTCTCAATTCTGTTCCTGCTTTGTTGCTAGCAAATTTTTTGTCACAAAGACACAGCAGACAGTCTTAGGGACACTGTCTTAATCCAAACTTAATCTAAAATCTCTGTCTGGGTTTTGTTGTGATTCTTTTTTCATTAAAATCTGAGTAAATACGTGATCTGGTTATGTTTCTTCTCAGCTCTCTCTGCCATACCGTCCAATGAAACTCAATGCCAAAGATACCAGAGTTAGTTCTGAGTTGTTTGGGGTTTTTCCTAGCTGATTTCATTGCTTCACCTACTTGCCCGTCCTCCTGACTTCTAGCTGTAAGAGTTTCAAAGTATTCAGAAGACATAGAAATACCAGGCAGCAATTTTAATAATACAAGTAATTTCCATCCATGCTGTTCTGCCTGTCCTTCTTTATTATTTATTGTAGTCACTTGTGTGTGACTACAGCAGCCACGATTTTCAAGGAGTCAGACTAGGATGAGCAGCTTATCTTCTGAAAGCTAACGTCCAAGCTCTCAGATAACAGAAAGGATTGATGTTTACCTCTGCTGGTTTTGGAAAGAGTAGCTATTAAAAGCACATTTTATTTTGAGTTGGCAGAATAAGGATCACACACAGTCCCAAAATACCAGTGAACACTGATTTTAATGTTTCATTGTTTTGCTGTAGAGGATAGCTCTGTGTTCCACTGAAAAAGCCAGCTTCCCTTGGCACTATATATAGTATTTCCAGGGCCACAGAGCAGTATGGGTGGAGGTTTTTAAAAAGTTGTAATTAATGCTTAATTCAGGCAGAAAATGAGCCTAATTCTTCATGGGGATTAAAACATACCTCTGCCATGTCTCACTGGACTTCCTGAATATGTCAAATTATTCTGAAGGTCATGTGTGGAGGACAGTGCATCAGTAAGAAACAGATTGGCCCAGAAAGTCACTGCAAGGAGTGTTTTTTCCCTGCTTTTGGGTATTTAAAGATGAATGGTGGAAGTACCCAAATTCCTGCATTGGAAAACACCATTCAAAAGGTTTATGAAAAGGAGAATGAGGCAAATTTGTCTTTGATTATTGGTATCAGGGAGGACAGAGAAGAACAGGCTCTTCAGGGCTGGAAGCCGCTGTCCATCAGAAAGAAGAAGCAGTGTGGGGTCTCAGCAGGCTGCAGGATGCATGGAAGGGATGGGCTGTGGTGAGTTTTGGAGTCAGTCACCCCCTGAGAGGAGCGAACATCTGATCCATAAAGAGCCAGCAGGGAAGAAGGGCAAAGGGGAAGGACAATGTCGGAATAGCATCGCTCCACTCATGCCACGAGCTCTCAGCTGGGTGACCATGGTGCCTGTGGAGGGACCCACAGTGAGAACAGGAGAGAATACCTCCTGCTGAAGGTGTTTGAAATGAGGTTAGACAGAACACTGGGGATCAGAGTTGGTTTTGCCATTGACTTTAATGGGATTATAATTGATTCTTAAATCAGGTAGGTGAGTAAAGGTGAGTAAACAGCAGCTTGTGTAGTTGGGAAAGTTGGGATAAAATAAGAAAGGGAGTCCATTTATAGTGGTTTAAGTGCTCAATATTCTCTCCCTGTGTGGGCAAGTAGAAAGTCTACCTTGCATCTAAAGCATGCTATAGGTGCCCACACGTGGAATGAGCACATGGAAATAATTTGTTAATCAAGACACAGTCTGTGTGTCAGTAAGATTTTCTGCACAAGCCCCAGAGGGGCACATCATCAAGAAGAGCCAGATGTGAGTGAGAGCACAGGGCATTAAGGAGGGTATTGCTGTTTGAAAAGCACTCCGAGAAATGGTGCAGTACAACCCCTCTGTCGCAGCAGAGGAGGCTCAGATGTGTGTTTGCAAGCTGACTTCTTGTGATCCCAGCTGTAAGCAGAGTCCAACAGCTGCAGCAAATTGCTAAATCATTCTTGGCTAATGCTGACATCAAATTATCTAAATAGTTTTTGTGAGATTCTTGATTGTCATAGGGACATGACAAACATAAGTCTTTACGCCTTCTGCTTTATTCCCCTGAGCTCTATGTCACAATTTTAAAATAATACACTATTTATTTGGCATCTGAGCTGTTCCCCTCATTACATAATTTTATTTTTCCCCTCTGATAAGTCAACTCCCAGTTAATCCAGAAGGCTGAATTTGTGACTTTGCAGATGCCAACAGAGTCAGTGCCTGGGATATCGTCACAGGCATGAGATAGCAACTCTCTGGGGAGATCAAAAAGAAACCAGGATGCAAGAGAATGCTGCCATAATTATCTGCAAGAGGGTTAGCTCAATGTCACTGCAGCAAATTCCTTGTGGTTACTGAAAACTCTTTCTCAGTACCAGAGAGCAGCCCTGTCCCTGAATATTTGCTAAAGAACATCAATAAGAACATTAAAAACATATTAAAAACAGAACTCAAAACACTTAATGCTCTTAAGTCTTTGATTGTTCTGTGATGACAATGTGCCATGGCAGTTTTCTCTTGGATGAATATTTCCCTCTGAAAAGTAGACCAGAGCATTTGAGGGAATTCTCCAGCTGGGAGCAGGGAAGTTATTTCTCTGATATCTTTGCTGCTCTGCCTCCACATGCTGCTGAAAGTTGCTGGGTTTAAGTTGATCTTTCATAGGAAACTGACAGAAAAATGTGGTGCTGATTTGAGTTTCTCACTGTCCACTGATGAGTGCAGTGGAAATAGGAGTGTCTGGGCTGGACCTGCTGTGTGGATCTGTTTTCACCAGGATTCACAGTCACTTGTGCTTCCCTGGACTGCGGAGCTGCTGGAACACATAATTGCAAATTCCCAAGTGCTTGTGGAGTCTCCAGGTGCTGCTCAGGGCTTGGAAGGTTCCAGCTCCAGTTTTATCCAAATTCTAGCAACTCACCACAGGTTTGTGTGAGCTTGACTGCAGAAGGTCAGGGGAGGACCCTGAAAGCAATTCAGCGTTTCTTGCTCCAGGCTGCCCTGGGGATATAACGTTGCCTGAGATGCACTCCTGTGCAAAGCACTAGATCATTTGATGCATTTCTTTGGAAGCTGTGCAGGTGTGGTGGAGCTGCACAGCTTCTGGGCTGTGCCACTGAGAGGACTGAATGCTCAGCAGAGGCCAGCACTAACCAGGAACCAGCAGCTCCTCATTCTGGGTGAGGATTGGCACAAGGGAAGACATTTGTGCCTGTGTGGATGCAAGGGCTGCACTAGGCTGGCAGTGTCTATGCCAGGACATGCAGGAGACAAACAGGGTTGTGCTCCTGTGGCCACTGCAAAGCTTCAAGGGAAAAGCCTTCCTGGTCTCTGTCAAGCATGGGGTACCCTTCTTGCTGCCTATTGAGATGGGTGTGGCATGGTACCTTCAAAGCCTGCAGGACTCCCTGTCTGGACTGGAAGTTAAAGGAAAACACACTTGAGCTTCCAGCACCATCTCTAGAAACTTGCTTATGCACAGCATTTGTCTCCAGGTTTCTCAGCTTCTATCCAGTCTGTGAAGTGTCACAATGCTGGAGAGCACTCCCATTTTTAGAAATAGGGAACAGAAATTTTCATTTGTTTTTCTAGTATGTCCCCTCATGAGGTGCTCAAGCTGGGCTGCAGTTTTTTGGCTGTTAGACCATCAGGCCAGCCTTAAGCATGTTTTATGTTTCTCCATGGGGTCCTGTCCGTCTGTTGAACTGGGCAGGATACCTACCAGTACATTCCCGGTCATTGGAATGAGGCATGGGTTTCCAGGAGGTGATGGTGTTCCTTAAGGACGGTTTGCAGCAGGGTGACAAATGCTGCTGTCCCTTCTGCATGGAGTCCCTCCCATGCACCCGTCTCACTGCTGTTCACTTCTTGTTACTTTAAGGCATTTGAGGAGATTTATTCAGAAGAATTGCAAATGTTGTGGCATTGATAGCAAATTAATATTCAGACACAGGCTCTGGCCCTCTGAGACAGAGGAATTTTAATGTGTTCATCCTGAGCTGCGTGGGGCTTTTCTAAGAATGATAAATTTGCTGGAAAATGTAGGTTTAGAATAACCACAACTATTTGCCCTCTGAAGTAAAATTTGTGGACTAGTTCTGAGTGGGAAAGGACATGGTGCTTCAGGAGTGATGGTGAATGTGCCTCTGGCCTCTCCTCAGCCAAGGTGCAAGGACCCCACAACATCAAGCTGTTCGCTCAACACCCCTTTACTGTGGAAGGAAGTTTGAGCCTGCAATACCCAGTGACTGAATGGGGCCTGAAAGCCTGCTGTTTGCCTTAGGACCTTTCAGAAGTGATTAGGGATATTAGAACAATATTTGGGTACTGGGGCTCTGAGCACTTAGGTGAATATTGAAAGTCTTAAGCTTGAAGCTTCTTTTTTTAATTTGTCTTTTTCTGCTGAGTGACAGTGTGCTGATGGAAACAAAATAGGCTTGGTAGGATGGAGCCAACTCATGGACCTGGTAATCTGCAAGTTGTCCTGTTACTCCTTGGGAAGAGAGGCTGGTAAAGCTTATTTTGGAGAGCAGTCATAAGTGTGATAGTGATGGAGGGAGAGGCAGACAATGAATTTCTGCCAAGGCACCTTGGTCTTGGCT
>JAOTQP010000870.1:58685281-58703370 GCA_026413545.1 Cichladusa arquata | reverse complement strand
GCTGACCTTCTACACTAAGCTGTGTCTTGGCTGATTCTAGAAAAGAATGCCAAATACAATAAGTTATGAAATTACTGGGTTTTGTTTTGTAGGTTGGGGTTGAATTGATGTCTTGCTTGGAAGCCAGTGGCTCTGTCTCCATTAGCAAATAGCACCATGCAGTAGGAGCAGATCTACAGAGCACAGAAGCAGTGAAGACCCAGACAGACTTCAGATTCAAACCAGCTTCATTCTAATACCATGTGGAGGAAGTTTTGCAAGGAACCTTGTAGCAAATCCAAAGACCAAATATTTAATATTAAAAATGACAACGAAAGTCTTTCAATTTGTCAAGAATATTTCAAGGGGTGTTTTTTCCAAAACAAAGACTACAAAAAGATCTGGCATATATTATGAGACATTTCAATGCTGTTGAAGCTGTTTCAGGTTTTTTGTTTCCAATCATTTCAGCTGAAACTTACTCTAACACTTCTTGAGGTCGTCTGGCATTCTATTTAAACCTGTTTGTGTCATTCTTGTTGTAGTTTTAAAGAGGTTTATACATAAAATTAATCTCTTTATAGCCATATAAAAACATATTATTATATCTATTTCTGCCTGCACAACAGAAACAAAAAAAAAAATCCAATGCTGCTGACTTAACTTTCTTGTTCTGACTCTTCTGGTGTTAGGGAATTAGTCATGGCACATGGGCCTGGGGTACAGGAAACAGGGAGAGGAGGCAGCAACCATGGGCATTTGTCCCATGGAGCTGAGGGAAAAAATGGGATCACACACAGGGGATCAGCCTAGCTGCAATGAGATGAGTGTGTTGAGGCTTGTGCAAAAGTGTTTTTTAGTGTAGTAAGATTCACACTCTCAAGGTTTTGGATATTGTCAAGTGATAAAGGTAGGGAGGAAATGTATGGCAAGGAAAGTTTATAGTTCGTGATACTGATTGTGGAGTAGTTTGTCATTCAAACATTAAGAATAGAATAGCCATCAGCAAATAGCTGTTGACAATTAAACAAATTGTCATGTGCTGTTTTCATATCAAAGAAATATTCTGTACAAATACCTTGTCCTCCTAATCTAACTTGGGTTTTTATTTTAGTCTACCTTTAAGAAACAAGAGCAACGCATATTTGAAAATTTCTTTTATAGATTCTCATACCTGGTTTTCAGAGAGTTGAAAAATATTGCTGAAAAAGATTGAGTCTTACAGAATGTCATCAGTGTTCATTTGGGTTTTTTTAAAAAAGATGAAATCAGAAAGGTTTTGGAGTTAGCAGGATACCAGATAGTTTTCAACTGTCTATTCAGGTGTCTGTTTTCAAACTAGAGGCAGTGCCAGACAGCCAGAAGTTTGTCTGGCCTTTCTCTGAGCTTGGAAAAGGTGTACAGGGAATTGTAAATACGGGTATGAAGAACAGCCCTTAGGTGGATTATGAAACATCTGGGAAAACCTGTGTGTGACCAGCTCTTTTTCCCTTGTGATTTTTCAGGTTCCAGAATCTGCTGTGGTCCCGAAAAGCCTTTGTGGACAGCGTGAAGGTCTATAACCACAGCTACATTTACATGCCAGCCTTCTCCATGAAAACAGGGACAGGACCCTCCCTCCGCGTCTACTACACCCTGGAGGATTTCGGGGCCAAGCAGGCAGTCCTTTTTGCCAACCCAAACTTCCTGCGGGACATTGGCAAGTTCTGGAAGAGCAAAGGTATTCATGCCAAACGCCTTTCCACGGGGCTTTTCCTGGTCAGCGCTGCCCTTGGTCTGTGTGAGGAAGTGACGATTTACGGCTTCTGGCCGTTCTCGGTGGACCTGCACGGGAAGTTTATCAGCCATCACTACTATGACAATGTCCTGCCTGACTCCGGATTCCACGCCATGCCGGAGGAATTTCTACAGCTTTGGTTTCTTCATAAAAGTGGTGTACTGAGAATGCAGCTAGAACCATGTGAGGACCCTCTAATCCAACCTTCAGCCTGAGGATCATAGGAGTCAGTTTGGGCGATCCAATAGTTTTTAATTGCCATGCTCTCCAACAGAGAGTTCTGTTTTATGTTGATTGTTCTTAAAGGGATTTGCATGGACCATATAAATGCTGCTTGAAGGCCAAATGGAATATGTCCTTATTGTTTAGTGCTTTATGGAACTGGGAGGGGATGAAATGTATCTCTCCATCAAGTCCACTCAGCAGCAGTGGGAAAACAATGTCAGAAGCAGCACAGCTGAACTTTCCAGGGATGTTTTTGAGTGACAAGCATAAAAAGGGCATTAAGGCTCAGAGAGTCACCGGGCCACTCATAAGCTTTTGCTGACAGTGCCAAATATGACTATCTGTTCCAAATTCCATTTCATTCCAGATCAGCACCCTGTAGAACTTTCCTTTTTCCTTGCCTTTTTCCTCTGTTTGTGTATGTGTGTGTATGTAGGACAGCATATGTGTGTCATTAACTCTTCGTTTCTTTTATTCGTTTTTATTTTGACAGCGCCCCCCCCCCCCCCAGGAGGAAAAGGAAGAGCTTAAAAGCCCAAGGAGCTGAGTACCATCAGCTCCTCTGAAGACTCTTGGGAGTGTGAAGGTGCTAAGAATCTGGTTAGAATGTCATAGGAATGCCTTGCTACTGGGGCTGGACAGACCTATGTGTTGTAGGTTTTAGCAGGATAGTTCAGGTCACTGTACATAGAGCTATGCCAGTGCTGTATTGTGGGTGAGAGCTGGTTAAGGCAAATTGGTCTGAAAAGAAAACATGTTACAAAACCAGCAGTGAAATGCAGCCTGATTTCAGTGACCCGCTGCAAGATCTCCACAGTGACCTTCATAGCAGGGATGGTTCCTGTCCTGTTTTGCTGTCCAGCCTTAGGGATTAATTCTGTATTCATGTGGACTCCAGATGTTCATGGACTGTTGAGAGTATTTGAGGGGTTCAGTGGAATGCAGAATGAGGTTTTTCATGTGTTTATAGCAGGAAAACTGCAGAAATGAATGTAAGTGTCATTTAAAATCAGTCAAAGCTTCAAAAATTGTTTCTCTGCGTGTGTCTTGCTCTTCTGCTTGGATTGTAACATTGGCCTTAAAGACTTTTACTTCTCACACGAGATTATCTCTGCTTAAAGAGAGTCTGGGAAATAAAAAAGCCTTTAGGAGCACCAAAAAGCTGCACAGGCAGCAAGAAAAAGGAAAAAAGATAAGGGTATGCCTGATGTAAGGCTGCCCTGCTCGCAGTGGTGAATTCTGTCAGTGCGTACAGTGCCTGAAGGACTGTTTTATTTTGGGTTATTACTTGGGCAGCAGATGAAATGAGAAATGGAAATGAGAAATTGTTTTGTTTGTTTGCTTTGGTTTAGCACTGGAGGACAAGAGGAGAATCCCACCTCAGTCTGCAGTGCAATTTAAGCTGCAAGATGTTCCCACCATTAACTTGAAAAATCCAGATCAGTGTTCTCTTTCTTATTTTCTTATTATCTTATTACTGAAAATCTAGTCAAGATGTTGGAGCAACAAAACTGTCATCAGCTTTCCACAACAACTTACTGTGCTGTTCTAGTTCCAAAGTTCTAGTATTTTGGAGGATGTGTCTTAAGTGTTGATAAGGCCTCTCCTTGTAGACTACCAGCAGCAAGTTCTATAGGTAAAAATAATTTTAAAAAAAGCTAAATCCATGGCTCTTCTTTAAATATGAATAGTACAACTCTTTGTGTAGGAAACTGGGGAAAAATAGTCGTGTTTTTCTTTTTAAACCTATGTTTCATAATAAAAAATTTCTTTTGGAATATGGATATTCCAAACATAAAGTGAGCACTGTTTCATAGGATTACAGGGCAATGCTAAAAGGTAATGTGGAGATTTTGGAGTGTTCTAGTTATTGTTCTGATAGAATCTGAATGTACCTCATAGCCCATGTTATCTTTTCCATGTTTTCATTAAAAGTAAAGAGAGCACACTGATGGAACATCACTTGATAATTCACTCAGTTTCATTAGTGCATTATCTATGATGTGGGGACTCGGCGAGGAAGGATTTGAAAGTAAAATGTTTTCCTTGTTGCTTGTTATGGCAGAATTTGACTGAGCTGCCTTTCTTAGAGATGAAGAGGTGTCTGTATGGTTTTTATTGGGTGCATCAAGTTTGCGTTTTTTAGTGCTTTATAGATCTGTGAAAACAGCAGTTGGAATATGATCTGCTACAAATGGCACTTCAGCAGGATGCCAGCATTTCCTTGAGAGCAAGAGGGAATAAGGAGAGTAGGGGGGAATTCCCTCTTTGTCGGTAGTTTTAGCACTACGTTGGAATTCACTTCTGAACCTCTCTTACAGCTCTCCAACACCTTGGTAATTATTTGTGCCACATGTTGGGAAAATAACTGGATTAGAAGTACAAGTGTTCTTGTAGGAAAACTCTGTCCAGTGTTTCATGAGGTCTGGCTTGTTCATGTTCAACCAGTGCCCTGGATATCTGGAGTTGTTGTATTCCCCACCTCTGTAAGACTGAACCTGAGGCCTTTGTGAGTCCCTTCTGGTGTCTGCAGTCCTGATGTTTTCTAGGAGATAGCTTCCAAGGAATTATTGGGGCAGGAGAGACCCAGGCTGTGTGTGATGTGTGGCTGATACTGGAGATATCTATAATTCTGGCTCTGTTCACATTTAGGTTTAGTGAGTATAGCTGGCACACACAGTACAAAGGCAACCACTTTTGGTGAGGAAGTAATGGCTTCAAGGGTAAACAATTTTCCATAACTTCCAGAAAACTGGCAGTTGGGAAAAGGAGAGAAACAAAAATAAATGCTGCTTTTGAGAGGCAAAATCTGTTTTATCCGACTTGTCCGTGAAAACACTGGCCAGCAATCAGCCTTTTGCCCAGCAGGTAAGAAGGTATGCAGGAGAGCCCTTCAAGTCTTTTGTGGCAAGAGCAGTCAAAAAGACAAAACCAAGCAGCTGCAAGAGTGGCTGTTACCTGACAGAAATGTTGGAGTGAAGGCTCTCCATCCACGTGGAGTGTGGAGCTTGCCTTGTGGATGTCCCGGAGGAGGGCAGTCCATGTGTAGGATCACTGATAGGAAAAATGGCATTACATGGAAGGGCCTAAGAATTTATCCACCTTCAGGAGGGAGGTCATTGCTTGTGTTGCTGTATTTTTAGTGAAGTCTTTTGAAATCTCAATATTTGTTAGTGAAATTCCTCCTGCAGCACCTCTGTTTCCACTGCCAGTCCCTGAATTCCCCTGATAGTGTAGCTAAAGCTGCACAAATCTGCCAGGTTGAAAGCTACTGCAGTTCATCTTCAATAAAAACTGGTTCAGGATGGCCAAATGATTTGTTAATATTCATAGTTCTTAATTTTATCATAGAGCTGACAAGGGACAGAAGTGCTGAAATGTTGCTCTGCCTGCGTAGGAATCATTGTCCCATGTTTGTAAGGAGAATAAATTAAATACCTTTACAAGAAAGGTATGCACTGAAATCCCTCTTGATACAATCTTTTCAGGGCTGTATGTGTTCTTGAGGAAATCCAGACCAATTTTTGAACTTGTGATGAAACTATGTAAAACTTTTCCTCCTTGTTGATTAGGAAGCCTCTTGGAGCTCTTTCTAGATCAGACAAACAAAACTGAAACCAGCAGAGAAAAGTCCTAGAGAATGGAGTGGGAGCTGTGCTCATGAGAATAAAAACATCTCTAATTTTGGCACAGACTTTGTTACATTGCTAAGAACTCTTGCTCATGAATGTTGTATTTTTATATTTTTGCTGGAATGAAGATAGCAAGTTTGGTGTGAGGCAGCTACGAAAGTCAAAGGTCTAAGACTCTGTTACAGCTGATGCTTTACAGAATATGGAAATATCAGCTGTTTTTTTCACTTGACTACTTCCACCTTTTTGTTATTTTCCTCAAAATTTATGTTGTTATCTCGGCAGCTGAGTTAGCACCTCTGTGAGAGCTGAAACTAAGCAAAGCATCTGCTTTTTGAAACTCAAACTGTCCTGAAATGTGGTAGTTAAGGAAAATTCCTGGAAACAGCTTCATGAATGCTAGCGTAATATCGGGCTCATCCTTGCCTGTAATTAAAGCATAAGGGAACTTTTGATCTAGAAGTGAGGAAAATGAAGGAGGTGACAGCAGTCTCACCATTTGCTGCCTCTCTGACTCTTCTTCAGCTTAATAGATTAGAAAGTATTGGAAGAAGTCCAGATTATAGGAAGGACAAGCTGTTCTTTCCTGCCACTCCCATCAAAACACTGATATAAAATGGACTAACCAGCTGCTATCTTGAATCATGGCCTCCTTCAAAAGCTCATATGGTGGAGTTTCCATTAGCTGATTCTTCCAAGTAAGCAAAATTCATCAGGCTTTGTCCAGAAATGCCTGTTCCCCATCTCTGTGATTGTTTGGGGGGTATTCCGGGTACTGTAGCTGTTCTAATGTGCCTCCTCTTAATGTGGACTTCTATTTCTGCCCCAAACCATCATCCTAAAGGATCTCTCTTCCCTGTTCTTACAGATGACCATTCCCTTTGTGAATAGAAGTGTGATTTTTAAAAGTCCGGCCATAAGGCAGCGAATATGTTTTGTTGTTTGAACAAGCTTTTCTTTTAAACTGTTGACGTGTCCACCAGGAGTTCAAAATAGCTCCAAATAAAAACTATGGCTTCAGCCAGGTGTTGGTAATTCCCTTACTGGAGAAGAGAAAGAAGATAGAAGAAGGATGTGTTTTTCAGGGCAATTGTTGTAAAATAATATCTGTTTCTTTGAATTCCCATATTTCATCTCTTGGAATCTATCATATGTTTGAAGTTTTTGTAGTTTCTGAAGAGAACAATTAGTAAAAGACTTAGATTTATTTTTGTTAAATATTAACAAACTTGTTTCCGTAAGTGGAATGCAAGGAGCCAACAGGAGGCTTAACCTCTCCTCCCTGGCTGATATTTTTTTGGCAGCAGTGAGAACTTAAACAGCTACTCATTCCTTCTTGATTATTCATTTTCATCAGTTTTTATTGCAGCAGGCTGAGTCCTGGTATATTCAGACTCTTCAGCTTAATGCACATGCTTCAGAATGAATTTCACTCTGCTTTTCAGTTGTTATGCTGTGGTGGAAAAAAGTGATGCTAATTGAAAATGCTGATTTCGGTACAACCAGGAGAGAGGCACTGCCAGATCAAGTTACTTCTGGCCATTCTGAGTTCTCTGCAGGACTGTGAAAATACTCCAGCTGTGGCTGTGAGACCCAGCTGTGCAGGACAGAACAGGAGCTGGAGCTTTTTCCCTGGTGGAAAAGGCTGATTGTTCTTGTGGCCGTTGCTGTGGCTTTGCCCAGTGCCCACCAATGCCATCCTGACTGGGCTCAGCACCAGGGGATGCAGCTCCATGACCAGCTCATGATCCCAGGTAGTTACCGATGGCATGGTAATGATGTCCTGCTTCACAGTCAGGAGTGCTGGGCTTACTGGAAATGATGGTAGTAGCTTATCCCTTTGGAGACCAGCCTGCTTCTGGCAGCACTTGAAATCCCTAGCAAGTCTCAGAAAGGCCTATTAAGGCTGCATCTTAAATTATTGACTATGTACTCCCTCTGCTGTGGAGGGGGTCGGCTTTCTGCTGAGCAGAATATTTATCCTGTCTAGGACCCTCTAAAGCAAGGGAACCTTTAGCACTCCGACCATGTGGAATTTACTGTGTTATTTGATGTCTTCACCTTCCAAGTTAAATCTTTCTTTTTCCCCACTTTATCCTGGGTTTAACTCCTGTGAGTGAATCCAGAGTGAGTTTGAAAGCAGCACCACTAATAATTGTTCTCTGGGTTTATGAATAAGATGGTGTTCAACAAAACACTGGAGTACGTTTGGACAGTACCTTCTGATTTCTAATTATATATTCAATTAATTGTTTCAGTCAGATGGGACCCATAGCAGAGATGAGTTGCATTATTTTCTGTTCATTGGAAGGAAACAATTACAGAATTGTATTACAGAATTGTATCAACAACTTAAGGTATCTTTCTTCTGCAGGAAGCTTTGTTATTGCGTGATTATCTTGATAGTAAATGAAAATGCTTCACTGAAAATAAATGCATAGTCTGAAGTACTGAGAACCCAATTCGAGTTTCCACTCAGGTATTTCCAACAAAGATTTTTGGTGTTCTGCAAAATTGCCATTATCACAGCTTTTTTTTCTTCTGTGCATGTGATTTTATAGGAAATGCTTGAATTTTTTTTTTTTATAAACCCTCCATGTGCTGAAAATAAACACTGCTTTTTCAGGAACACAAGTTTCTTTTTGGGTATCCATCATATGCAGAGTAAAACTGCCAGAAGATGTACAGTTTTCAGGAAAATGCTGGTTTGGAATAGTCTGGCATATGAGTTTTGAGCATATGAGTTGACTGACTTTGAGCATATGAGTTGACTGCTGCCTCTTGAGCTGTAGAGTTTGGGCAGATGATACAGAGTGTGCTGCACTGACAGGAAAAAAAAAAAAAAAAAAGATATTTTAGCCACAGCTCTGCCTGCTTGATGTCTCCCACTGAGTGATGTGTCTTCATTCTGTGAGGGCCCTTCAAGGACTGATCCTACAGATCAGTCATGTGTTGACTGGTTTTAAAGGCCTGGACTTTGTACTGAAAACTACAGGGAGCGTGGAAATGCCTGGAAATTATGTCCTTTAGTGTGTTATAATTTGCCACAGCATGGTTTGGCCTTTTACAGAACAAATACATGAAAATCATTTTATCTGAGTATCCAAAAGCCATCTTATCTGAGTATGAGACTTGCATATAGGAGGAGGTCACAGGAAGATGACTCCCTGGTGCTGCAGAGTGCAAAAACCACTCTGGTTTTATTTCTATCAATAATGAAATCCCCATTGAGGTAATACTGGATTAGGTAGGCTTTCAGTGCTCTTGAAACTCCATAAGCACTTCCAATAATTGTTCCATGTAAAGGCAGAAACAGGAGATTTTTTTTTCTTGTTCATGTGTGTCACTTTGCATTGAAAATGGAACAAAAAGTCAATCAGAGCTCTTACCCTTTTCAGAGGTCTCTGGAGGCTCCCTAAATAATAGATAGGCACACAGTTATGTAAATATAAACCAAATAGCCTGAAGTTTATTGCTCAGATGCTGGTTAGTATCTTGAAGGATTACATTCAAATCATTTAGAGGAAAAAAAAATGCAAAAATTTTACATGTGAAAAATATCTCCTATTTTTTTTTCTCATAAAATGCACTAATAACTAAAGAAACCATGTTTAAAAAAAAAAAACATGTTAAAAGATACGTGAATTTCCCCTGTTTTTCAACTTATTCTGCACTTCTAGCTTTGTATTGAAGTCTATACTTCTTTCAAGGTTCCAGTTCTAGATTGTCCTGTGTGCTGTCCGTAGACTAAAAAAATTATACTCCAAATGTAGTTTAAAAAAAAAAAAAAAAAAAAAAAAAGAAGAAGACGAAGAAAGAGAAAAAAACCAAGATCAGGACAGAAGTTCAGCTCTTCTGAAATCTGTGACTGTTTATATGCTGCCATATAGTAGTGGTGGCCAAAGAAGTAGAAAAAGATCAGAAGATAAAGGGACACAGTATTTCTGGTAAAGATAAAGGGATGGGAGCATAGGCTTAAATGCTTGGATCCCAAAGTTGTTAATAGATGTTAGGTCTTTATTCTTTTTCTTCTCTTTCCCTCAGTTCTTGTTGTACTGGGGTGAAACTTGCTGTATTCACAAGTTGCTTAAAATTTTCTCTGCACTACACTGAACTTCTGTCTGGCTCTAAACCTAAAAAATTAACAGAGGGACAAAAGCCACTTTAAGTTTATCAATATTCGTATGCAGCATTTTACATCTTCCTAGTACTAATTACTCTTTAAAATCATGATTAAATGAAAAAGTGGAAACTGCTACTTATCCCAGAGTTTTGAAGTCTTTCTTCCTGTGGTGATTTCTCTGTTAGGTGAATGGAGATTACTTTTAGCTCAGATGTTGTGAGAATTAATTAACTCATGCTTGGGAATTAAAGTGAAAAAAAACCCAACAGAAATTTTATTAAGGTTATCTGTTTTGAACAGTGAAAACAAGCAAATGAACTACCCTTTTTATCTGAGTGAATTTATGTTTTTGTGTTAAAATCCTCCCCTGTTGTTAGGAAGTACAATAGGAACATTACATTCAGGGGATACCTGGATTGCAGGAAAGGGAAAAGCTGTGCGTTTTTAATGAGTAAATAAGGTTTTCTCCTCTCTGTCACACCCTTCAATTTATAAACCATTTTCTCTGCTCTCTTTCACTGTTCTGACTCAATCAAATCAATAGAATTGCCTGGATTTTAACTAGTTGCCTGTTCTCAAACCTGAGGGAATTCATCCTATGCAAATTTAAAATTATTTTAAAGCACTGCCAGATTATGATACTTTGTCGAAGTATCATAATTCTGTAATCTATTCTGTAATCTACCAATTCTTTTTTCCTGACAAGTATAGACCTTGAACAGTTTATGCTGTTTTTTGGTTGATAAGGCAAATATCTCACTGCATTTCAAACTTCTGCTGCATGAAGGCATCACAGATTGAAATCAAATCATGGTCTATGTCATGTCCTTGTTTCATGGAAGTGATCCATGAGCTGCTCGATTTGTCAAGTGTGTTGGATGAGCCAAGTGAAAATGAAAAAAGGATTTTTCTACACTTGGAAGCTTCACCATTCACTGGCTCTAACTGGGAATTAGATATCCCCAAGTAATTTATTATTCTTGATGGATCTGATGTCTATGAGTGTTTCCATTCATCAAAGAATTTTGTTAGATTTTATTGATGGGATGGGATGATCTTTTCCCCCTGCTTTTCGACTGCAGTTCTTCTTTTCTGATAGTGTTTGCAAGAAAGAAATTAATATTTCTTCTCTCTTTTTTTTTTAAATGACAATTTATATCTAAGGCATTATTCTAAACTCAAATGATGGTTTTCTTTAAAAAGTTGGTCTTATGCTTTTTTTTCTGTGTTATGCACAGTATTTTTTTTTCATAGCAGTACTTATGTTTTCATTGATGAAATCTCAAGAATTTACCTTCCTCTTTAAAAACTGAAAGATTTACTGGCTTTCACAAACCCCAGTTTATTAAACTGTCTCTGGGTTTTATCCTAGATTGAACATAGTCACATCTTGAATCTTTGGTATATCTTAATACACTCATACTCAATCAGGTATCATTAAAATAGAAATTGATTTCCGAAATAGCTTTCAACTTCGGTTAAAAACAAGGAGTTTTCTCCTTAATAGGGTTCTGTAACTGCCATGGTGATACTGAGGCCTAAAGAACCTAGAAAGAAGAAATTACCTTTTGAGATAATGTTAGTATAGGAAATAATATAAAGGCTGGTCTTTATTGGAGGCCTCCAGGGGCCGACATGGAAAATATCCACAAAACGCTTACCCCCACATGGGGTGAATACAGATTTATAGTTTTACCAAATTAGCGTAATTGAGAAAAATCACCAATTAGAGACATAAGTGGTGAGGCAATTTCCCCTAGTTCAACCTTCTTTGAATCCTGCCCTCCCTCCCTTAGATGGAAACTAAACTTTGTTTATAAAAATACATCTGTGTTGGAGTACAAGAAAGACACCTGAATGCAATAGAACTGAACAGAGGAATTTCTTTAAGGGCAGGAGTAAAGAAATCTCTCACTGTACAAAGCACTGTGAACAAATTCTTCAGCTCCATTCCCCAAGTCTCATGGCAGTACCAGCCCTTCAGCTTTAGTTCATCTCCTCTGCTCAGGGCTGTTCATTTAGCAGTTCATTCACCAGCCTTTTTTTCTAGTCTTCACTAGTCCAGCTTGAATTTTTACTCTTTTTTCGGGGCAAACACAGTGCGTTTACCACCATTTCCTGCATTTTAAGGCAGTTCAAATGATGTGTACAACCTTTTTCATGGGTTGTGAGATGGGTGCAGAGTCCAGCTGACAAGTCAGTAACTATCAGCATCCCTCTGGGATCACCATCCAGGCCAATATAATGTAGTGTCTTTATAACTCTGACTGTGGAAAAAAGTGCACTTTCTGTGAATTTGCCAGCAACCCACAGTTGACAGGGGACAGGGCAGGCAAGCAATTAATCTGACAGAGGGCAAGGGCTTTCAATGGGTCCTCAACAGGCTGGGCAAATGGGCTGACATCTCATGAAGGTCAACAAAGCTAGTGCAAAGTCATGCAACTGGTATGGAATAATGCTACTCAGCATTACAGTCTGAGGGATGTTTGTGTAGAAAGCAATTTTGCAGAAGATCTGGGGACATGACAGGTCCTGTGGATGACAAGATGAGCCAAGGTTGTGCTCTGGCACCAAAGGCAGCACTTGACATGCTGGGCTGTATTAGCAAGGCAGCAGCCAGCAGGCTGAGGAAGCGATCTTTTCCTACAATGCAGCACTTGTAGGACTAAACCAGGAATATTGTGTCCAGTTTGGGGCTCCCCAATGCAGAAAAATCATTGAACCATGGAACAAGTCCAGCAAAGGATATGCAAGATATCCAGGGTGATGGACAAGAACAGATTAAACAAGCTGAGCTCGTCTTACCTAAAGATGAAGTGGGTGGGGCTTGGGGAGGCCTTATTCCTGTCTGTGAATACCTGATCAGAGGATATGGATGTGCTGGAGCCAGATTCTTCTTGCTGATGCAAGCAGTGGGTTGAAGGGTGATGAATATAAGTTGGAACAGATGAAGTTCCAAATAGATGTAAAGGAAAAATGTTTTTTTTACTAATAGGACACACAATTATGGAAAACAAGCTGGGTGAGGCTGTTGCATCCCCATCCTTGAGGGTGTACAAGACTAAGCTGAGCACTGCCCCAGGGAATCTGATCTAACTACACCTGTCTTAAACAGGGTATTATACTGGATAGACTCCAGAGATCACTTCCAATGTAAATTTTTCTGTGGTTTTATGATTATAATGTCACCATCTGTGCCCACCACTCCTGCCCTCTCAGCATCAGCCAGTTTGTCTGAACAGGCTTGCATCCTTATGTCACAAAATCAAAGCCACTGCTGCTTTGTTGTTGATATGGAGACCATTTCTGTCTTGGACATTGTAGAGTAGCTCTTGTACAAGATGCTTTAGGAGAAGTGAAGTTCCCTGGAATCATTCCTCAAGTTGCAAGCAAGAGAGAAAGAGAAGAACACAGAGGAGTGGGGGAAGAGCAGTGAAATGTACCAGGTAATAGAGTGTCCTTCCTGCTGGAAAATTCTTAAGTAAAACTGCCAATTTTTTCCTCAGCCAATATTATTTCTGCATGCACTCAAGCCTCTTCTGTTCACTCAGCTGACAAGTACTTTTACTATCTCTCACACTTAACACTCTCATGCCAGCAGGATGGGCTGCATTCCCTTCTGTCTCCTACTATAAACTGGAACAAAAACTGTCAGCAAACTTGTTATACAGCCAAAACTCAGTCTTCATTAGTGGTAGAGGTGCAACAGGTAGTACTAAACCTGATAGAAGCATCTTGCTTATCCTTCTGTGTGAATTATAGCCCAGCATCCTCATCTGTAATACAGAAACCAAGGCACATTTGTTTTGTATGTATTGTCCCTAAACACAAGCTGAACATAGCCTTCCATGTTCTCTCTGTATTGAAAGAAATTAAATATTCTGTTTAACTACAAATCAAACTGATTTTGTGTGTGAGCAGTGGTTTTTATGGACCAATAATAGGGAAAAAAATTAAAGTAGGAAGAAGTTGTACCTTTAAAACCTGATGTGCGAGGAGACAGCTGTTCATGTACTTCTTCCAGACACCCTTGGATTGTTTGACAGCCATTGATGTCATTCAAGAAGTAGTTCCAATTAGACTTCAAAAAGATGCTTATCAACTTTATTTCATTTTTGAGGTTGAAAGGTGCTTTCTGGTTGAAATCTGAGCAGTAGAGGGGCCTCTCTGGCTTTGTTGGCTGAGTAACACTCTAGAGGTTTCTACAAACAAAAGTTGCCTACTGAAATTGTTTTGTTATTTCAGGTGACAGACTCCAGGCATTTTGAAACATTCCCTTCCAGTTCTAAGACCCTACATCTAATAGGAAGCTAAAAGTCCCAGAGTGGAGTTGTTGTGCAATGCAGTTGAAGACGGCTCTTAATAGTATCTTATTTAATTTGGATTAATGTTAGCATGAAGCAGTGGTATACTGCATATGGCTGCAAGTTAATGATTATTATTATTTATCTCAAAGTTGGGCTAGGCTCTCTTTGTGTGTGAAATGAAGTTTTAGTCATTTTCAGGTACATGCTGCAAAATTCAAACCTTTGTGCTCAGTTAGTTACTGAGCAGATAACCGTGGTAACAGTATCACCATTTTAACTCTGCTCATCAGTTAATCTAAGTAGCCAAGTGAAGTGCTCCGCAACCATTCAGAGTCAGCTCTGAATCATTGTGCCATAAGTAAAGGTTCTGCAAGTAGTTGGTATTGCAAGAGGCTTCTGCTTTCATTTTGGCTCACCTACTGTAGTCAGAAATATGTATTCAAATAAATCACCCTCCTGAGGATGATGCATAAGCCAAAAGGAACACAGTAGAATGTGCTTATCCCAAAGGAAACTTCCTGGCTGTATTTCTGAAAGAGAAAAAAACAAGTTGTGCTTTGAACAAATGTGAATTGCAGCCTTTGAGACAGATAAGATGCAGGGCCCTAAAAAGCCATGCTTTTACGGTCACTTTTGCAAGAATGATGTTTTCTCCCAGTTTGTTACATCTTGGATTGCGTGGAACCTGTATTTGTCATAAAGCATAAAAAATTGAGAAGTGCTGCATTGCACTCTGTGGCCCCACATAGACATTCCTTATTTTGTAGACTACACAGTGGTCCTTTATTTCTTTTATTCCTTGCAACAAACAATTTAAGTCTGAAAGCTCAAATAGCAGTATATGCATCTGCCACTGCCACTCTCTTACTTAAAATTTCTTTTCTATGTTTCCTTGGCCTTTCATCCTTGCATTCAATTCTGTCTCCATTATAAAAATGTCCTCTTTTATTAATTTTAATTTTTTTTTTTTTTTTGTAAATCCATGCTTTTTTTTAATCAACTTCTCTTAACAGTTGATGGTGATTTACTTTACTTAATGCTAGCCTTACATCTAAAAGATGTAAAGATAATTTGCAAGTCCTTCTAATTAATTAAAGTGTTAAGTCAATTTGGCAATTTTGTTTATTGCAATAAGGTTTACTGATGCTGCTTAGCCTTAAATACATTGCCAAATGACTGATGCTGAAGCAGAGACATCTTAATAGCTCTGCTGGCCCATGTGCAGATGAGCAGTGTCTGTACCCAAATTCCAGAATAAAATCCAATTGTTTTGACTGATGATGTACAGGAAGCAATTTTTCCTGTGACGTGTGAGCTGTCTTGCAACTTTTGCTTTTCCAGTTTCTGTGATGTGCAATGGGATGGAAGAAAGTCCTATGGAATATACTGAAGTAGGGACTGAGACTGTTGACTGAAATGTAAATGTGGTTTCCCAGATAAGGGCTCTAAGTGGGAAAGGTACAGTTTCAATCTATACAGTCTGCAAAGTGCTCATCCAATGAATGAAATGAGCAACTCTGCTAACAGTAGAGTTTTGCTGATCAATGTTTTTGTCCAGGAGGGATCCTGCAGCTCAGGGACTCCGTGTATCTTTATTGCAGCTGTGTCAGCAGAACACTGGAGTGCAAGCTCAAGAAACAAGTTGTTATAGGCAACTTTAGTGACTTCATTAGAATTCACAGAGTCAACCATTTGAACAAACTTTTCCTGAGCTAATCTGTGATCTGAAGACATGCTTAGTCTGTTTCCAAAGCAAGTCAAGCTTTGTTTTTCTTGGGCATGGAAACCTTTGTTTTAAGAATCATATACTGATTTTTAAAGAAAGAAAAGTAATTATATAAACCCATATGACAGTGCTTATGATAGTGGCTGTGTTCATTCTAGGTGAAATAGAAGTCAGGCCACGTTAATTACGTATCAGGCACAGTTCATATTGTGACAGAATAGTTCTGTGTTGAAAAGGCAACATCAGCAAAGACCTATTAGTGCAATGGAAACTGAGAAGTTGGGTGTGAGTAGCTCAGAAAACATTGCTGTCCTTTCTCTTAATTGCACTCTTTGTGAATTGCAGGTGGATTGTATCTTCAAAGTTTGTTGTGACTTCATTAAAGTCTTGTTAGAGGAGCAAGTAGGGGCATGGGTTTTAATGATATGCCAGACAGTGTTTAGATTTGGCGTTTCTGAAATTGAAAAGACCTGAGATACATAAACATATTTTCAGTTCTTAGTAACTTTTTTCTCCTCAAAATAATAGCATAAGAAGAAAGTTGGTTAATATCTCTGTATAAATAAAACACATATCTTCTGCTATAATTTCCAATTTCCCTTACCCAAGAAAACTCGAGGAAGTGGCAGAAATTTTCTTTTATTCATACTGGAGACACTACTTTTTCGCAGCGCATGTAACAGCACATGCTTTAGGGAGCTTACAATAGTGCCAAAACCATGCACTGTGATTTCTGCCAAACATTTCCTTATGCTGACAAAATATTTTACTGGTTAATTATCCTAAAATTAATCAGGATTCTTTTCAGCAATGTAGAATCAGCTGTCTTAAAATGAGTGTTTCTTAAAATGTGCGGTAAAGTATAAGGCATATTTTACACAGCCCTAGAAATTAAAGATACTTACATTTTAAAGATATATTTTTTATAGACTAAGAAGGAGTTGAAAGATATCTTCCTTACCCATCAGATTTACTTTCTCCTGAATCTGTTTACTGCTTAGCAAATTTATCCTAAGTCATCCTGTTGAAAGAACATTGTACAACATCACATATCTGATGATACAAAAAAACCCAATTCCATCATATCATTGTTCTTTCTATATAGCTTGTATTTTGCTGACATCCTCTTTTGCCTCATGGGTAACACATTTCTTGACTAGTCAACATATTTTCCTGGCTAGTCAACGTAACAAAGATATTAGCAGCTTCTGAAGAGTTGTTGAAATAAACTGGGAAACAAGGAAATGTCTTTATCCTGAATTTATAGACCAGGATCAGAGAAACAGGATTAGAAAAAATTGCCAGAGTCAAGAGTCAAACAAGCTTTGCTTATAAGAGGACCCAAATTTCACTCTGTCTCAGGCAGTACTTGCAGCTTACAGTGTCAGTCTCTCTAACCCATACATGTAGCTTGTACTGTCAGTCTCTTTAAACTATTATCATCACACATGTCCTCCAGACTTGGGCTGTTCTTCAAAACAAAGTCCAAGTCATGTAGGTCCTGAATATTTTACTATCTGTTGCAGTAGTGGTATATAAATTTGGAGCCTTTAACAAAGAAGGAATTCCTTTGAGGAGAAAAGTAACAGCTTTGTAAACCACTTGAATTTGAAGTCACCAGGCTCTAATATAACATGCTACAAGGGAAAATAACTCGCTGCGTGTGCAAATAATTTCCAGTGCCTGTTATAACATCTGCTTAAATATAGAAAGAATTGTTTTCCTAGATGTGGCTGTACACACCTACTAAATTGAGGTTCAGGTAACTGGACAGGGTACATGAGAAAACTCAAGAGTTTGGTATCAGTTGGGTATAGCTCATGCCCTGTATTTCATGGGGTGTGTATTGACAGATGTAGATAGCCAGGGAGACTACTAAACCATGGCCAAAATGCAGAGTAGATTTTCATCACTACCTTCCTAACGACAGCAGGCAGCAGAGGCACATGGGACACAGGCTCCTTCAGGCTCAGGTCATCCTAGCGGGCAAAGATACTCAGGGACACAGGCTCTGGCAGGCTCAGCTCATCCCAGTGAGCACAGGCACACAGAGCACAGGCTCCTTCAGGCTCAGGCTTTTGGTGATCCTAGTGGGCAGAGATACAGCAGGACAGGCTCTGGAAGGCTCGGCTCATCCTCACAGGCAGTGGGGGGACCCCACTGCCTGCCCTGGTACAAGAAAGGGCTTTGCCACATGCGCTTTATTGTGGGGCTGTGCATTCATGTTCTTTCTCCCCCTGCAGGAGAGTAATGTCTATGAGGGTGTCTATACACAGGGTGAATAAGATGAATGCAAAGCCTACATGACTGCTGCTGCAGT
>JAOTQP010000870.1:58653492-58675162 GCA_026413545.1 Cichladusa arquata | reverse complement strand
TTTTTTTTTTTTTTTTTTTTTTTTTTTTTTTTTTTTTGGTCTCAGCTGGCTCGTTTTCTGGATTAGAATACTCTGCGTTCAGTTCAAGTTCAAACTAGGTAATAATTTCTTTTTCAGTTGCTGAATAACTGAGTGACGAGTGATGGGGCTTGCTTGGACAGGTTTCGCGTCACTGGTCGGTTTCACAGAGCAAGAGCCTTGTGTGGACATTGCATCAGCAGTGCTCGCTCTGCCAGGATGGAAACAATTCAGGCAAGATCTTTAGATCTATGTTTCTTTTCTCCTTTTTGTTTTCTTTTTACCCTCTTTTATAAAATACCAAACTTGCCTGCTATATGTGGATGTGCACATATATTTTTCCTTAATGATAGACTGATGTAGGACCAGCTACATTGGTGGAAATGTTCCTCAAATGAAGGAGTAGGTTCCTCTTTTTCCAGTTTGATTACAGAGCAGGGTGTTTACTATTTCATAACTTGACAGAAAATATTTTCTCTTCCCCTCTGCTTCTCATTAAGAAACGATTGTTGAAGTCTGTCTCAAGATATAATGTGATTTCAAGGAATGTGTTCATGTTTTAATCCATTTTCAGTAAGCCTTTTGCCATGCAACTAATGGAACAAAATATGAACCAGACTTTTCTGTTTTCAGATGGATTTGTAAGGGAAAAAGTTAAATTCTATGTTAAAGAAACTTGCAGGCAGATGATCTGAATGTAAAGGCAAGAGTAGAAGGATTTCCATAAAAATTACACAGGATTAATAAAAATGTAAGATGAGTTTAAGCTCAGTTCATTAAAAATCTCAAGGAAAAAGAAACTCTATTACAGTTTGACTTAAAGCTTCCTGGAAATAAATATTGAAAAATCTTGCTAGTAGTATACATTCCTGTTAAAATTGTTGGGAATTATCAACCTCCCTCCAAGCCTTTAAAATTTCTGTCAGACTCAGATTATTGTTCATAAAGGGTTAATATATATTCACCTATTCAAAGATAGACTTCCAGAGGAAGATTAAATTGTGCTCAAGTGCTACCTGAGCAGCATTGGAGAAGCACATCTTAAATAGAAATCCTAAGGAGAGATTCGAGCTGGAAGTTACTGATACTCTCTAGACATCTCCTTTTTCAGTAGTTAGAATCTGAATGCTAAATACCTAATCCTGACTTTTTGTTATGACAACCAAAGATTACGGTCTGTATTTACAAATGCAACCAGTGGTAGTTTAGCTAAATTCTGGGAAGTTCCCAAATTCATCCTGGGGCATTTTTGGGTCCTGGTTTTCAGCTGTTGTCTGCTTTACACTTTTTAAGAACAGAGCTGCTCTTGGACAGACTCTTAAACTTGCAAATATTGATCCTTGCAAATTTACTAAAAACACAGCTGGCCCTGGAGATGACTTTTTGTTTTGATTTCCTGAAAGAAGTAAATATCTCTTGCAGAGCTCTCCTGTGTTTCTGTGGGAGATGGCAAACACAGCAAACACAGGGGTCTAGGAGGGCAAATCCCATGGGAGTGTTTAATGGAACCATCATTCACAGCTGTTGACACTGGCTGACATCTGAATACTGGTAGCAGGGAGTTTGTCTAGCACTCAGAGGGCCACGAACAAAGCTTTTTGTCTTATCACCTCTGAGGCTGTTTTATGTCTGATAATGACTTGATTGTAGCAGTAAGAGCATTTACTTCACCAGGAGGAGATGAGTCTGAGTGTAGTGTAACACTCCTGGTGTTTTGGGCTGTCCTCTGTGGATTCCTATGCTGGAGAAGTGAGGATGAGTTATGATCCACGATTTGTCACTGCCAGAGACTTTATGGCTGCATCCCTTTCAGTAAACTCCTCAGTGCCTGGGCTAGCTCCCAAGCACAGAAACACAACCACTTACACGGAGAAGCTGCCAGCATGGTTCCCATGCCTTTGTCAGCTGGGGGTCTCCCAAATGTTTTCCAGGCACAGTTTAGAAGTTATGATAATCCAGGGACCAGACCAAAAGCACTTTGTGTGCTAGGCTCTTGTTTTGGATAAAAGTTTCTATTAATTATGCATGTAGGCAAGACTGGCTCAAGGGAATCAGTGGGCATAATTTATTGGTATAGGCGTAGTCTCTGGGTCCATCTGTTGAAAGAAGGTTTTGAAAATGGATAATACCTTTAGCTTTACAAATGTGAAAAAACTTGTTGTCAATAGCTATGGTGGACAAAAGTGAACCAAAAACATCTGCAAATCCCTCATAGTCTTCAGGATCTGGATGTGGGAACAGGGCCATTTATAAAATGAGGTGAAGTTGTTTGGGGTCTGTGTGGGAGGAGGAAGCAATAGATTGGTTGAAGTTTTCTTATTTCTAGTTTCTAAGATTGACTTTTGACATCCCCATGATAAAATGCGGAGCACCCCAATTACCAGCCATGATAAATCCTGACTCAGGATTTGCAAAGGTGGAAAACTCAGACTCCCAAGCATGGGCTTCTCATGGCTTGTGGGCTTTCTCTTTATAGAAGGTGAATAATATCTCTTTATATCTTCTACCTCAAATCAAAAAACCCATTGGTACTATGGTCTGTGGTCTGTCATTGGTTCACAGAATCATAGAGTCATAGAATGGGTTGGGTTGGAAGGGATCTGAAAAATTATCTTGTTCCAACCCCCTGACATAGGCAGGGATATCTTCCACTAGTCTGGGTTGCTCAGACCCCCATCCAACCTGGCCTTGAACACTTCCAGGGATGCGGCATCCACAACTTCTCTGGGCAACATGTTCCAGTGACTCATCACCCTCACAAGGAAGAATTTCCTCCCAATATCCAATCTTATCCTACTCTCATTTTGAAGCCATTCCCCTTATCCTGTCACTAATCCTGGAAGTAGTCTCTCTCCATTTTTCTTGCAGGCTCCCCTCAGGCGCTGGAAGGCCACAATTAGGTCACCCCAATTTTGGCAGGTCCCTCAATAGCAGAGTTAGAGCTGACAAAATGCAGAAAGATGCCTTGCTGAGACCTGGGTGCACTGAAGCAGGCTCAGCCCCCTTGCACATCAGCCCATTGGCAGCTCCAGGGGAATTAGAGACAAGGTAGAGAGATCCTTCAGTGCTTCCTGCTCTTCTCCCTCAGACAGCCAAGACTAGGCATGAAGAACAGCACCTGGATTCACTTAGTTTGAGGAGAGTCAGAGCTTATCTACATCCCCCCTGCCTTACCCATGTGAGAAAACAAGAGATTTTAGCAGCTTTTAAACATCCTGCTCCAGGACAGGACAGGATAGGACAGGAACTGCAGCTTGGGACTGGCTCAAAGACAGAGAAAAGCTCTTGCACCAGGAATTGTTTCCTGGTGACTGGCTTGGAAATGTCAAACTGTTGAAAACAACATATAAATTTGAGTTCCTCTGAAATACTTTTCGCATAACAGAGTAAAACATGTAGCAGAATGCTCTACTCCCATGAGAAAATCAGGGGGAAATCAATGGAATGAATTAGTGAATTATTTTTCTTTATTTAAACAAACTTTTAAGAAAGTGAAAGAGAAGCTGAAAACTCTCTGCACTCATTTCCTCTCTTAAAGTCACACTGCAGCCAAGATGATATGTCTTTATCTATCTTTGGTTTAGTTTGACACTTTGCATCCTACCTTTTATGTAGATACCTCTCTTTAATTTTTGGGTTATTATTTTTCCCTCTTTTTCTCTACTCCAGGCACAGCTTTTTTTTGTAACTTTTTTTCCCCCTCTCTTCTGTTAAAATGCCAGGATAGCAGCCCTAGAGTGCTGGTCCAAAGGCAGCCAAGAAACTGAGTTTGTCCACTGCTGTCCTGTTCATAACATCCGTGTCATGATTGTTGACCTGTGGATACTACTGCGATGATTTATTTTGTGACCAAAATTGTAGTTTACCTCTTTCCAGTTCCTAAATTTGTTGCTACCTTTAATAAAGTTAAATGCTTCCTAGCATAAAAATAAAATATCTCCCCATCTCTTCACCTCCAGGTTATCTGCAACTGGATTTCCCTGCTGCCGAGGGGAAACACTGCTCCCAAGGAAGCACTGCCCTTCCATATTGCAAATGGGATGACTTTTGCTGATCTGAAGCCAGACACGGCTCAGCCAGGTCTTTTTATTTATTTATTTTCAGCTGTTTAAAGCACAGACTGGCTGCAAAGCGTCCAGATTTTGTTCCAAGCTGGCAAGCCCTATCACTGCTCTCAAGATGTGTCAACCAGCCTGCTCCCACACCAGAGCAGTGGAGATCTTTGCCAGGGTGAACAGAGCTTTGAGGGGAGCATTTGCTAACATCAGCATCTTCTGCCAGAGAAAAACACCTCACATGGGACTGTGGTAGGTACAGAAAAGGGTGAATTGGAGCAACCTGCCTTTATTCTGAAGGAACATGCATGTGTGTGAGCGACAGGGTTTTGTTCTTCAAAAGGGCAGTTAAGCCTCTGTGATTTCTTCCTTGATTATGTTGGGCTGGCAGAAGGGGAGAAAACAGTGGTATAAGCTTTATTTTGATGTAGCCTCTGTACAGAGAAGTGAAATCAAAAGTACCCCCAGGTCCAACTTGCTTTTGGTTACTGTTGGCTATTGCAAGGTTACTCTGATGAGACTGATATTTTCTCTCTCTCACAGGAGCTGTGGAGCAGAATCCACACAGCAACAGCTTTCTGAAGCATTTATTCTACTTTCCCCCTAAAAGTGGTTCTAAATAAGTGACAGTGGCCATAGAGGAGCCTTCTGAAGAGAGTCAGGGATCCCAAGGGCTCCTTTTGTTGGCATTCCATGAATAGGAAGGTATTCAGTGTCCTCATGTTGTACACTTGTGGTAAGCACAACGTACAGACAAAGAGAATCATAGAATCACGGAATGACCTGGATGGAAAGGGACCTTAAAGATCATCTCTACGCCTGCCATGGACTGCTAGGATCAGAGCAGCACCTAGTTCTTAGTTTCTAGCAAACAGGAGTAGATATTACTGGTTACATGCCCTACCTCCACATGCTGTGTTCTGTAGCCAAGAGACAGCTTTCAAGAGGATAAATTTTTACAGCTCCCTAGAGTCTTGACATTCATCTCTTTTCTCCCTGCTCCCCCACTCTGCCCATGCCCCTCCCCCTTTCCCCTTAGTCTTCACTTCTTTTTCTGTCTCAAGGCCTAAGATGGAGAGGAGTTGGTTTCATTTCCAGGCTAATTTGACACATGCATTTTATCTTGTATGATAAGACAATCGCCCACACGGGTGCTTGAATCTCTTCTTGTTCATTGTGTGCTGTTTGCAAAGAAATCTGAGTGAAAGTAAGGCAGTCCCCTGACTCTCATCCTGAAATTCAGTGTTGTCATAGAGGATTTTCTCCAGCAGACCTACACCATTTCTGCTGTCAATGTTTTGCTGAGATATATAAAGTCTGGACTCCCTTTTTGCTCCTTATAGCAATTAATAAATAGTTGCCATAGTTATGCCAAGTGACATTTTTCCAGCCTCACTCGATTTGTTCCAAGGGAAGCAGCATCTCCCCTTTTCCTGACCGCCAGTGCCAAAATCTGCTGCTCTCAGCCTGCACACTCTTGTGTGGCTACACCAGCAGGTCTCTTTGTGGTCCCAATCTTCCTGACTCCTTCTGCACTCCTTGCACAGAGGGAATTTTGTATCTAGTAAAGTATTACATTATTCTGTCTCAGAAATCTGAGACGAAAATTTTATAGTTCATTTTATAGTCCTTGGGTTTCTTTGCTGTATCTGTAAAGAGCAGAGAAGGTGGATTTCTCTCCTCTGGTGATTTCTGAATGCTCAAATGCTAGTTAAGGTTGTAAATCATGCCTGTCTGTGTCATCAGGTAATACTGAAAAATAGATTAAACTAGTACATTTCAATTAAATCAGAGATCTAATAAGCACAGGTCTGTGTGCAAAATATGGGGCTGTAGATCAACAAGGAAGCTTGCAGAAATATTTCTTTTTTATAACTGTAGTGACAGGGTGACTTGGAAATTATGTTAACTAGTAAAAATGTCTTAGAGATGCTCTGTCTCAGGACCTATGATTTAACCAGTGTGTCAGTATAATCTATTTTTCAGAATTAACTGACAAGTTCAGAACTTAGGCACCTTACTCTCTCTATATTTTATATACTATGTACTCTTCCTTAAAATTGTAAGAGGACTTGAGAGTTTTCCCAAGGATAAGAGTGAATTCTTTGGAATAGTCCCACAAACCTTATTAGAGCAATTCTTACTAATGTGTTCCTAAAGAGACAATTACCCAGTGGAGGAAATTATGTTCTCACTTTGTCCAAGCCATTGGTCAGTGCTGGGATAAAAATTCATGAGTGGTTTACATGGAACCTTCAGTAATGTTGAACTGGCTGCCTTAGCTGTTGAAAGCAGAATGATCACCTGGTTGTGGGGTCTCTGCTGCTTCCTCAGCAAGACTGCTGCCCTGCAAAGCCCCTGCAAGTAATTTCACTCAGTAATTATTCCAGGGCCACAGAAATGGTCTTACACCTCATCTTGTCAAGCTGTGATTCTATGAGGACAAATGTTTTTAGTTGTATCACCTGAGGTGGAGGGGGTATGTGAGTGTTTTGGCTCTGCTTGAGGAGAAAGATCAATTAAATTTTCCCAGTGGCAGGCCAGACTCTTTGTAGAAGCTTCACAGAACAGGTCAGTGCTCTCTCCCTCAGCAGCACAGTTCACACCCTCCTCGAGTTCTTGATTTGCTGCCTGCCTGAGAGATAAATGAATTTAATGATTTTTTAACACCTACACTGTAGCCTCCTCAGCCTCCTTAGCACCCTGTGATAGGATGATTCCTTGCCTCTCCAGGGCTGAAGCATCTGGGACCTCTACCAGAGAAATTCTTGTAATGACCACTGAACAATCCTGCTTTGTGTAATATCTTTCATCATGTGGATCTTTTCCTCCACCTCCCCTGGAGCCATCAAAAATATGTTCTCCCAGCAGAGCCTAAACCCTTCCCTAGTTTGGGTTAGCAGAGCTATGTGCCCATGATCACACTTACTGAGAAAACGGGGTTTGAGTTGTAATAAAGGGTAGGCTAAAGGTAAGGCTAAATAGGCTAAAGCCATTCATGGAAAGAAGAGATGGAGCAAAATGGTTGTATTTTTTATATTAGCAGCTACAGGATTCCAAAGAGGACTACTGTGTGCACCTCATTTCTACTCTGAAGCCATCTATCTTCAGAAAGGTCCCTGGATCTTCTTGAACCTCCCTGTTAGGTTGAAGAAAGCTGTATTTGCACTGATTTTCCTTTACAGAAGTATCTGTATACCTATGCCCATAGTGCCCTGGCTGCCTCACTAAATTTAAATGCAAGCTCCTCAACACTGTCTGCAGAATGTTTGTAATACTTTAACAACTCCCAGATTGTTCTTCTCAGTCTTCTACTTTTTCATTTTCTTGAAATGTGGGCAGCAAAGCAGCTTGTAATATTCCCAAAGCATTTGTACCAATATTAATGCAGAATTAATAGAGTAGGAACAATCACTGTCTGCATTTTATCCTGACAGAAGGCTAGAATTTAATTACATGAAATCAGGAAGAAGTTTTTATTTCTTTCCTTCTCCATATGGTTTACAATTATTTTTTATATGGTGATAGCCTAATATTCTTATAGATTTCATATGTCAAATCAGCTGTAATAAGTGTGTTTAGAGAGCATTTTTCCACAGATTAAGCCTAGACTTAAAACTTCATCAAGCTACTAAGCAAAAAGATAGACCGTTGTTCTGAGCAGGTTTATCTTTCAATTTAAATTTAGATTTGGTTTGTGAAGCCACAGAAGTTGCACATTTCAAAGCAGCACAAGCAGTTCTATATGCTTTCAATATCTATTGGACGTTCTGCCCCAGAATTTCTATGTTCACACACACAGAGTCAAGGTATATTCACATAATCAGTGATGAATCAAAAAGACACATTTTGACTCAGTTAATTTGGTTGTCTCCTTGGGGGAACATTTGGCTATTACCTTTTGGCTAATCAAGCTCTATTCAGTGCTCCCTCTTTTCCATGCAGTGTAAACCTTCTTGGAAACCCTGTAATTTGTGGAGCAATTAGTCTGCTGGGCAAGACTGACTATTGGGATAATCAAAACCAGGGAACTTTTTCAGTTGTCAAACCATTGACAGCAATCATATAAAGCAATCGCATAAATGGGTAAATTACAATTCTTTTGGTAATTTATATTAGTTTGGCCTAGAGCAATGCAGATGTTTTACTGCTGTGCCAAGCAAACACATGTGAAGAACAGGCACAAATTAATTGTCATTTCAAGTGGAAAACATTCTTGGGAAACATACCAAACATTTAACTAACACCACTCAAACTTGAAATTCCTCATGCTAGTGTTATTCCCACTGCATATACACTAATTCTAATAAAATTTTGTTTTTCCAAATCACATTTTCCAAATCAGAAAAATGCTTATGAAAACTCCGCTATAGAGAGAGTATAGCATCAGCATTTCATGAATTTACATGTCAGGGGAAAACATACAGGACTGAAGGAAAACAGACCTGTTGGTTCAGATTATTTTAGCTCAGCTGATTTAGTAGACAACCTTCAGCCAATCTGTCTTTGTTTTCATGGACAAACATAAATTCATTAAGAATTAACCACTCCTGATTTCACAATTACAAACAAAACCAAAGGTCTGGTAGTTAGGGGGGAAATTACAGTTGGCTGCCAGAAGTCTTTTTCACATCTCTTTTAGCTGAATATTTTGGGAAGATGAAATGTACACCTGCTGTAGTGCAGGAAGACAGAGATATGCAGGAATGGGCTGGCATGGATCATAAGGAATCCAGGATCCATAGGTTTTCTCACTTTTACTCTTCTAATTCTCTCCCTGACCCCACTGATGGGGGAATGAGCACCTAGTTCTGTGGGGTATAGCTGCCAGTTGGGATTAAACCTAAACCACGACACAAGAGGTGATATAATTTCTTCTTTCTTTAGAAACTGGAGGGAATTTACTGTTATAAAAATATGACTGATTGTTTTTTTCCCCCCTCATCTCCTGTTGCTGTCTATATGGACCTCATTTAGAGTCCCAGCGAGCTTTTCTGGCAGAATAGCTTCACATTGCTCCCATATCCCCACACTGCTTTCTTTTGGCAACTTCATTGTTCATTTGGCCACAGCTGAAACCAAGCTGTGGTCGGACCTGTGTGACAAATTCACTTTTACTGGGAGAACTGATGCATTTTCAGTATTGCTGGGGCTTCTTGGTGCCCAAAAGAGAAGGGACAGGTAAAGTGACGTGGTGAAGTACAGATGAAATAGCAGTAGGTGGGATCCATGTGTTGCTGATGTGTCCTTGGTGTACAGGCAGAGCCACACTGGGATATGGAATTAGCAAGTAAAAATAACCCCCTGGATAGACACTGTGCCACCCTCATGATCAGTGTGTTCCTTTGCAAGAGCTGGCTTTTTCTAAAATAGAAGTAATGATTCAATTACTCTGACACCAAAATATGAGTTGTCTCCTAAACCAAATTAAAGAAAGAACAGAGATACCTAATTATTAAGCATATACATCTTGCTTTCAACAGCCCAGATTTGCCTTACAGTGTATTACAGGCTGTAAGCTGTAGGTCTAATTTAGTGATAGAACAAACTACTAAAAAGAAAAAAAAATTACGGAACAGATGAATCATTCTCACTGCAGGAAAGTATATTTAATGTTACAGTGAAATTAAAATTATGCTTTATCATAATTTTAATTATTTTGATTTAACCAAAAAAATATTCCATGTTATGTTATGCAAGTTTAAGCAATAGGGATTTGAGCCACAGTGAGAAATTTATTGTTATTTTAAAAAACTTTCCTAAGACTTAGAACAGGTGGAATATGATGACTACATCAGGTAATTTTAAAATTTGATCATAAAATCCTAGAATGGGCTTGGTTGTGAAAGGCATGAGAAGGAGATGTCTTTATAAACAAGGGTCTGCTGGTAGATAAGGCCAGATACTGAGGGGTGAGAGAAACGATGGGTGGAACTATAAGTTCCATAGAAATTTCATTAATTGACATAGGCTGTTACTCACCCAAGGCCTTGCTAAATCCCTGGATTTAGAGAAAAAAACAGAGACGCACGGAAAATGAAAAGGTGGGGGGGGTACACATTTGAAAGGGGGTCTGTATTAGGCGATTCTGGAAGTCTGTACCTCTCAAGTAGCTCAGCCAAGGGGATAGAGAGAGAGAAATGTGGCCAGGAAATTAGGATAAAAAGGAGGCTGTCTTCTAACAATCTGAGAGACCCCATGGGAAATGCCTCATGGCCTCTCCCTTTATTTGAATGAAGTTGCAGGACTCCTACGTCTCCTTTTTGGACATAAACCTCTGGTGTTTGTGGATTAATTTTCCTGACAGTTGAAGAAACCTTAAAGATTATGTTGTTCCAACCCCCTAAGACAGGCATACCTTCCACTGGACCAGGTTGCTCAGAGCTCCATCCAGCCTGGCCTTGAACACTTCCAGGGATAGGCCAGACACAGCCTCTCTGGGCAACTATGGACATAATTCTAAGCCAGGGAAAACTTATTTTTAAACTTTTTTTTCTTTTTAGCCTTTGGGAATCTCTTTGTCTGAGGGGTTTCAGAAATAAACTCACTTTTTTGATACAATTAAATGGGGATAAAGTCTTCGAACCAAAAGAAAACTGTTCATTTGTAACAAGTTGGCTGAGTCCGGTGTGTCTCTCCCCCTAGAGGCTAATACACCCTCCGACAAAATGGCAAATTTTTATACTCTTTCATGGCCCCTTTTCCATTGTATGGGAACTTACACTCTCTCCCGACTGCCAATTCTTCTGTACCCTCCCCTCTCATCCTTCTTCCTTTTCTGGTCCTGTCTTCAACATCACCCCTCTCCCAGTTCTCAACAACACCCAACAGATTAGCTAAAACACATCCAAAACACAGATAACCACAAATAGGGAGCAGAACCAACAACTTTCATTATTCTACTCAATAATCTTTTTGGGCTGCAGCAAAATGTTATTTCATCTCTCACAGGGGGACGAGAGCATTCAGCATTACCTTGGCTCTTACTGTTCAGAGCAATAGGAAAGCCCTCTTTCAAGGGAAGGAAGAGGCTGCAGCCTACTGCTGAGTCCCTGTTAAAGTCAGGTCTTTTGGAGCCATGTATGTCTTTCTACAGCACTTCTATCCTACCAGTTATAGTGCAGGGCCTGAGAATAGTAGGTGGGACTGTTGAGCCAGGGCACTCCACAGTCCCAGATCCTTGTACCATCTTGAGCCAGGTTCCTTCCTCAAATTCCTATTATTCAGTACTTAATTTGAGGGATGCGTTCTGGGGATGTCTACTTACACAGCACAGTAAACAGTATTTTGCCTTTGAGTGGGAAGAAAAAAGAAAAGGGATTATTTGGGCAAGGTATTAACCAAAAAAAACCTAGGATGTAAAATAAAATATTTGTGGATGCTGGATTTTCATAGAGTGATTTTTTTGTAACAGAGGATTAGTTCTTTTGTAGTGGTAGTCATTTTATTGAAAATATTTGCAAAGTTTCACCCTCCTTCTAATTGGAGTTTCCTGTCTTTTATTTCCAGCTATTACTTCTTATTCTACCTTTTCTAAGCAGAATTATTGAGACTAAAACTGTGGTAATGTTGAAGATGAGGGCAATAGCTAAAAACCTCCCTCCACTTCCAACAGTCACTTCTGTATGGAAAATCACACTATGGAAAGCCAGTGTCCATAAAGCAGACAGAGAAGTCCTGCAATGTTTTTTGAATAAAAGGAAAGAGTCCATTGGGGCACTTGCCTGTGGGGTTTTCTCTCTCGAGGTTTTGGAGGGTGCAGCCTCCTCTTACCCTAAACTCCCAGCCACATGTTGCCCTCTTCTTTCCCCACTGGCTGAGGTACTTGGAAGGTACAGCCTTCCTGAACTGCCTACCCCATATTCCCCCTTGAACCTGGCGTTTTACCCCAAAGTTCAGAAGTTCAGAAACTTGTGCACAACCCCTTATCTGTTTCAGGAGCCATGCTGTCTGAGCTCTGAAAAAAACCTGCTGGTTGAAGTTTATAGAGACATTTAGACCCATTTCAAAGACTTTAACACCCATACCTTCACCCATCATGTTATTTTTAAAGACATTAGCATGCATTTTTCCTATCATCTCTGACAAAAATTCTTTTAAGAGACAAGTGGCACATGAATGCTTTGAGACAGGGAAAATTGATTTGTCCTGTACACATTTTGGGTTAGATCCAAATAAGAGATTTAATCACTGCATTGAACCTGAGCTAGCCTCATTCACCTTCAGATAATTTACCTGGTGCTACTCACACGTACCTGGAGTACCTTAGTTCACATTACCGGGCAATAAAAGCATGTGCCAGGTTTTGGTGTCATTACACACATCATCAGATAGCGTTTTGCCTCTTTCCCAATCCCCAGAGAGCTCCAATGTGCTTCCAGCAAAGACATTGCACTTTCCCAAGAGCAGAAGCACCTCCAGGGAAAGCACTACCACACACACATCCACAACACCGAGTACGATGAGAATAGCCATCCCCAAGGGCCGTATCAGCAATGAGTCTCTGCTTGGTGCTGCTTTCAAGCCTTATCCACTCCTATTCCAACCATTTTTCCAGGAGGCACCTCTGATATAGTATCAATTTATGAAATCAGACTCCAAAATATGTTCCTGCCGTTTTGTCTTAGTGATATCCCACACTCCAGCTAGCAAAGCTTCCTCTTCAGTTATCACACTTCGTCCTACACACTTAGTCCAGCTCTTATCCGGCTGGTTTTTTAGTACGTCCCTAACTGTGATTGACAAGGATGGGAATGGAGCCTGTTGAGGGTCACAAGCAGTAACAGGTGGATAAGGGAAGGTGGCAATGCCAGCAGCAGTGAGGCAGGCAGGAAGATACGAGAGTAGGAATGTGATGACTGGGGTTGACAAAGGTAGGAAAAACATTGCCTCCCTGTCCCCTTGAAAAGCTGTAATAATTCAATAATCACCTTGAAGAAATGCCATATTATATTCCTGGATTAGTTGTTGTTTTGATGGATTCTCTGTGAGTGCAATGATGGAAACACAAGGGCTGTAAATAATCTTCTTTGTGCCTGATAGCAAGAATCACAGTCCAAAGGCTTTTTTGGTATATTTGAACACTGCCATTACAGCTCCCTTCAGTCATTTCTTCTTTGTCCAAAAAAAAGCAAATTTTTGCCTGGAATAATGCTGCATTTTAAGGTGTATTCATGGCAGAGTTCAATCCCCAGGAGATTTTCATGACTGAGATGCACCTTCCCTTCTATTATCAGTGAGTTTCAATTATCCAGCAACAAAAGAGTTTGTTAGGGCAAAAATAACACAAATATTGGGTAACTATTTAGTAGAGTATATCAGAGTTAGAAAAAAAAAAATAACCTAAAACCCAACAGAGAACTTGTTCCTTGATCCCCATACTTTTCCAACATCTGCAGAATTCTCCAAGGCTGCAGACCTCTGCCCAGACCTCTGGGAGAATGAGTGCTCTGGAGGCTTCCAAAGGCAAATGATGCCTGGATTCTGCAACTGCCATCAATATCCCCAACAGGCTCCTCTTTTTGGAATGTGCCATGTGAAGCCAATGCCAGTAAAATCTCCATTAATTGTGTAAAGACCATCCCAGGAATAACCACTACAGACACATTTATTTTTATGGAAGAAGATCTCACATTGGCAAATGAAGATCAATTCTATTTTGCCTGTGCATTGCAAAGCAGTAAAAATCAGAGCAAAGTGGCAGTAAATGCTCTCTAATTTATGCATGTTTATTTAGCTTTAAGCACCTTCATGGTTCCTGGTTTCATAACCTTCCTTGGCTGCTTATTCTATTGGTTATAAAAATTCTCCTTGTTTAGGCTAAATTTTTGCAGCTGCTAATTAAGCAAGCATTAATGCTTGCTCTATCTTCAGTGCTAATGAGAACATTTTTTATCCTGGTAATCTTGAAAGCATCTTTTTGTCCATTAAGAAGATGTTAATGCTTTCTCTGCCGAAAATCATCCATCATAGGCATTGCTGGGCCTTTTCCATGTACTTTGTTTTTTTTTATCTGGAGTCTTTGTCTCTCTTTAAGCAAAGTGCCCAGACTGTAAGGCCATATTCCTGAATGGAAGCCAGTCTACGCCATGGAGAAATATCTCCTGCCTTGGACTCTGCAGGGCACAGTCGTTAGGTGTTCATATGACATTGTCAACCTGCCCATAGTTATCCACTGGGATAATGAAATCCTACCATGGTACAGTTTACCACCTGCTGACCAGAATATGCTTAATATATTATTTATTTGAATAATGGCTATTGATTATTTGTAGATTTTGTCCAGTGCTCAAGGATGTAAGTCCGACTGTCTTTAATCACGTGAAAAAAGGGGAGCTATGCTCTCCATCAGTGAAATACCTGGGGATGAGAACCCAAGATATGCCCCTCTGCATGGTACACAAGGGACCTTGTGGGGACCCACTGACTGGCCTCAGGAGTGTCCTGGGGACCTGGCATGGGGCTCTTTGGAGAACAGGCAGGAGAATCATGGAACTATTTAGGTGAAGAAAAGAAGAATCTTGGGAAAAGACCTCCAAGATCATCTCATCCAACTTTTGGTAAATCACCACCTTGCCAGAGCAAGACAAGACCAGACAAGAGCACTGATTGTCTTGTCCAGTCATTTCCTGAACATCTTCAGGGATAGTGACCCCCAAACTTCCCTGGGCAGCCCTTTCCAGTGCTCGACAACCCTTTCCATGAAGAAATGACAAAGACACAGGAGGTGAGCATCTGGAGCAGACATATAACTGATACAGTGCACTTCATCCAACTGGAAAAACAGGAACCATGACACATACTACCATTACTAGAACAGGCTGCAACTAGGAAAGCCTTGCTTTGTTTTGAGGAGTAAGGTGGCATGAAAATACAGAGGTTTTGCAAATTTACACTGGGGGCCATGTTTCCATTGCATAATTTGTCTTTTATCTTCAGATATCTACACAAACCAAAGATTTTGGACAATGTCTGTACCTGTTTGTGCAATGCATATTTTAGGTTCACATTATATGCCTTAATCATGCTGTTTAAGATTTATAATATCTTTTGGTATTAAATGTTGATTTGCAAGGGCAAAGAGAGCAATCGGGCATTTAGCATCTATTGCAAACTAACAGATGCCTAATTCATATTCTTTCTCTTCTAATTGGTACCATAGTGCTTGGCAATCCTGAGACAAAGCTTCTGTTTTTTAAAGGATAAACTAGAATTCTGAATCTCAGCTCTGCTGGGCTGTCAAATGTGTCTGGTTTTGAAGTAGGACCCTTCAGATATGCCTGTATTTGCATCTCTGCTAATAGCCTGCTACACGGCACCAGGCAAGTCACATTCCCCTTCTACTGTCTGGGAATGGGCTTCTGATGAAGGAACAGCTAGTATCAGTATTGTGACATTAATCTCTCTGAGTTGTGTAGATAATAAGTGCTAGTTAAAATTTAGCAGCCTTTAGGATTATTTGTTTCCCTCACCATAGGTTTTTCACTGGTTTTGCAGTTACTTAAGAAGCAAGGTTACCTGTAAGAGCTAGGTGTATGTGGAAGAAGAAAATAAAATGCTGTGGTTTTATTTTTTATCCCATGCTTTTTCCATTTTACAGCTGGATCAACAGGAACAACAGTAAAAGAGACTTTCTGAAGTGCTTGAGAAATAGGATTATGTTCATAACTTGAGCACAAATTGCAACAAACCCTGTTCCAGATTGAAAAAGGGGTGGGGGTGGAGACACAGCTAAAAATCTGAAGTCAGGAAATGTTTTGTACAGAAGCAGATTTTGAAACATCCCTTTGACCAATGAAACTGTCTTCATTTCTGTGCTCTGTGTGCCCCCAAAGGGCTGTAGGGTTATGATCTGGAAGTGAGTGGGGCTACTCTGCCTTTCATGCTTGCTCTGGATTTTTCTCTTTCAAGTTTTTAGATAACGTTTCAATAAAATTCTGTTGAATTTCAAAGACTTTTGACACCTTTTGGAGAGATCATTCCAGGTAAGTTCAATGTACAGCTGATTCCGAGTATGTTGCAGCCCAAAAAACCACTTTTCCCCAGGCTGCCCTTCTCCGCTTCTTAAATTGTCATTGTTCTCCTAGATTTTCACTGGGAACAACCGAATCTGTGTTACTGCTTGTGGTTTCCTGACATGCCAGAAAATAGGGTTAGGAAAAACTGGAAATTCTGCTTCCCAAATGAAGTTTCATTTAGACACAATTGTGAGAAAGGAGAGAAGAAATAATGTAAATCTGTAATACCAAGCCACACACACACATTCATCCTGTGCACATCCTATCTTCCTGTTTCAAGTGTAGGATCTTTCAAAGCATCAGGCTTTTGATGATGGATCATTTTGTACTAATGGTGACATTACATGATGAGGGAAAACACTGCTGAAACTGTTCATTGACATTTTGCAGTGGCTGATAAACAGAATTTAAAAAGAAGATGGTGGGAAACATTGCTTGCATTCAGTGTTACTACAATCATACGTGGGAGTCCGATCTTTCCTCCTTTAAGTCAATGAGAAAGCTGTGAGTAACTTCTTGACTGTAAGCTGTAAGTCTTTTTAACAGACTAGCAAGGTATTTTATTACTGTCTGTAGTGCTTTGCTTCAGACTGCACACCTGAAAAAGAAAACATCCAGTGGGATCTGGAAATTAAAAATCTTCCAGTATTCATTATGTCTTAGAGAAGTGCCCAATGCCCTTCCTTCCTGTATATTTCAACATGCCTCCTTTTCCATAGGTTGCAGGGCTATTTACTTCCAAGAATTTTACAACTCTGTTGCTTTCTGTTTCTATTTTCTTTTGACTTAGGTGGCATTGACAAATGTGCCAACAAAATAGTTCAGGAAAGAACTGATTTAAAGAGGTTCATATAGGTATAACCTGAGAGGAGGAAAATGGAATAAAAGAGTCAGGTCTTTTATGTCATGTCAGAGAAGGTCTCTGCCAGGTTTTTGGTGGGGAAGAGTGAGTGGGTGGGCCCCATTTTGAGGTCCATGGCAGCTGGCCCTGGGCTCTGCGTCCCCCAAAACAGGCTCAGCCCAGCCTCTTCTTCCCCTGTGCTGTGGTAACAGCATCTCTCAGGTGGAATCCTGATGAGTTAGGCAGGGGAGCTGACATGTGGTGGCACCTGTGCAGGTCTGTTCTTGTTTTTCCTTTTTTTTTGGGGGGGTTGTTTGTTTGGTTTGGTGGATTTTTTTGTTTTTGTTTTGGGGTTTGGTTTATTTTGTGTGTGTGTGTGTGTTATTTAATTTGGGGGTTTTCTTGTTGTGTTTTTTAATGAAAACACCAAACTATTAAATGTTTTGCATTGGAAGCAAAAATCTCCTTGTTTGTCTGCTACTGATCTTTCTTAATTATGGAAGATATAAGCTCCTCATTATTGAGCTTTCAGTTTTTTTCCATCACATTGCACCATTGAAAGGGTTGTATAATATTAATAGGTGCTTTATATAACACTTCTGAAATCCTGAAATCAAGCATATTTTACAGATGCCATGGGAGGTTTCAGTAACTCTAATACATAATGCTAATGGTGACCTGGAAAAATATACTCTTTAGGAAATTTTCTAATTCCCAGTTGTTTTTAAAAATTGTGGCAACACAGATTGTGTGTTTGTTATGTACTTTATCAATAATAAAAAGTTGTTCATCATCTTTATTTCTGATGCTACCTATAGATTTTATTCCTTTTTGAACTATTTATGTGCTGATTTTATATTCATAGAGAACTAACTGGAGTGTGTCATGAAGCCCAAGAAAGTCTTTTTAGATGATGAATATACTGATATTTGCAACTGATGATGTGTGAAGCTGTAGAGTTGACACCAAACTCAAACTATCTGCAGTTAATCTTTCCATCGTAGCCATTTACTCAGACTAAGTAAAAAGGGCATTGAAAACATCACTAAAATAAGACAAAATACAAATATATGTGGATGTTGGATGAATACAAATAGAGCAGGAAAATTCTTGATTGTCATTTTGTCATCAGCTGTCTGTGAGGAGGATCCTCAAACTGTTTCTGTAGATTTTATTCAAAAGCTGATTCACCAGTCAGCTATTGCTGCTGAGAATGAATTTGTGTCATTGTTTTCTGTTTATGTCTTCTCATTAATTTGTGATTTGCAACTTTTTCTGATTAGCCATTCTCTCTGAGACAAATTGTTATTTCTGAATAATTGTCTGGACTCCTGTGGCAGCTGCTGCTGGACAGAACCGCTGATCTTTCTGCAACACAAGACATCTTGTGGATTACTTCAGATCAATACTTGCCAGGACTCCTTTCCTGGTGATGCATTTATGAGTATGAAATGTTATGGTTAATAAACTTGCTTTAATAAAAGCCTAAGGACCCTCATTATATTAAGACTGATACATGGTATATATTTAAATATCAATAAAGATCAATAAAAATCAAATACTCTTAGCAACACTGAAATTCCAAGGAATTCTGATAGTGAACTTAAATGTGTCCTCAATAAATTTTGCTTAAAAAAAAGTATTTTCTTGAGATCTCAGTATTTGCCATTTTTGCATTTTAATGGAGAATGCTTGAAGAATAAAGAGAGATTAATTAAAATAAAAAAAAAAAAAAGAAAGATGAAAGGAAAATAATGTAGGATATCCTCGCACCCCAGGCTAGAGGCTAAGGGGCTCCTCAGAAACGATTTGATATCTGTTTCAGATTAATCAGGGGCTTGAACTTCAAACTCCAGTATTGCAGCAATGATGAGCAGAATGGGATAACCAGGAGGTAACAGGGTCCTGCAGGTGTGGGAGAGCAAAATTATTCTTTTGATACTCTAGACATTGGTTTTGTGTCCAGTGTGAGCTGTCCTGGGCAGAGGTCAGCTCTACTCTTCGACAACTAGCGCCACTTGGCTTCTCCCTGACCTTTCCATGGATCCAGGCAGCTGCTTTCTCCACAGTGTCCTTGCAAAGAGAGGCTGCACAAGGCTTGGGGGTTGAGCCAGCAGCACTTTGCTGGATTAGGTTTTTCCCATCTGCCCAGAAACCCGAGTCCACTGCAGGGATATTAGAAGCTGCTCTTCCGCATGTTAAATATTCCATCTTGGTTAGCAGAGCTGATGCTTGCTGGACTTTGCCATTATTTCAACTTGGCAATTAGTTGGATGGCGCTAATGTAGCTCAGGCAAGGGGAATCGTGGAGAGGAAAGGAGCAGGGTAGTTCACTCATGCATGGAGTCCCTACTTTCCTCCCATCTGAAGCCAGCTGATTTAGGAATGCTCATTTCTCCTGGGAATTGGGCACTTGTTTTATATCCCTACTACTTGCTGGCATGGCAGCTTGTCCCAGTGAATTCCCTTCTTGTGGCACAATAAACTTTGTTTATTTTGTCCAAATTCTGTTATTTTCTTAAACAAGCTGATGCTAAATTCTACATCTATTTGATAAATGAGTGTTATGATGGCTCTTTTTTAACATTTGTTGTCCCTCTGTGCATTTCCCCCATGGTGGATAATATAATTGGGTTATATAATTTACAAGGAAATTATTTTTAATTTACTTTATAACCACTTCTTTGTCAAGTATTGTCTGAACCAGATGCTAAATTCTTATTTTATATCTATGTTGACTTAATCTTTGCTTCAGGGAAGAAATGACTGTACACAGTGATATGTAATCACTGTAACACACCCCTGTGCATGAAAACAAAAACTGCTTTCTCTTTCTTTGTGTCACATATTTTGCTTGGGCTTTTAATTCCAAATTTCCTTGCTCCCTGCTTTGTATTTCTTGGCTATCCAAGTGCACTTCTCTGACTGCTTTTTCTTCCCTGTAAGCAGATGAATGTGCTCCTTTCCTTCATGTGTCTTGTTCCTGAGGAGTTGCCTTTATTGCTCTCACTCTCATATTTCAGTTTTTATTTCCCTAATTAAACCATTAAGTGACTTTTCTAGGGGAACGCTGAAGTTAAGGAAGGTTGAAGTTTATATTTATCTGAATGCTGTTAATGATTTGATATAAATTAATTACTCTTATCTGCTCTATTCAAATTCTGGCATGTTCAAAGGGTTTTTGATAATTATACAGTGGCGCCTATACTTATTCAAAACCACTTATTTCAGTTTTTAAGACTAATATCTAATTTTAAATCAGTGGATTTTGAAAACCATGGCTTTGCTGACATCTCATTTCCTCTGCATGGAGACTTGCTACCCCAAATGACTCATCAGCCTGCTGGTGAGCTGCTTTATTCCTATCTACTGTCTTGGGGCAAAATTTCCAAGCTGAGTTTGGAGCCCAGTTTCATGTTCATTTTTATTTGGGCCAGTGAGGGGGAAATGTGGAAGACTTTCGAAATGTAGGTATTTCTCAATTCATAGCTGGCTGGATTTTTTTCAATTTTTTTCTCAAAGTTACTTTTTCAACATTTCTTGGGGTTGGTGAGTGAAAGGGTTTGAAGAACAAAGCTGTTTCTGCCACCCAGGTTTGTGCACTGTCACACTTGAGAGGAGCTGGGGTTGAGGGCTTCTCTGGCTTCTTTTGCTCCTCACTCCTCTTTTGTTTCTTATTTCCCACTGAAAATTTGGATTCCTGGTTGGCCAGTTTTCTGGACTATGGAAATTTCAATCTTTTGAAATTGGTTGTCTGAGTCCTATGGATGGAGGCTCCTATTTTACCTCTAATATCTTCCAAACCTGATTTCCCATACCCTTTAGCCTTAAAGAAAATGCTCTAGTACAAATACTAGGAACCCTGGTTATTGAGAATTTTAGACTTCGTGTGCTGACAGGCACTGATCCCCAGGAAAACACTACATTTGACCTGAGGCCGTGGAGAAGGCTTCCAAAATTGAATGATAGAACCAGGTTTATGGGTGTAGTTTGAATAGAAGTGTGTAATATCACATGGTGGGAAATTAAGATTTTAAGGTTTTAGAATATAGTAATATATATATATAGCAGGGTGGAGGTTATAGGGTGGAGGTTTGTCCTTCTTTTTCACTTTCTTCTTCATGGGTCTAGGTGGTACTTTGTAATTGGATAGAAAAGTCTGCATTGCGGGCCATGGGTGGTTGATTATTGGGTTAAAAGTAAAAATAATTTAGGTGTCATTTCTTAATTGGACAGTTTGCCCTTGAAAGGCCTTGTAGAGAGAGAGATATGTCTCCATTTTTAGCTTGTTAGCTTGGCGTGCTGTAGAACTCATGGTTTGTGAGAGTGGAATATAGATAAGAATTAATAAACATCTGAGTCCAAACAAGAAATACCGTCTCGTGCATTTAATCCTGAACCTGGCAAAAAGAAGATAAAAGTGGCACATTAGCAATTTATTTATTATAACATTTCTTGGAACTGCTCTTGCCAGCTGCAGCTCCTCCTGGATTTCATGGAGGGAAGCAGCATATGGACTCCCAGACAAGGCAATGAGCTGGCTCTAGAGACCTTCACCCTCCTGTCTCTGAGGTTCATCCTTGCCCTCTTCATCTTAGTTCCTTCTCTCTTCCCTTGCCTGGTTTGTCTTTTTAGACAATACACTTGCTTTTGTGTGTGCCTAAGTGTTGGGGGTTGAGTGTTTTTTCTGTTACTGTGTCAATTTGAAGAATTTTTCCCATTATCATGCCAATGGAGCT
>JAOTQP010000870.1:58637973-58648292 GCA_026413545.1 Cichladusa arquata | reverse complement strand
TATCCACTTGTTCCCCTTCCTTAACAAAAAAAAAAAAAAAAAAAAAAAAAAACAAAAAAACAAACAGAATAATTGTTTGTGGTCCCTAGCAGGGTCCCTTGCAAGGGAGAACAAACATAACTCAAGAGACCTGAGGATACTTCAAGTGCTTAGGGAATTTCTAAACCTGATGCCCTTCTTTGCAAGAAGTCAGTTACTAAAGTACTATTTCTAATACAATAGTAAGATCTGCCAGATTAGCAGAACTAAAATCCCTTACCATTTCTAATACATTTTAAAAAATTTGTCTAAAAATCTCTGATTTAGTTCAAAAGAGTTCAACAAAACAGTTCGAACAGGAATAGATGAATATTCATTCTCTGCTTGCAGAGGGTTCATCTGGTTGTATCTTGGTGTGTTGTTCAGCATTTGAAGGCTGTACATTGTCCACACTCTGCCTCTGGCATCACAGGTCAGGGCGGACACCTTACAGGTCACCAGCAAAGACCTCCGCTCAAAGCAGATGCGTCTTGTCTGAAGCCCATAATGAGGCAAAGTGATTCACAACAAAAGGATTATTTAAATCTTCTTTTCATTTTTTCCAGTCAAGCTGTTCTGCATTAGGGACAGCTTTAAATAGGGGAGAAGCTTAAGCCTCCCCTTTCATTTGAATGTCATCATTACAATTTTTCATCAGTTCCCTCCCGGAGATCAGGTTGGGCTCACCAGCATCTACTTGAACCCTCTCCCCCACCTCCTCCATATGAATGGCATCACCCCCGGGAACCCTGGGCATCCCCATGCGTCATAACAAGCCCCAGTCACCCTGATGCAATGCTCGAAGCTTGACTGCTTCCCAAAAACTGGGGTGATTTTCAGGCCTTGCAGTGACTGAACACGAAGAAAGAGCCCAATGCTGGCTTTCCGAAGTGTAGACACGCCCCCGGGAGGGGATTGCTGCCCCTCGGTAGCATCAGCATGGGGTAGGAGCAATGAAGATGATGCCAGCCTGACAGAAGGCACCACGGCAACCAGAGGCATTGATGGACAAGCAGCGACATCTTCTTTAGCCAGTGAGAAGGGACACGGGGCTGGAGGCAGTGGGGGGAGTGGCACCACTCCCGGTGAACCAGATGAAGAGGTCATCATTTCCAGGTGGATGAGCTGTGATGCTGGGGGGAAAGCAGAAGGCAATCCCGCCCCCACTGAAGCAGAGGAGGGTGCCCATGGCTGCGCCCTGGCGGGCGGGCCAAACTCAGACAGCACCAATGAGGGAAGGGCCGGCGCCTCCTCCATGTCTACAGTGGGTGGCTCCTGAAGCCCCGCCCCGGCAGACAGAGAGGAAGGAGCCCATGATCCCACCCTGGCGGGCAGGCAGCCCACAGCCAATGGCTGCTGCAGACTTGCATCCGCCGCTGGCACGGACACCACCACCTCAGGTTGCTCCGAATCAGCAGCTGCCAATGCTGTCAGTGCAGTGTGCACCATGGCCGCCACTGCCTTGCCACCGCCGCCACCACACAAGCCTCAGCAGCCGCCCGGGCAGCATTGGTGGCGGTGGCGGTGGCATCCACAGGGGAAAGCAGGGCATGCGCAGCCCCCACAGGCATCAGTGGAGGTGCAGCGGGATCAACCACCATAGTGACGTCAGCAGGTGGTCGGCCCTGGGCAGGCAGTACAAAGGCAGACGCCCATGGAGGGGGGAGCATTGCCCCCCGAGGTGCAAATGGGGGGAGTCACAGGACAAAGAACCCCCAAACAGTTCAAGTCTGCCAAAACACCCCTCTATGTTGAGAGCACAGTCTCCTATTTCTTAGATAGCTGGCTCCCCATCTTTAAAGAGAGCTCTGATCCTCCTAGCAACTAAACCAGGGGGTTCTCTCCACTCTGAAACAAGCCAATAGGCTCCTGAGCGAAGTGCTTGTGTTCCAATAAAATCAATCCTCTCAAAGGGGGACAGAAACACAGTACCTCTCTCTCGACAAGGGAAGAGACAGTCCGACATTTTACGTGGACCTCCTGTCCTGCTGCAGCCAGGAGCAAGGAGTCCGGGGCTTCCCAGATGGTTTCCACTCTGGCCAGTTCATCACTGTACCGGTTCTGGCCCCAGGCTCTGCTGTCCTGGTCTTCTGGGTTGCTCAGTCTGCTCATGGCTCAGCTCTGGCTAGAATTAACCTAGCTTGGGCCGTAGCTCTGGTCTTGACAGACCTCGGAGAATCCGTGCCAATTTCGGCAGACTTCCAAGCCCTAGGTATATCCCGGTGCTGTACATCGGTCAGTGATCACTCGAGAACAGTCCCAGTTGAACCTCCAAATGTTGCTGTAGAGCTAGGAGTGGCAAAAACACACAGCAACACAGACTTCCTTCAGAGGCAGAAGAAAGCAATTTATTAAAGAAGGAATCACATTTTTATAGACTAGATCACAGAACTGAGGATAGAACAAGCTGATTCGTCCAAGGAAGGTAACAGCCCTTGTAAACATCCATATAACATCCCATCTCTCATGCACTCTCCTGTCACAACAGCAGGTGCTAATCTCTGTTACTAATTCTTTCCCTTCAGTGTTCCTTTGAATGGCCTGAGAAAAACTCAAGCTGCTTTTTCCCTAGCTCTTACAATATCCACAATTCTTCACACAAAAATATCTTCTTCATTAAGCCTGATCTGAATAATGAAATGAGAAGCACACTATTTCTCATTGTAAAGGGGAAAAGAAACCTCTTGCTGTTTAAAACAGAGGTTCTTAGTGCTGTCCCTTCACCCACCACATTACCCATCTGCTCTCTGAGAGCACATAGGAGAATTCCCAAAGCAGGAGTTCATCTATCTTCTTCTGTGACTACTGGCATGAGATCTCTCACAATTTCAGCTGAGGCATTCAAGGCTTCCTGAATGTGTTATTCAGCAGGAAAATGCTTCTTTATTTCCAAGGCTTCAGAAGTAGCATAACTGATTGGGTTACTCCTGCCTATTTGTGCACAGAAGAATAATTACATTCACAATTCAGCCATCAGGGCTGTAACTCATAGAAGGGTTCCTGGCTTACCCCTTAAATTGCAATAATACTGGTTGCAGTTTTTACTCTTGCTGGGAAAGCTTCAGGGATGCAGAACAAGCCCTGCATGTTCACCCAGCACAGAGACTGCTTGTGCAAAGCCCCAGATTGCTAGTAGTAAATGCTTCACCTGCCAGGCACTTGCACATGGGCAAAAATAGCTTAAAAATCGCTTAAAGTGTGTACAGAAGTCATTATCCTGTATTAGCCTGCTACTTGAAAAAAAGCTATCACTATATATGCAAAACTATTTAAGTTAGTAAATACCGTTGAAGTTGGAGGTTGCAATCAGAGACGGTAGCTTACCCTGCTGAAGGTGCTCAAAGTGCACATGCTGACTCCATCAGCCCAAAGTCACCCCTATATTTCCATTTATAGACATTTAATCACTTCTTTGTATACAAACACAATGGAGGGTGCCTCTATCAAGAATCTCCCATCACCATTTTCTTAAATGGTTATATTTTCTGTACTTGAGGTGTAGAACCAATTCTATATAACAAAAGATCCTCATGTCTTGAGAGATTTTCCCCTCTTGTGATTCTACCACCTCCTCATGAAATACTGCGTACGTCTCGTGTATTCTGTACTCAAGTCCATCAGAAGACTTCTCAAACTCACCAGTATTTCACACAACACCACCTAATCAGATATTACACTTTTTGGGCTTTGCTTTAGAGTCTACCTGATTGTGTATCTGGTTGGGCTTTTGACGCACAATAGGCTGGCACTGTAATTTAGCCCTGCACTTTCCCCTCTTGGTAAGCAGCACAGCACATGTCTGGCTACAAAACAGGCCTTTCACATGCCACAGAATCATGGAATCACAGAATATGTTGAGTTGGAAGGGATTCACAAAGATAGAGTCCAATTCCTGGCCCTGCATCGCACCATCTCCTAGAGTCACACATATGTGACTGAGAGCAGTGTTCAAATGCTTTTTGATCTCTGTCAAGTTTGGTGCTGTGACCACTTCCCTGGGTAAAGTCTATAAAATTGCATTTTGGCATGTGTGTGCTTTTTGGCGCATTCCACCTTGGCAAAGTGGTGGACCGTAAGGATTATTATTAAATATGGGAAAAAAAATTCTTTATCTCTTAGCTGTGTTTGGCTCTTGATTTTTTGGACCAAGGAAATCAGCAATATTATGGTGCTCAAACCTTTGCACAAGATTCAAGGTGAGGCCACTCCAGCCCAAAACAGAGCGAACAATCCCCTCCCTGGCTCAGCCAGCCGTGCTTTTTCTGGGGCCCCCCAGGCCACAGATGTTCCTCCTGACTCCAGGGCACTGATGACTTTCTTCACTTACCCTTTCAGCTAGCTGGCTTTTTCTCCTTAGTGAGATAAATTGCCTCAGGCAAAGGACACAGTCTGTCATCAAAGGGGAAATGAGGCAGGAGAAGGGGCAAGCAGAGTGTTTGTACAGCTACACAGAGCAAGCTCAGACCTTTAGTATGGGAGTCTGTACAAATGTCTTTTCTTGGGTGTAGGTAAGTCCTCATACATATCCTCCCCACAGAACATCAGAATGATACAAAGCCATCCTAACCCAGGCTAGATGGAGTTTTAAAAGATAGACATTTTTGCTTAAGTCACTTATCCAAGAAACTTATCCAAGCTCAACACTTATCCAAGCTCAACAGGTCCAATGTGACTGAACCATAGTTGTGCCTAGACACTCAGCAGTCAGGTAAGGTTTCCCCAGTGCACTCAGTGCCTTGCAGATTTTGAGACTGGAAATGCTTACGATGGAACAGTCTCTCCTGCAGCACAGGGATGGGTATTCAGCTATTGACCACCCCTTCTCTACTGCTATTAATCATCAGCCTGGACTGAGTCAGGCTGCCATCAACACCAGGAGTCACAGAGAAAATGATATGCAGAGACTGATTTCACCCACTGCCAAAATGAAAGAATTTTGCCCCAACCATGAACCTACTGATTGCTGAGGAATCCTGGAAAAAAGTGAACCTGATAATATGAGTGTTTGGTGGCCAAATCCACCAGTCTGTACTGAAATCTGAGCTGTGCTCACATGGCATCCACCCTAGGCTGTCTGACACTCCATCAGCCCTTCTGCAGGAACAAGGAGTCACTGCAGAACATGTGTCATAGGCTGAATGGGCAACCAACTGCAGCACAAAATTCTGCAGTTTAGACTCTGTCTAAAAATAGATGCAGAGAAGAAGAGAGATGCAGAAAGAACAAAACAAACTCTCCTCTCCCCTGCACACTCACTGGGGAAGATGGACCAACATTCTCTCGAAGAGAAGCCTTCAATCTAAAACCCCACTTACATCAACAGGGTGTCTTCTGGAGCATAGAGGCAACAGTGTTCACTTATTTAAGCAGTAAAAAATGATATAACATGACATCTTAGTGTCTAAATACATGTTGACCCTTGACTGCTAAATCAGTAACTATTGGCATAAAGGAAATAGCTTTTTACAGTCACATTTCTGCAACTACAGTTACACACAATCCATTCTGAAAAATATGAAAATGTTTTGCCCAAATTCAGCTGTTCAGTGAAGACAGACTCTGTGTATGGGGAAGGGGAATAGCACCAATTTACATTTTCTACCCAGTCCAAGTACAGGACTCTGCATAAATTCAAGTCCTTTGCTATCATACTAAGGGAATACCTGATATGGATCATATACATACAGTACAACATACTGTACATCAAATTCTTTAAGATTAGGAGTAGCTAGTTGAACGGTTTGTCACAATGAGCAGAGTTAGGTGAGTTATTACTACTATAATCCAATGTAAACTGAAAAGAGACAAAAAATTAATCTTAAAAAATGTCAGGTTATAAACAAGAAATACTGCTGTTACTAAACATAAAAGAGTAATAGAGGTTTGAGCAAAGAAGGGTTTGGCACTCTTACATTTTTGTCAAACCAGATGTAAGGAGAGAGTCCAAATTACAAATAACCAAGTTCCAAGACTTGAGTGAGGTATGCCTCACTCAGTCTTGAAATACAGAAACCTTAGGTGCTGTGCCTTTGGGAGCATCACAGATATCCACCCAAGAGCACCACAAAACCAGCATTCGAACAAAGTGACATTACTATTTCCATAGCCTCAGGTCCTGCAGAGAGGTTGGGTAGTTTCTATCTATTTCTATCTAATGTAGACTATAGCAACATTAAGAAAAGACATGAAAAATAGAAGATGAGGTCATGTGTAAAAGCTATCTCCAAATTGAAGGTGCCTAGGAAGTTTCTGGGGCCTTTGTTATAAGAAATTTGATGAGAAAATTCCTTTCAAGCTCATCTATCTCTGGATTCCAATGTTCAGATAACTGGGCACAGTATAGAAAGCCCCAACAGTTTATCAGTCCTCTGGTGCCTGCTCCAGGTCTCTTCTGGATTGCTGTGTGCCAACATGAATTTTTTCCAGGATGAGTTACTCGTAATCATAGAAACCCAGAAAAGTGAGTTTGTTGATATGGAACCACTGTCACTCATTACACTTACATGCACAAACACTTGTTAGAATTATATAACCCAGCTGAGGGCAGGACAGAAATAATATAAAGCCCCATCTTCTTACCAGATCCTCCAATTTCCAAAGCTGCCAACACTCCCAGGACTTGGAAAATCAGTGATGCCACTGTTGGCATAACTTTTTTGTTCACTCATCAATATATTTGCACTGTGCCTAAGATCTGAGGTGTTCTATGCTTTCATAACTTCCCAGATCTACTTCAAACCTGGTTGTAGCATTTTATTATCACACATACACAAGATTATGAGGGATTGCTGCTCATGAATGAAAAAGGATTTCTGAAAAAAAAAAATTAAAAAGTGTTCCTTTCTCCTTACTATATTCTTCTAAAGACAAAATCTACTGTAGAGCATGCAAAAAACGACAGCCTGCCTCTGACAAGAGGGAACTGCAAGAAAATATATATTTCTCTGAAGCTTTCATTTTTAAACTGTATATATACTGTAAAATAGTAGTCATTACCCACCTGATGGGATCACAGATGGCTTGAACTATTTAGTTAAGTCTAAAGAAATCATACATTCATAATGGTTTGCTCAGTGTCTCAGTAGGAAAACAATTAAGAGAAGAGAGACAAAAAGAGTGAGCGAGATGGGAGGAGAGAGGGAGGAAACAACCATTTTTATCAATGCAGGTGCATTGATAAACCTCAACCTTAGTCCTGGTCACATTGCACAGGGCAAGAGCAGGCAGGACCACATTATTCTTGACGGACTTTCTAGCTTCATTATCCCTCTAAATCTTTTCCTAATATTTTTTCTCAAATTATCTTCATCATTTCATTATTATAACACCACCTTCCTCTCCTTTTTTCTGTAGCTTCTTATTTTTAATCCAGAAACTCAAGGGGTTTGCACTCTTTTTTTTAAAAATGTGGAGACAAGAAGATTCAAAGGCAGCTTGTCCACAGAACTGGAAGTTCCTTTCTCAGTCCCACAGTTTTACTTTTTTCCTTGTAGCTGTAGCATCCAGGATGGTTAGACGCAAGGCACCCAGAGAGTTACCCTGCTCTGGAGATCGGACATATAATATAAAAAGGATGACTGAAGGTGATCTGAGGTTTCTCTCCCTTTCTGTTTTGAAACTGCTAGGAGTTTAACTCTCATTCAAATGGGCCAGTGCAGATGGCTGGAGTTGCATGATGTAAAGCTGTCAATACTGGAACAGTTCCAGAGCTAAGAAACACAATGCCCTTCTCATATTTTCCTGAAGGGGCAGGTGGAAGGCCTTGCTTCCTTAGGGTGGGCAGCAAGAAGGGAGGACATAGGCTTTTTTCAGAAAGGACAAAAGGCAAACTGAAATGAGGAAAATTGTCATCTGATCAGGTATTAGAAAATATGGTTCTGCATGGATTGCTCCAACTGTTTCAAAGTGCCCAGACAGGCTGAGGGATCCCCATGTTTGGGAAATGCTCCAAGCTCAACAAGACATAGCCATGAACTATCTCATCTAATGCTAAAGTCAGCCCTGACTGACAAGATAGTTTCCTTCCAACCTAAATTATTCCATAATTCTGCAATTCTGTCAAAAGAAATCCACTTCCTAAAAGTAATTTCTGCAACTTTTTCTCCAGAGCTGCAACTAAATACATCACTATAAAAATAGAATGAACTGACAACTGTGAACTGTATGAAGATAACGTTGTAGTCATGGTTTGAACTAAACTGAATTTAAATTATTTGTTTGCCTTCTGATAGCCTTTAAAATTATGTAGGTCATCTTTTCTTTTTCAACTTCAAAAAGGTCGTGTGAAAAACCTATACTGTTTCTGTTTGAAAAATTTCAGCTCTGACTTAATCTAAACTTGCCAATCAGGCTCTGATAATAAAGACCATATCACATTATCAACTCAGAGGAATTTTTTCTAAAAAGTTGTAATGGTTACAGACTGTAGTACCTGCAGAATTCCTCCTAATGTGCTACTGATCTTAATTCACACTTCTATTAATATTACTGCCTTACTTCCACTAATAAATTTCTGCCTAGCTATAAGGAGATAGTTAACTTCTAGAGGCTGGCAAATCTACATTCAAAATTGCTTATCATTTCTCTTATACAAACCTACCAGAACTGATACGTTGCTATATGTGGAGAGCGGTGTATAATGACAAACGACTTCCTAGGCAAGAGAAGCAAAAGAAGTATTTTATTTAAAAACTGAACCATATTTATAGAGTGGTTTGCAAGCCTCAAACATGACAATAGGAGAAAACATGGAAATAGGAGAAAACATCTCCTGTCACGTACATCACGAAACTGTCCCTCAGTCAACACCAGGTGCTAATCTCTGTTTATTAATTCCTTTCTGTTTACAAGAAAGCTATCACCTTGGGAAAGACTCAGGCCGGAGCTGAGAAACTGTCTCAGCCTGGGAAAAAACCTCCCAGCCTGAGAAAGAGAAAAGAAACTCAGAACCTGAGAAAAGGCCTGGCTAAAATCTGCCTAGGCCTTCAGCAGTGTCCACAGAGAGAGGGTGCCAGCTTCCAGAGATAAAGAGAGAAGCCCTTGCTTCCAAACTAAAGCAGCCTATCCTTAGAGGACTGCACCCTGTGGACAACTGATCCACACCACAACATTTTTGGGAAGACTGTCTTCCCTTGAGAGGGAGTCACGGCACAGCAGACGAAAGGCTCCACTCCCTGAGCAAACAGATCTCCAGTGACAAACTGACCAAAACCCCCATGCTCTGTCCCTCTGTGCTGTCAGTGGGAAAGAAGGAGGGGCTGGGGGAGGGAAAGGCTTATTTTACTTCTCATTATTCTCCTCTGACTCTGTTAATGATGATTTTATTTTATACCTTTAAATTTGAGCCCATTTTACACCTTGGAATATTTGCTCCCTGTCCTCGAGTCATGAGCCCTTTGCTAATTGTTTTTTCCTCTCCTCCGCCCAGCTTAAAGAAAGAGAGGGTGAGCAAACGACTTTCGTGGGTGCCTGGCATATGGCCAATATCAAGCCACGACCTCGTCCCTTACAGTTGTCTGGCATTACCTCAGCTCCTCTCATGGATTTGTCACTAACTGATTTTCAATACGAAGCAACCATTTCACAATTCCTCAGCTTCCTCCAGTGGCTTCACCTCATGGAATCCCAGAATTAGGTTGGAAAAGATCCCCAAGTCTTTGGAGAATCCATCATTGACTCCAATCTTTGACCAATTACCGCCTTGTCAACCAGACCAGAGCACTGAGCCCCATGTCCAGTCACTTGAACACCTCCAGGGACAGAGACTTCACCACCTCAATGGACACCCCTTCTGACAACCCTTTCAGTGAAGAAATTCTTCCTGATGCTGACCTGAACTTGTGGGTCAGGGAATCAAGAATGGAAAGACAGTTGCTCTTTGTAAAATGAATTGGAATTTGCAAGCTGCTCTCTCAGCTCTCTATCCATCTCTAGATTAGTTAATCTTGAAAAAAACCTACATAACCCTCACATCCATTCCTATGGGAGCAAGCCAAGATTACTTTCAGCAGGAGGATGTGTAGGATATTGTATATTATGTTGTCTTCCTGTTCTACAGATAGAAAAATGAATGACTGCTGCTGTCAGTGTAACAGATTTCTTTATTGCAGCTGACTGGAAAAAACCCCTTATATTGTGTGGTACCTTTTAGAAAAGTAATTGAAAGGGTGTTAGCTCCAGTGTAGAGAGTTAGGGATATGCGTTCGGAAGATTTCGGGATGTACAGTTAGTCAGGGCCTCTCACCCCCTCGCGGCTTGACCCTCACCTTGTCATGGTTTGACCTTCAATCCCTACCTGACCT
>JAOTQP010000870.1:58570742-58595485 GCA_026413545.1 Cichladusa arquata | reverse complement strand
CAGGGGTCTTTGGGACCCTTGCCAGGGGGGTTTTGAGACCCCCAAGGAGGCCAGGGGTATGCCCTGGGCTCCCACAGGTGGTGAAGTTCTGGACTGCAACCTATCATCATACCTGTGAGGCTCATGCAGGGCGTGTGGACAAGATAGAGGCACCAATCAAAAAATGCGTGATCGTAGTTTTAGAATGTATAAGCAGGGTTAAAAGTAAACAATAAATCAGCTTCTGCAGAATCATACTGATTTTCTGTCCAGAAGTCCTTTCTTTACACACGGGAATCCCATTTTCCCATTTTCCTGAGAGTAGAGGGAAAGTCTGGAGCAAGACTTATACTTGGTGGGGAAGGACCAGGTTAGGGAGCACTTACACAAACTGGACGTAGATAAGTGCAAGGGAGCTTAATGTCATGCACTCGGGAGTACTGAGGGAGATGGCTGGTGTCATTGCGAGGCTACTCTCACCTATCTTTCAAAGGTCATGGCACATTGGTGACGTTACTGTCACTCCTCTCATCAAGGGCAAGAAGGGAGAGTGAGGGATCTACGGGCCAGTCAGCCTCACCTCAGTCCCCAGGAAGGTGATAAAGCAACTAACCCCAGAAACCATTTCCAAACACATGAAGGACAGTAAGTTCATTTGGAGTAGTCATCATATATTTATGAAGGGAAAATCATGTTTAATCAACCTGATAACCTTCTATGATGAAATGACTGTCTTGGTGGATGAGAGGAGAGCAGTGGATGTTGTTTACTTTAACTTTAGTAAGGCTTTTGACACTATCTCCCATAAAATCGTCATAGACAAGCAGATAAAGTACAGGTTAAATAAGTAGACAGTGAGGTGGTGTGGTGGTTTTAACACCAGCTGGAAATTAAACTACAAATAAACCACTTTCTCCCATCCCCTCTGGAAATAGAGGGATAAAGGCAAAGACTACGTACTGAGATAACAATTGGCTGAAAACAAACAGCAATGCAATAAGAAATGCATAGTAATAGCAGCAATATTAATAACAAAAGTATACAAAAAGAGAAAGTGCTTTACACACAAAAAGGTGTTCATCACCTTGGCTTAGTTCCACTTGGCCACTGGGACAAAGGCAAGATGGTGGCTGTTCCTGCACACAGTGCCACATGTTTTCCCCAAACACAAGATGGCAGGCACTCCCTGCAGCCAGCACTTCCATCCCTGAGCCTGAGACAATGAAAAACAATGATGGACTGTCACTGTTTGCAGAGAGCAGCGATTAATAGCAACAGACTTCTTCTAGGTCGGAAGAAGCACTTTATTGAAAACTCCATCTATATTTATAGGATGGTTCACAAACCTCAAGCAGGACAGTAGTTCATTGGACAATAGGAGAAAACATTCCCTGTCACGTACATCATGCACAGCCCCACGGTCAACACCAGGTGCTAATCTCTGTTTATTAATTCCTTTCTATTTACAAGAAAGCTATCACCCTGGGAAAGATTCAGGCCACAGCTGGGAAAGTGTCTCAGCCTGAGAAAAATCCTCAAAGCCTGAGAAAAAGACTCAGAACCTGAGAAAAGGCCTGGCTGAAATTTGCCTAGGCCTTCAGCAGCGTCCACAATGGACAACACCCCAAAAAGCTGGATTGTCCCTGCTGCCCTATCCAATTTTTTCTGGACTGCTGCACTCCACTCTGCTTGGCTCCTTTGATCTCACCTTGGCTGGGATCAGACTCACCTCCACTGCTCTGTTGCCCACAGATGCTTTCCTCATGAGCATTGCTTTTCAGTACCATGTCTTGGAGCCAGGTCTCAGAGGAATGGGTAGGGGATGGGCAGTGGCAGTAGAGGGTGGGGTCTGCAGGGGTGATCCCAACAACTTCCCCAATGGAGAGAGGGAGACAAAATGGCACACTTCTGGGGTGCACTCACCTTTTCTTTCTTCCTGAAACCATGACCCCCAGTGATCACGGTAGTGGTATAGAATAGCAATCTAGACACATGGCCACATACAGCTAAGCTTCGCTGTCTCTCTGCAACCAGGACAGGTGAATTGAACACTAGTTGTCATTCAACCTCAGCTAGCAACTAAGCACCATGCAGATGCTTGCTCAGTCATCCACAGTGGGATATTGAGGGAGAATGAGAAAAGTAAAAGTAAGAAAACACATGGGTTGAGATAAAGGAAGTTTAATAGATAAAGCAAACATCTGGCACACAAGCAAAGCAAAACAAGGAATTCAGTCACTACTTCTGTGCTGGTTTTAAAGCAAAACCAGTGAGAGACTCAAAGTCAGAAATACAATTTAATAGGGGGAAAAAAAGAAAGATAAAATACATGCAATAGTAAAAAAGAAAACCACTGACAGAGTCAGAATACAACCTGACACCCCGCTAGTTAGGGTGGTGGTAGCAGTCCAGATGAAGGGGTCTTGTTGAAGTAGTGATCGTGTAGAAAGGCCTGGTAGCTCTTGTCCTCTGGAAACCTGTGGGAAGGGCTGCCTTGGTGTTCCAAATCTCAGTATCTATCTAGGTGGAAAATATTTGGCTCCTCCCCCTGGGTGAAGCATCTCACAATGGGATGATGTAATTTTATCAGTCATAGAGTGGGACTCAATGGCCCATTAACAGAAGATATCTTCCTGGAGGAAGGATAGGTTGTGGAAAAGATAAAGAACACTGCCCCACCTGGTTTCAACAGATGGTGATAGAATACATAGTTTTGGGCACATCTTTACATTGTAACCTAGGACACAGAAATATGGCAAATGCCACTCCACATAAATCAAATCTGTTGAATCAACATGGAGCTGCTGTGGGAAAAGGGAAAGGGAATTGCATACCTTCAGCTGGGGAAAACATCCAATTTCGAGTTGTCTGATGATATTCTTCCATTTTTGTCACAGCCAAGTGTCCTTGGCTGCTTTGCATGTGAGCTGCTTTCCTCACCAGCAGGAATTCATTTGACGCTTCTCGTGGCTTGTGCCTACACAAACAATATGCTCAACACTTCAATGCCTGTTAAAGTGCTGTCTGAAATTTGGTTTAAAAGTAGCAATTGTAGTTAAACAAAACTTTGAATTAGAACTCAAATGAGACCAAAAACCAGAGCAATCCTTTCAGTAAGGAATAGAATACATTTGTTTATTTTGCTGCTCCCTTTAGATTCAATTAGCTTTCATTACAAAGCATTTTATGCAATTCTGTATGAATAGCAACAATTTATGTTAAAAGGTCTCAGTCACATTAAACTTCAGATGTTTAGTAGCAGTTCCACTGGCAATGGCAGTGTCAGGCAAACCTAGTCTGCAGCTCCTCAGCAGATTGGTGTGGATTTTCCAACTCTTCAGGTGGCATCTTTTTCATTTGCAAGCTCAGGAGAGTCTAGTTTTCATTCCTCTATCCGTGAAAGACTCCCTGCTCAGGAGCCCATAATAATTTAGGGACCAATTTATTTATACCATTTAACATCTTTCATCTTGAAATGTCTGGAAGCACACAGAAGGCAGGACTGTCACAGCTGACCACAGAACTCAGACCTGCAGGTTATCCTGTGTCAACTGAGTCAGTAGGGGTACAAATAAAGGCAAAAGTGCATCTGTGCAGAGCCCTGTGCACAATTCCTTACCCTCACCTGAAAAGCAGCAGGACTATAGCATGTGCTCAGCAGAAATGTGATTTTAATTAATGTCATCAGATACATCTTTAACAGAGTTCCAGTACAGGAGGTGACTCTGTGTAAAGTGACAGGGGCCACAGTGGTTTGTTTCACACCTGACTTCTTACTAAATGTCCTGAGGAATGTTTAAGGAGCACAAACCACAGGAGCTTTATTTCCTGTCTCTTCAGAGGATTTGGGACTCCTGAATCACAGCTATTGGGGGTTGGATTTTTCCCTTTCCTCTCTGTGGAATTTTCCCCATTGACATGCTAAGAAAGCCCTGATGGCTAGGCCCTAGTGCTGAGGGCTAGTGACAGGGGGAAGGGGGGGAAAAGACCGCGAGATCAGCAGTAAGTAAAGGGAGGGAGAGGCACTGGCTCAGCCCCCGTTTGCTCGTTCAGTGGGAGGAGAACGGTCGCTGCTGCTCCCCCCACCCTCGCCATCCCAACACCAGGAGCCCCATTCTCTGCTGTTGGATCCCCGCACTGCTGCCTTCTTGCTTCAGCCTGCTGTCTCCAAGCACCCTGCTGGGCACCGGGACCGACACCATGAGCAAAAGTCTCTCCTCCATCCCTTTCCCACCTGGCACACCGCTGCCATCACCCCCAGCACTCCTGCAGCTGTGTGGGACCTGCCTCACCACCGCTGGTAACTGCAGCACAGGGAAGGGAGCCTGCGGCCGAGAAGGACTGGAACCGAGTTACTGCTCTGTTCGTTGTTAATTTCATAGTTGTTGTTGTTGTTTTGTTTGTCTTGTTAGATATACTAGTAAAAAACTGTTATTCCTATCCCCATATCTTTGTCTGACAGCCCCTTAATTCCAACATTATACTCATTCAGAGGGAGGGGTTTATTAGCTCCATTTCAAGGCCCTGCTCTTTCCTAGCACATACCCGTCTTTTCAAACTGGGACAACAACATAGTTCTTTGTGCAGAAATATATCAACATGCTAGAACTGCAGACAGAAAATTTCAGCTTATATTCATGCCTCATAAAAAATACAGGTCACACAGTTTGTGGTAAGATTTGACACAGCTTAATGGCAAAGAGGCATCTCTATGCTGCTTGAGGCTCTAGGCCTTTTAAGAAAGCTTCATGCATCAAAGATTCTTTGAACATACCTTGATGTAAAGAGAAGAAATACATATCTGGTATTCGTGGTGTAACTCTGCATGATAATATTGCTTTCCATGCAAATATAACTAATATTGCTTTCATGTACCTTAATGCTCACTTATTAAAAAATGTAACTGCCTTCATGATACCCCTTCTTTATTTGTCACAATGCAATATTTCATGTGGATTGGTTATATTCAAAAGTAACCAAGTGATTATTTTACCTCCTTTACTATTCCTGTATTTCACACCCTGCAAGACTTGATCTGAGACATGTTTATTGAAAGTGACAGCTGGGGACATAGGAACCTGAGCACAATGAAGACATTATCTACCTTTCTCAGAAGTTCTGATCAGATGAGACTGCTTCTCACAGGATTTTATGGTTTGAAAAGTCATTATTACACAAATGCATCTCTGGAAACATTGATAACAAAATTGGTAGAAAAGAATCAATATTTCTAACATGGGGTATTTTTAAAGCCCTTTTCAGTCCATAGATTTTGAAAGGAACTAATTTTGTGTGTCCATCACAGCTGGCAAAAATTTTCATGTGAAACAGTCTTTTGTCTTCTGTCTAGTATTCTCTCCCTCATATGCTATTTATGTCTCCATATATCCTTTCCCAATCTTAGCACACTGCTACACAAAGAGAAAAAATATAGGGAGAAAAACTTAAAAGGTACAGAAAACAGATTTTTAAAGGAAAGCAACTATGACAAAAACTGCTCATTATTCTCCTCTCCTGCTACAGAAAAGGCAGAAAATTGAGATGAATAAGAGATAAATCACTTCTTTATAAAAGATCTTTAACCAATAATTTGCACATTAATGGTAATTAATTAATTACATTAGTTCCTCCCAGCACCACCACTGCCTTATGGACACACTATCATTCATCTCAGCATTAGAGTTAAGCTCTTCCCCATTCACAGTGGTCAGGAAGGCAGATTAGGGGCTGGTAGCACTTTCAGCCGAGGGACACGTAAAAGCCATGAAGCAGTTAGTGCACACCCTTCACCTGCTGTCTAGTTTTCCTAAGAGTGACAGCACCAGCAGTTCTGTGGCCAAAGGGACTCCTGCCCAAACTCCTGCTCTTTAGGTACAAAGGCAGTCACAGCAGATGGGAACTACTGCATCCAGGGACAGGCTATGGTTGGAGCAGATGAAGGGGATCACCACGGTGCTCCCACAGGGATGTACCAAGGACATTGGGTCATCCTGCTGCATTAGGAAGGGACAAAGGGATTCATGCTCTAAATGCAAATGCTTTAGTCATGTTTTGGATGGTGCTGTGCTCTCTGACTAGTCCTGGTGTTAGAGGTAGGTCTAAATGAGCACAGTCCAGCTGCTCCTGTGCTCCATGTCCAGCAGCACTCAGTTTGCAGCACTCTAGGGGAGAAACCAATGTATCCTAGAGCTGGTTGTTTTGGAATTACATGTCAGCATATGGGCAATGTTTTCAATTTCATCTTCTCTCCATGAGAATTGCCAGTCCATTGCTAAGCAATACCAATGATTTCTAAAACATATGAACACAGATCAACGGATGGTAGGATGGACAAAAACGTAAGTATTCCCCAGCAGAAGCCTAAAGGAGAAGTGATGTCCTCTTCATCTGCCCAAAATTGAACACCTGGAGGAAGACAGGAAAATCTGAAATTTTACTGTACTCGAGAAGGTCTCTGTAAGGGTACTGGGGACAAAAATAGACCCTAATCACCCTGATCAGTCTCCCCTAGGGCCTGCACCCGCAGTCTTGGGTGTTATTTAAACTCAGCCCTGAGACCTTGGTTCCCATCTGAACTATACTGGAGAAGTGCTGATCCACAGTTACAGCTACTGCCACCCCTGATCTGGATCTCAGCCCATGAACTGAATTCCTGGCCTGGCCTGGGACCTGCTTTGTCTCTGTGGATGTGCAGCTGGTGGTGCTTCTGAGAGAGACGGGCTAGCAGAATAAGGAGTGAGTAACACAGGAGAAATAACTCATGCCACCAGACCAGTGCTATCTTGGATCAGGTCTTGAAACAAAGTGCCACTTGATAGCCCCAAACTGCAGAGCACTTAATTCCCACAGCTGAGGTTGGGAAAAGGAAACGGTCTGATCACAGCAGCTGTCTCTCCAGAGGAGAGAAGTGTGGGATGCTTACCAGAGCAATTAGGTGTTCTACATCAGGCTGTTAGGTCTCCTTGGGGGCATGGAGGCTGGGACTGGCTCTCAAGTAAAACATTAAATCATCAGAACTGGAATATTCAGCTGAACTTTCCCAGGTCTCTGGGTGAGACTTGAACCACTGTTGTATTAGTGATGCTATCAAACTTGATCTACACCTATTGTCTCTAATGAAGTCCTGGCAAAAACTTGCGTTGAGTGTGCTAAGAATAAAGTTTACAAAGCTTATTTTACAATTGATTTTCCTTCAAGGAAAGGTTTTCAGCAGTGACTGTGACAAGATTTTAAACAATTTATCTAGAAAAGAATGGTCAGAGGTGTTAAAGGCGGTTAGGTGCCAAGCACCTAATGAACAATGAAGCAAGTGCAAACTGGTTATGTAGATCATTATCAGCTTCTACTTTTCTCCTTTAAACTCTCCAGCATCAACCATGTTTAATGTGGCCTAAACAGCCTGCATTCCCTCTCTGCAACCAATTCCTACTTACAGGGAGGCTTTGGAGAATCAGCCCCCATGTGATACTCCCGATCTTTATTTGAAGATGGTGTATCATGGTAAAGCTTGGCTTCTGCAAACGTTAGTTCATGGCATGATGAAACTTCAAAGCATCTTACATTTCCTATCATGTTAGAAAAAAGATGATTGCCTGAGTGATGGACTTGTCAACGCTGTTGTGATAGCGCTCTTCCCACACTTATTTCTACTCAAGCCAGCTCTGCTGAGTATTGCTGACTAAGTCTTACATAGGTGACTCAGAAGTACTCATCCTGGTTTAATATTTTAGGGTACCAATGTTATTAGTGTTAATGCAATGCAAAAATACTCTCTCCATTCTCCATATGTCCAGTTAGAACAAATGTTATTGCTACAAATGACATTTGTGTACTGAGTCACAAAACCGTAGTTTATTCTCATGCCACTGCTGTTCATTTTTGCCTTCCAAGTAACTGTTTGCACTTTAGAAGATGAAGTGAATCCATCTGTGTGTTGCAAGTGACAGGCCCATGTGTGTGGTGGAGGTCAGCTGTAGGCATGATGTGTAACCATGGGAGTCAAGATGAGCAGTGAAAGAAGCAGCCACGGTGCTGTCTCAGTGATAGCAGACATTAAATTTGATGTATAGCCAAACGCTTTTCCAGATATTTTTTGGGAGGAAGTGCCAATGACTGTTGGAGACATTGTCAGAAAGGCAGAATGCTCCGTTCAACTGAATGCTGGGAATATTTCATTACTTGCTGTAAATATAGGAATAAAGGGAGTGTTAGAGAAGGGAAGTGTGATGATGTACTGAAATGAGCAAAAGGGTGAGGCAGAGCCAAACTTGTGCTAGTTTGCAGCATTCTGAATTTCAAACCAACCAAATCCAGGTTTTTTTTCTCCCTTATGTAGACAGAAGTCTACTCTCACTCAGTAGGGCTGTAGCTGAAAACTTTTTTACCTTAACTTCTCTATGTCTCACTGAGTTGAGTCAAGCAGTGTGTTCATCACTTACAGTCCCTTCGCCACCCAAGTGTTGCATTTGATTTGGCTTTTGTCTTGGGGAGCTTACTAAGCCTATGACCAGACCTGCTGTTCTGACATCTTTGTTTCTGCCATTGAAGAGGTGGACTAAACGATTTCTAGTCCACTGTTCCTCTACATAATGTAAAGTAACATTCACAAATTCAACAGAGGGCTATGTCCCACCAGCCAACTCCAAAACTTTCATCCACAGCCTGATCACCCTCACAGAGCACTCAAAAACTGGAAAATGTTCGAGGGAAAAATGAGAATTTGAATCCTCACAGAGACCTATAACCAGCCAAATTGCAATGAAATTAGATTTATCCTTGGAGAATATATTTTTTAGATAACCTACAGGCTTTGCATATTGGCTAGGTGGTTCTCACAGTGCTAGTGTTCATTCCTTCTCATAGGTATAGATAAGGAAAATACAGGAAAGAAATCTGAGGTGGTTGAAGCAATCACAGCCAAACTACCATGCCATTCTATGTCCTGGGAATACTTTTCTTATGACGAAGCATCCTCATTCTGTGGGATGGAGACAGGCCGCCCATTCAGAAATCATATGAATTTCAGCCAAGGCAGTAAACTTGAATTATTCATAAATGCCTGTAATGCCTGTTACCAGACTTCCTTTTTTTGTTGTTGTTAGTTTTTTTTGTTTGTTTTTTGTTTGTTTGCTTGTTTGTTTGTTTTGGAAAGTGGGTAAAAACTCTTTGCTTTCTTCATCATTCTAACTTTGGACAGCTGGAAACCTTCAGTGCAAATCAGCAATAATTAATGCAAGTAACAGATTAGATAATCATGGAATTTATCAGGTACATATGGGTGTCTTTTGTCAGGGTGCCTTTGTACTTTATATAGGAGTTTTCAGAATGTGCTTGGTGAGCAATAATGAACAGAAAAATCAGTGTGAAAAAAAGGCATTTCTAGAAAGTTGGGGTTTTTAAAATAAAAGAAAAGCTGCATATATTGCATGCAGGTCACTCACAAAACTTTACTTTTACTGCAACTCTTCTGAAATGCACTGGACCCGTAATTATATATTTCAATTTATAAATGAATGACATGGGAATTTATCATCAATAATATGGATTTGTTATAACCATTATTTCTGTGACCCAAACCAAGGTATTTAATATTTTTATTATAAGTCACAGTCAGACAGTGTATTTTCTAGGTGTGTTGTAGCTCAGAGTGGCAGCCAAATGAGTACAGGTTTGGATCACAGACTGCAGTTCAAAAACTTTCAGAATATGTGTATTGGTGAATATATGCATAAAGGCATCCCTATTCATTCTGCCAAATTAAGGCCCATTCAGAGTTGCTATTCCTCAACAGTTACATATTACTGTGGATATTTAATCTGTTTAATTGTTCCAATTTCATAGTGTGTTAAAACTCCTCCCTTTCAAAACATGTTGGCATTTTACATGGGAAATATGCTTGTCTTTGAGTTGTCCCTGACAACTTACCCACAGTTATTTCATTCTTTATTTCTTTGTGATTACAGTTGTAATTCCAGTTTTCACTCTTTGCTCATTGCTTTAATTTCATGCTCATCATTTAGGTATTGTTGATACCTAATAGCATGATCACTGCTCTGCTGTAAATAGGACAAGAAATATGAGACGTCTTAAGGAATTTATAATTGAAAAGAGGTTGACAATCATAGTCACTGCATGAGGGCAAAAAAATGTGGTACCCAAGCCACGTAATTTCCACTCCCTCCCTGGATATCCACCCTCTGATTTGATGTGCAGAGGAGGAGGGCAGCCTTGTCCTTGTTGGCCTCTCTACCATCCCATGTGCTGATCAGCAGCCTCTCTGGCAGGACATTACCTCACTTATCTCAAAGACAATGAGTTTTTTTTCTTGTTTCTGCAAACTGATCTTATTCGGCCCATGGCTGCAAAATCTGTATAGATCCAACGAAAATAGTGAGAGGATACAGCCAAGAGAAGAAAGAAAAGGTGAGGAATAATATTAAACTACACCACCGAGTCACCACTGAAATCATTGTCATTGGTAGATTTAAAGGCAGTTGTTCTGATGAGTTGCTCCTAAGTCCTTGAACAGAAAACTAGAATATGGAAAAAGAATTAATAACAAGTGACTAATGTAATTATTTACTTACTTGTACTAAAGTTTTCCAGAATGCAAGTTCAAGTCAAGGATACGAGTAGGCAATAAAAGGAGAGATTGTGTAAAGTGTAAGCCATTTCCTTCGGAGAGCTCATGTACGAAACACGTATCTTTTATAATTTTAATTTCAAACAGGGAACACAAGACTTCCTTCATTTTGTGTAAAGCAATCCTTTCTTTTTGGAATTTTTGAAGGTTTTGTATCAGCCAGTATTTTTATTGCTATCTAGATCTCATTTATCTCAAACTTGCCTCTCTTCAGGTAAGGAGGCATGTCCTCACGTCATGTCTGCATCTCAAGGCATGAACAGTTAACTCTGCAAGCAGATCAATATCAGTATTCCCATTCACAATCGTATTTCTTCTTTGCTTTCCTCAGTTTGTGTTTTTTGTATAACCTAATGATAAACAGTTCAGATAAAGAATGCATTGACTTAGGAGAATTTGGAAGACCCCTGCATGAAATGATGTAGGTCTCTTAAAAATATATATCCTGTTTCTTTCATCTGCAAATCTGTCTGAAAGAGGGCTGCCTCAGAGAATGTCTGTGAACAGAGCAAAAAGCAAAACCTGGCACATGTAAAGAACTAGTAAGTGTGGCAAAGATTTAGGATTGTCACTTGCCATATGGGCATGCCAAGTAAAGAAATGCATCAAAGTGTTTCTGCCTTCTTTGCTGTGAGGGAGGCTTAGGACAAATACCTTAATTGGTTTCTCTTCTGTTGCATATGAGTTTTCAAATATGAAGATTTATTTATGTATTTATTAGTGTTAGAAAATTATTTCTGAAGCCCACTACCCTCACTGTTTACTTGTCTCATTCTTCAAGAGAGAGAAAAGCAGGTAAATATAGGGCAAATTATTACTTCATTGTGATATCATTAGAATTTCCACCCTGGCTGCAGATGGGTTAAGGTCTTTCTTCTGGTTTGAAAGACAGGTATTTGGCAAGAAAGGCAGGACCCTTCTTTTAGATGGAGAATGCAAATCTTCTTTCCTCTAATTTATTATCATTTTGAAATTAAGGGGCTCTCAGGCAATGATATGGGGTTAAGGAATACCAGTTCTTTATTAATATATCTAACATGACAAACAAAACCAACAATAGCTATGAAAATTAACCACAAAACAGAACAGTAACTCAGTTCCAGTCCCTTTTGGCCGCAGACACTCTTTTTCTGTGCTTAGTACCGGTGAGGGGGCAGGCAGGTCCTGTGCAGCTGCAGAGTATCTTGAATACTCAGGTGAAAGAGAAGAACAAAGGGTCAAAAGAAAACATTTGAATAGGAGATCCTAGGTCCCAACTGAAGAACAAGAGAGAGGAAGGAAATGAGACAAGGATGGGGTTTATTACTTTGTCTAGACTATGTATTTCTTGGTTAGAGCCAGGAAAAGCAGTAGTCTTACGAGGTTCATGTGGCATTTTTGAGTATGTACGTATGTGACTGCACACACATGTTTACGCTTATAATGCATCTAAAAAGGTAACTAAGACAAACATAACAGTTGTGTGTCTGGGCTTGGGGTGTGTTTAGAGAGCTGGACCTGAGAAGTGATGCTAGTGTAGTAGTTCCCTCATTGGTCACCATTTTAATGGTGTGATACCTCGAAAAAAGAGATGTCTTTTGTCTAACTATGAACTTTTCCAACTTCCAATCAATGGATTTTGTAGAACTATTTGATACTAGGTTCATTATCCATTTAATATTACAGGTCTCCTCTGTTGGAGATTGTTAGATCACTATCAGGTCTGCTCAAGTGCTGATCTTTTGTGATAGAATAAGAACAGGCTTTCCAGTCCTCAAGTCACACATTTCATCCTTATACCTTGTTTTGGCTTCTTTGAAATGTGGTCATAGGCAGATAAACTGCTGGCTTGTAAACAGGAAAGGGGAAAGTTGAGAGACCATGATCTTTGAGTCTTTTCATTTTTGCTATTGTTGTCTTTTCCTGAAGCCTGTGTATTTGGAAAATACCAGACTTAGATTAGAAATATCCATGGTTCTTAGACTTGTGTCATACAATGCAGGTATGTTTTTCTAAGAAGATTTTTAGAAGTGGATAAGTTTTTCCTACAAGAATGAGGAGCTATCTGGGTCTATTTAGTGCCCTAAAATTTCCTGGTCCTTCACAAGACTTTAGCTGAATGTTTTTGGGAAAGTTTAATCAAATTGGCTGCTTTTGCACAAAAAGTTGGTTTTTTGAATCATCCCTTCCCCACCAGGAAATGCAGCCTCTGTTACTCACTAGCTGCATAGGCAGCATAAGCATGATTCCAAATCGGGAAGCAGTTTAAGCTGAATGCTTGAGGAAGCTGATGTGAATTTTCCTTTCTGGATATGGCTGCATGGAATGGTGCAGTGCTGTGTAAAGATATTCTTATTTCAATGCAGAGTCCCACTGAAGTCAGCGGGTTTGCATTTACAGACTGTTTGAAACATCAGGTCCACAGCTTTGGCTGTTAAAAACATGGATATTCACTATAGCTTAGGTTGAAGCAAGATTAATGTTTTTCATATGTGCACAATAATGCAATGAAGCTGGACTTAATTCTTCTAAATTCTTCTGCATGTACCCATTTGTCTGTCAATATGCACTACAACAGGAATTCACTGGAGCAACTGCAGAGCATGAAAATATTAGAAATATGTCAAACAAGACATTTCTATCCTAAATCTTTAATACATTATGTAGTGTGTATTTGGAAAATGAGGTGTTGTGATTTAAGGCCTATCCTGCTTAAGTTAAATTGTTGTGAGAAAGAAGAAAAGAACCCAGAATGAAGAATTAAAATTGGCTTTTCGGAAGAGCTTCTGGGCTGGAATGAGTATCAGCAATATGATACCTGGAGTAGGAAACTGCCAGGATCCGCCTTACTGGGGTAGAGGAACTTCACAAAAAATCTCTCCTGAATGTCACAAAAGTTGCATTTACTATTCTGATATATTGTCATGATTGTGTCTTAGATGCAAAAATCTTATTTGTTCTCTCAATTTTCTCTGCAAAGTCACTGTGGTGGGAGTAGGATCAGGCATTCGTTAATATTTGTTCTCTGCGCTGTCTGTCTGCATCTCTCTCTCTCATGGTCCCCTTAATCTTTCTAAGCAATTTTCTCTCTTCTTATAAGGGTGACTGAAATATTCCTTTGAAGCAGCCAGCTTTGACGTTTGGAAAAAGAATTGAAAAACAAAAGAATGTTCTAATTAAGGAAAACATCAGTTAAAGCTCAAGAAGAAATCTAAGATTTTGATCACTTCTTTCATGTATGCCTGACAACTGCACAGCATTAGCAGAGGGGCTCATTAGAGGGTGCTTACCCAAAATCCAGATGAAGGAGCAGAAACATTTGTGAGTGATATGCAAGACTGCTGTGTGGAGGAAAATTAAATATTTGCTACCCTTCACATAACACAGGTTGTGATCTACTGCCCAAGTAGTTCAGGAAAAGGGAACTTTTTTTTTTTTTTTTGCAGTGGGGCTAGTTAGCACTGTTTCAGAAGAGAAAATGGGCTCAAAAGTGTGTGTATGTTCTTTACTGTTAGTTTCACTGAGAGCCAAATCCTCTGGGTCCATGTGTTTGCCCATATGTGTGCTTAATTGTACCTGTGTGACTTAATGAATATACAGCAAGTTTAAGAGAAAGGTTTTTCAAGGCTATTTTCTTCTTTGTTCCAGTGTTCTGTTCTCCCCCAGTATTATCCCTGTCGTAGGGGCTAATACTGATACCTTGAATGCTCACAGTATGGTAGGTTGAGGAAGTTCTGAGAGTACAAACTTCACCTTGTGTCTCCATGTTTTGTGGCCACCTGCTACAAAATGCTGAATTGGGACGTTGTGAGAGCTGAGTCAGCGCTTCTGCACACAGGATTCCCCCAGCTCATTGTTCCATCTGTGATGCCATTGTGGATAAGCAATTTCTTTTACTATGAAAACTATATACATTGTAATGAGATTTTGTGAAGGGTCTCTGCAGGGCTGGGGAGAATATCAGGGGCCAGTGGTGCTTCAGCCAGACGGTTCACAGAAGCCATAACAGTGGTGAGGTACAGTTAAAAAATGAGAAATTGTAGCATGCCCACACAGCCCTTTGAAAAGGTGTTGAAGTGGAATGATATAACTTGCATTGTTTGAGTCACTTTCCTTTTTTTGCTGAATGAGGAATAATTTTCTGCAATGAGGTTGCGTGCTGCTGAGGCTTTTTGCAGATACTTTCTTAATTAATTTAGTGGTTTTGGAGGAAAATGGTAGCAAGATGGGCAGAACTCACAGAGGCAACTGGTTTCAGCCAATTTTGGGTGGGTCCTTCCCTGGGATGAATGGTCTTCATTTAGTTATATGGTTTCTTGCTCTGGGCCTGTAGACAGTTAACTGCATCTTTCAAAATACAGCCACAAGTCCTCCTACTGGAAAGCTGCACACTCACAGGAGGCACAGTGAATTACATGAGCACAGAGGCAGAAGGTGACAGCACTTTGGTAGTCCCAGCAGTTTATTGCCTGCAATAATAATATGCCTGCACAGGAGAAATAAATTTTGAGAAGTGATGGCTTGTGGAGGTAGTACTATGATGTGAAGACTTTTCCTGCAAGAATCCATAGGCTTTATCCTTCAGTGTCTGTTTGTCATCAAACACCAGCCCAGGGAACTGGGCAGCTTTTGCCTGGTTGCTTCAGGTGCTTCTCTTCAGATGTTGCTGACCTTGCCTGGCTTACACGTGGTTGTAACATGCTCTCTCCATGGACTGGAGAAGGAGCCTCCTCAGTGTGGAAGGACTCTCGACTGTTGGGGGGGCATTGATGGGTTCTGGTGTCTTCCTGCTCCTTCCAAGGGCACCTTGCAGAAATTGCACTGTTGGGGCTGAGTAAGAACATTTTGCCCTGGGCAGAAAGATCTTTTCATGGATGATGGGTTTTTTTTTCTGAGGACAACAGATGAGACAACACAGTGCTCATGCAAGTGGAACAGCTTCTACCCACTTTGCAGCTATCACAGTGGTGCTCCAGAGATCTCCATAGCATAGTTGAGATGTGGATGCCTGTGTGGTAATTTTCTCATGCACAAGTACAGCATAAGTTAAAAAAGGTGCTTTCTGGAAAAAATGTGCTCTGAAGTATTGAAATCCTAAACTGCTAGCAAAACAAGGAAGAAACTGTTCTTTACTTCTTCAGTCATCAGGCTTTTGCTGACAATTATTTTGGCATGCGTAGCACACACACACATAACGACTGACCATACATTTTTTGCAACCTCCTGAAAAAATGACAATCGTGCGGGTGTGTGATTCTGCAGCCCTGTCTGATGCCCACTGTGACAGAAAATAAGATCTAATGGAGTAAGTCTAGTTTTAGTTTTATAGCACACTCCTAGAACATTTACTGGCAGCAGATATGGTGATACCATTTTAAAGTTGACTCCTTTGATATCTTCCATCAGATCTGAAAAAGAAGTCTGTTCCCAACAGATATTTGGGGCTTCTTGGCTGAAGCATCTTCCCAATCTTTTGACAAATTCAATGTCTCAACACTCTGAATCTAACACCCACCACCCCTAAAATACTGTCAGAGCAAGTGGCTTTCTTTAGAAACGCCCTTTTTCCATGTTTGGGATGCTGCAAATTCCTCTTCACATGCATTAAGTCTAGCTTGTGGGAGGATCTGATGATCTTCTCTCTCTTTTATCTTCATCTGTAGCATATCAATTGCTCCTGCCCTGTGGCCTTGATGGCTGATCTCCTCTGCACTCACCCCTCTGGCCTGCCTAGGGGTATTAATAAGGCTAGAAAGTGAGTTTCTTGGTGCTAGTGTTGGTCCTGGAAGTTGTCACAAGCAAAGACATGTCACTGGATCACGTGGTGATCAGAGAGTAACAAATATTATTGCCATCTGCTGACTAAGAGTGATAGCTCAGTGTGACAGGCAGTATGTATTTTGATTGTCCTTGCTTTGTAGATTATCTCCCTGTAAGAGGAGAGTAGGTGGGTAAAGAGTTCTCTGAAAAAAGAAAGAAAGTATGCTCTTTCCCCTAGGGAGCAAATGAATCTGGCCAAGGGAGAGAGATATTTGGATCCAGGGGTAAACCAGAGGAAGCAGCAGCAAAGCAGCAATTTGCAGCACAGAGGGGAAATGAAAGACTGCTGACCAAAGCTGTAAGCACACACCAAGCCTGCTTATGTAAGAGAAAATATCTTAGAGAGCTGAGTGTGCATAGCTGCAACACACCAAAACCCCTAAAAGACAGCTTGAGTGCAATGGTCTACTTTTCTAGGACACAATGGACAGGGAGAGATGTATTTTTAAACCTCTTAAATTATTTCTCTGTGCAAGTGACTCCTGGACACTTGTCATCCTCTCATCTAAAAAGTCAACAAGTCAGGTTTTTGGTGTAGGGAAGACTAAATTTGAACACCTTCTGACTTGTCTTTGAGGAACTCCCTGTGAAAGAAAAGGTCAACAGATTTGTATAAAATCTAGGTCTAGTCTGGAATTCCATCACACAATCCAGTGATTTTCATAAAATGAATTAGCGATCTGACTGAATTGACAGTAATTTTTAGTAGTAAATGACACTTTGTTCTCCTGTTATCAAAATTTTTGAAAATCATGGCACTGAATCATCAGCTCACTATAAAGATAAGATGCTTTTCCATCCTCTGGCTTTTCTCCCCTCCATCTCTGTTCCACGGGCATCTCTTGGGGCATGAACTGGCTTGCACTGTGAGAAAGAACCACAGTAAAAGGAAAATAGGTACTTCCCACAGAAAACAAAAAAGATTAATAATACACAGCTGAACTTGAGAAATGTTATACTAATCCTGTTGAAACTCTTCAGTGGATATGTAGCTGTTCTAACCAGTCTTCTACACCATGGAATCTTCCCCTACATATTATTTGTTAAACAAAGGTATTTATTAGAGCAGCATGTAGCATAGATAACTTCTCTAGTGCAGAGGAAAGAAGCTCTAATGAGTCTTTAGAACACACCTTGCTTTTGTGTGAATGGCAGGTACAACATATGCCTGAGGTGCAGGTGCAGCATTCCCACCATGGGAGCAGGTAGAAGCCAGCAAATGCCCTACATTTGCTCCTACCCACCTTATTCATCTCTGGCTGTTGCTCTTGGGATGCTTTTCTACCTCATTTTTCTTGGATGCTCCATGCAGCAAAATTCCAGCTGCTCCTTGAGGGCAGCTTTTTAAATCAGTACCTTCCACTTCTTTCCTTGGGGGCTTCCAAGTGTCTCTGATTTTCAGGGGTCCAGCCAAAGGTACAAATGCAAAAGCCATCTTCCTGACAGGTGGGTTTACATTCAGCATGTAGGAAGCTGCAGAGTCAGTCACTTGGAAGACGTTTCAATTGCAAAGGTAAAAGGAGGTTGAAAAACCCAGTTTAGATAAGAGCAGGAAAGTAATACTTGTAATCTTGTATGTTTTGGCTGCTGGATAATGGTCATATTATGGAGCAAAGGCCTTCTCCAAAGAAATCAAATTACACAGGTAACATTTCTGATGACACACAGGACTTCCCTGCAGTTATTTGGATAGGTTGTTCATTTTCTATACTGATAAGCATTTTTCTCTTTTAAATTTCTTTGAACTATCTGTCCTCAGGATATCAGCACAAAAAAATGCCTTAATAACTGTACCTTGCTCCACAATCAAGGATGTTTCACAGAGAGCTGTTCTTTGCAAATATTCTGATGTTTTGACCAGGAAGCTGAGTTGCTTATGATAGCAAAGTTGTCCTTTAGGCAGGAATGCTACATTCCCATCTATGTATGAACTTATCTGCATGGATATAACTTGGCCTTTTGAAAATATAAAACCTACACACTTTGGATCTTGATGGAGTATTAAGCTACCTACTGACATTCTGTTTTGTACATCTTCTAAAGGCTTCAGCTGCTTCCTGAATGAAGTCATGTTTCTGAACAGATGGAATTTTCTCAATCTTCCATTATTGCTCCTCTCCCTCACAATGAGTTGTTCAAAGGTGTCTGTGTGGATACCTCACTGCTTTATGGAGCTCACAGCTTAAGCTCAAAAAACTTCTAACCTTCAAATATATAAGATTTGTATTTACTGCTGGAGAAAGGTCAGCTACAGGTGCTGCTGCAAACAAGTGTTAGCCAAAGGATAAATGAGGTAGAACAGAGCTGAACAGTTCTGGGCAGCCAGTAATTATGGGAGCAATATATCTGGATACATCGAAAGATCAAATACTATGATTTTTTTAATTTGGAAAAAGTGGTGGCTGTTCAAAGCCAAATAGGACATGCAGTTGAAGTCTAATTTCAGATCTTTTATGGTAATTTTTTGAAAGAATTGTTTCAACAAACAGCAAATATGTAAAGATTTATGATTTCATTGCTTTTAGTCTAGCATCAGAGTCATAATGTTATTTATTGAGGATATTTTGGTGAATGGATTTTAAAGAAGATATTGTCATTCCCTACACCATTGCTAGGGTGCTGCAATTAATATTTAAAATCTACTATATAGGGCTACTGTAAGTTTGTTCTTCAGGGTATTAAAAACAGTACTTAAAGAAGAAAACAGACTCCCTTAAAGAAGAGCCTCAGCAGCAATTAAAAATTGTTTAAAAAAACCCCAAAAATATAAAACGAAAAAAATTAAAATTAAAGTATTTTTTGTAGAAAATTGAAATCTCTGCAAATGATACATGCGGCTAGCACTTAAACTTTTAATGATATGAGATGTAAGACTCCCTTTTTGTAATCAGGGAAATGCAGCTAACACTGGCATGGAATGTGACAACCCCTTAGTAGCACAGCCAACAGCAGTCCAAATTTATTAATCATCTAAAATCTTACAAAGATGCCTAGAGAAATCCTTTAACCAATTCCCCGGACCTGAGTAAGTGACTGATTTGGAAGGGCAAGAGCATGACAGCCAAAAACTACCTGCATCAGTATGTGCAGCAAAGCATTGCAGAAACAGCTTTTACCTCCTGCAACACTTCAAAACTCAAATTATTATCTCTTTTGTTTTGTTTTGATTGGGGTTTTTTTGTTGGTTTTTGTTTGTTTGTTTGGCCAGTTTTGGTTTGCTAGTTTGATTTTATCAGAACTACTCTGCTTTTGAGGAGGTCATGAGACAGTGTCTTGGCAGGCAGAGTCCCAATACCTGCTGACTTGGGAGAGGCAGGCACAGTGTAGACCTATGTGGAACACGATGGAGGTTTGGGAAATGAAAGGACAAGGGTGCAGTGGTATGTGCAGCCCTACTGCAGGGTGAGAAAACCTTCTCTCCACAGGCCCTGCCAGTATGGGTGGGAATGGGGTGAGAGGGCAGCAATAGCTTCTCTGGTAGTTTCCTTTTGCTGGTGTATCTTGTGCTAGGGACTCACAGGATTCACGTTGTCATTGTGCAGTTGTCTCATGTCCAACAGGAAGTTCACGGGGCAAGAGCCTGTTTCTTTGCCCAGTTCATAGTGAACAAATCACACCAAAATTAATAGTTGCAAAGAAAAGACGGAGATGGATACTCTCACAAGCAGCCAGTCTCTGTTGTAATTGTGTCCCTACAGACGCTGTGTGAGACCTGCCTGCAAATTCAGCACTGAATCAAAGCAGGATTTTGGGTCCTTGGCATTCTGGACAAGCATTTTCAGCCCTCAAGTGCATTGCGTATTCTCAAGGCAGACACACTGACTGGAATCAAAAATTTCAGATCTTCCTAATGAATGCATCACTCAAAAATTACCCAGTACCGGTTAGTTTACACAACAAGATCGAACACAGGAGCATCTCTCTCCCCGGTCTGGTTCATAGTCAGCTCCTGTCTGGGATGGTGGATTTGTGGCTGTGGGCCCCTGCCAGACTTCACTGAGTGGGTGAAGCAGTGCTATGTGCAAAAAGAGCAGAGATCCCAGCCAGCATCTCTGCAGAGTACCACAGTGCAGTTACAAGGAGTTTTGCTCAGGCTGACGCTGCACTGAATTACATCATCAAAGATGCTGGGTTTTCAAATGCCAGCTGAACCACAGTTTCTTTTCCTTTTCTGCTGTCAAGTTGAAACATCTGGATTATTTAATATATCCTCCAATGTTGGCCAAAACAATTCCAAAATAAAAAGTGATTCTAATGTTCAAACATGTTTGTGCTAAACCCATAGTGGCAGCCATCTACTGCTGTACTTATGCTTAACTTACCAGGACACTTGGAAGTATCTTGACACTGGAAAGTTCTTGGACCTCTGAGAAGCAATGGGACATGTGACACAGAATGTCTCAGGCACATCAGTGGTACATCACTGATTTTCTACATACCCCTCAGCAACTCATAGCACCTCTTTTGTTTTAAGTAACCTTACATGCATTTTGATGTTTTAGCTATTGCAGCTATTTTGCAAAATAGTTATCAGCATGTCAGATAGATGCTATGACAGAGAAAATTAATTAACATTAGTGAAGCATTTGGTATTCTTGGATAAAAGACACTACAGAAAAATAAATTATTATCCCTTTGCAAATCAAAATTCCACTCTGTTCCTAAATACTTGTATTACCTTTGGCTAACAGCAAAAACCAAAACAGAGTTGTCTGAAGGCATCCTTAATCAGAGATTTTTCCTTTTCAGATGAAAAAAAGAGACTTCTGTAGTGAACAATTTCACTAGCCAAGAAACAATAGAGAGGCTTCCATGCTAAGGTGGTAATTACTTTGTGACTAGAGAAGGGAAGAAGCCTGAGACAAGCATCCAGCTTCTAAGCTATTCAGGCTATGGAGGAAACTAAAGGTCTACAGCTCCATTAAGAGCTAGAAGTTAAGAGGTTTTTATCTCATTTGTCCTACCATTCAGAAAATTATGTAATCATTTACTTCTACCTTGGTAGCCTCAGTGGGTTTTCTTTTCCACTACCTTTTTACTACAAGGCCTATTTAATATGTTGTGTTTACAGTTCGTCTTGACATCCCTTGAGCTTCCCGTCTTCAATTTCCCTGGCAACAATCCCTAGATGCGACAGCAGGGACATAGAACAAGTGTGCACATAAACACTGTAATGGTGTCCAATAAAGTAAATATGGCCTTATATTAATTTTAACCAGCTGGTGAAAAGTGAGCTGTCTCTGCTCTTACTTCAAGAACTTAAAAAAATGACTGGTTGTGAGTTTTTGTTCTTGTAGATGGAGGGAAATATCTGCCTCCAGTAATACCTGTAGAATGAAGTTGCCTCGAGTGGGCATGCTACAACTTAACCAAGGCCACTGTGGCAATCATATTCTTCCACAATGAGAGATGGCATTTTTCCACAGCCTTTACCCAGTAACAGGACATCAACCCTTTTCCATTAACTTGTCCTTCCTGCAGCTCTCTGGTTTCCTGTGCTTGTTCTGGTCTGAATTTCCTTCCATCCACAGCTTTGTTATGCAGGTTTTACTTCAGGAGGCAAGCGGTTTGCCTTTGCTTTGATATTTGGGAACTGCTGGGGACACAAAAATGTACTACCAGCTATCACCCTTCATTTCCCAAAGTCCTATAAACTCTTTCTGCTGCCATAGCTACACATCTGAAAAACATGTGCCTCAGCCTACAAGGCATCAGGAAATGTTTGCTTAAAATTAACTTTACCAATCTTCTGTCTCCTGTCAGCCTGAGAATATAAGCACCAAGGTCTCCAACAACGCATGGATGACGATGTTTCTTGAAGACCTGGGCAGCCCAGCCCAGAATGACTTCTACAGATGTTCTCACTGCTCACCTTGGACTTTCCTGCTGCCACTCAGACTATCCAGGTCTTTAACATCGTTGGCAGGAGAAGAATTAATGCTTGGTTCCTGTGTACAGATAACTCTCTACCACTCAGTTTTACTGCCCTGGGAACTGGGGCTGACTACAGTTATAGCACTCCTAGTTTTACTTCCTGATGCACTTATATCTGTGTGGAACTGACAAGGAGTAATAAAATCAGTTGATGCTTTCTCTGAACTATTTTCTCCATGTTAGAACTGTTTCCAGTGTAGCTCTGCTGTACTAAACTCTGCCCATCATCTCTTGCATTTACGCTAGCAAGAAGTGTAAGTATGCAGATTAGACCCAAGCAGGAAGATATTGCTAGTGATGAGTTTTTTCTAATGTAGCTGGATTCATTTGACTGGTAGCAAAGTATTCTGACTGGTGTGACTCCATCTGGCACCAAGAGTTATTTGAAATCTTTGGTGTTTTTCCCTGCTGTGAAAACTAAATATTTCTCACACCAAGATACCATATTGGGGTGGTATTTCACCTTCCAAGCATAATCACAAATTAATCCAGCAAAGTGAGGCTCTGATCCTGTAAGAGATTCCTAACAGAAGTTTAGTTATGCTAAACTTCATGCTAGTTTTGATGGAAGCCAGCTGAGCTGCAGAGAAGTACAGACTTCATTCAGTTCTAGCTACGATCTTGTAGTCCTCACTAAAGTTCATTGTAAGTACCAATTTCTCTTGGGTTTTTGTGTACTTGTAGTTTTTGAGGCAAAACTTTCGGAAAACTTCCAGAGAGAATGTAACCTGTGCCTTTTTGCTTTGTCGAATAAACAAATTAATGTATTCGGGGCTTCTGATGACAAATTCAGATACCTGTTCCTACCAAAAAGGTATGGCCCAATAGTGATTCTGCAACACTTTGATCAAAGACTCAGGTTTCTTTGTATGATACATAATTGTGTTTTAATAATTTGGTTTAGATTTTATAAAACAGAAACAACTTAAAACAGGGAGTGATGAAAATGTCTCTTCCACAGACTTCAGTTTGTCCTAGGGACCTGTTCGAAAAAAGTTGTCAGATTTGGAGAAGAAACTGCCCCTCGATTTCTAAGATTAACTCTTCCTTGCATTCAGGGACAATAATAATCAGAGAAATTCCTCTCATCCCTCCACTGAAGATTTGGAAGGGCGAAGTTGTCTTTCTCAGATTTCTGGGTCACTTAAGCTGATAAAAAAACCATGACTAACTTTCATGCTGGATTGTAGCTTTGCGGCTTACATGACTCTTGGACTACCTAGTCATGAACTTGGTCATTTCACCATTTAATCACAAAAGACATCAAGAATTTGGCTGGTATATATGATGGTCAAATAACAACTCATACACTGCTGCTGTTTTCCTTGCAGTCAGGAAATAGACAACAATTCCTTTTAAAGTGTAATAATTTGCCCTGAACATTGCCAAGGAGGACTCCTTAATATGATCCTTACTTCTCCTCTATTAGATTCCTTCATATATCGTCACCATTTGAAGTCATTCTAGTCGGAATGCAAACTGGATCAAATTGTTGCAATGAGTGGTGATGTCCAGCTTCTAATGGAAGACTGGGAAGCACGAGCAATCCCTAAGACTATGTAGGTTGAAACCTATGGTACTGTGACGTGATACAGTGGCATTAGCATGCAAACACAGCTGTCACTTGAACTTGCTTCTTGGCACTGTCATTCCCTCAAGCAGGACAGCTGAAGCAGGTATGAGACCAGTGCCTGCCAGATATCCCAACCAAGCTATGATTTGATGTGGCTGAAAGTCAAGGTGGAAGTGATTTTATAAATCTTCCTTTGGTTTAAAGCCTTGCAATATGCACCTAAGATCCCATAACTCAGATCAAAACCACCCCTTCCAGCCCTGGCGACACCGCCAGTTTTGGGGCCATGAAGCACACTCCGGCAGTCGCACGCGGCACGGCGCGCTCCAGCAAAACCGCCGCCGGGGCGGCTGCACACCCAGTGGAAGGAGGTGTGACGCTTCCTAGTGGCCTTCCGGCTCCTCCAGCACCGGAGCACCTGGCGCAGCATCATTTCTCCTTGACGCGCGTGAATGCGCTGCTGCCTGCACCTGCACCTTTGTCGTAGGCACGAAGCGTCTGTGTCGCTGCGTGGCCGCTGCTCCCTTGCTTCTCTGTGGCTGGGGCAGGGAAAGGGCCCATCGGCCGAGCTTGTTCCCCAGGACAAACCGGGGGCTGCCCCACAAGCCCAGCGGTGCCTGGCCGGCCGTGGCACAGGACCGGCCGCGACCCACTCCGGGGCTGGGGGCACCCCGGCCCCCGGCCGGGCTGAGGTGGGGCGATCCAGCGGCCCTGAGGCCCGGGCTCGCAGCCAGGTTCCTCCCTGCCGCCCCTCCCGGCGGCGCGGGCCGCCCCCCGCCCGCCCCGCCCCCCCCCGCCGGCGGGGCGGCCGCGGCC
>JAOTQP010000870.1:58521557-58570400 GCA_026413545.1 Cichladusa arquata | reverse complement strand
CCGTCCCCGCCCCGCCGGCGTGGCTGCCGCGGCCGCGCATTGTGCGGCTGCCGCTGCCCCGGGTGGAGCTCGGGGAGCCGTCGTGGTCGTTCTGCACTCGCGACCTCCCGGGCCGGGCCTCGCCTCCAGCTCTTCCCTCGGAGGCGCCGTCCGGGGTCGGGCGCGGTGAGTGGGGGTCGTGCGGTCCGGGGGAAGCGAGTGATGCCGCCGCCGGGTCCATCAACCCGAGGCTCGCCCTGGAAAGCTGAGCGGAGGGGGAGTAGGTCTATACTCGGCCCCCGCCTCGGCGGACGTGGGTTGCGGTGCCGGGGGCTCGGGGAGCGGCTTCGAGCACCCCCGGGCCGGCGGCGGAAGGTCGGGGGCTCTCGGTGAGAGCAGCGGGCGCGGGGGGCTCCTGGCTTTGTTTATGGCTATGAGCTGCGGTGAGACGCAGCCCTGGCAGTCTTTCGGAAGCTCCCTGGGAATGCTGGAGCTGGAGCTTCCAGGTTTTATTCCCTGCGTGAATATTCAGTGTTTGTGCAGACACTGCTCTCCTTCTCTTCCAGTCGGAATAGCGATCTGAGGTAACTGGAGTTGGCTGTAAATGTGATTCCTGTGGTCTGGCTGCTGTAAGCTTTATTCACGCAAGTAAGACCTCCATGCATGAGTAAAATATTTTTTGTAGAGTGATTTTGCATGTTTCCACCCTGAAGTGCACAGTCTCCGATGGCTCCTGCAGGAGATGGGCTTGTCCCTTTCAGTATGTGTGTGTGTGTGCGCGGTCGCTGTTGGTTTTGGCAGCTGTAAGTGATCGTTGGTAAACGTCGGGTGTCTTCGTGTTCTTCAGGAATGTATTAGGCTGGATGTGTGCCTGTGTTTTGATATTGCAGAAGCAACAAGAGAACAGCCTTAAAAAAAGGTTAAAGGAAATTGTTTAGCTTTCCTAATGCTTATCATTTCCAGCTAGCATACTTGTAAGCAAGTCATAGTAAATTGCAGGAAACAGTCAGGTTTTGTGTTTTCTAACAGGTTGACGAATAATAGAAGATAAGTCTAAAACTAAATTTTGATGCTTCATTTAAAACAAATTCTTGTCATTTCTTCTGTCTCTTGCACCTGTTAGCTTTTAGGAAAAGATGATTATTAGGTGATGATTAGGCAGCTTTCTTACAACTTTAATTAAAGGAATAGTTCGCTGTAGGCCAGCTATAGAATAATGCACACACTTGTCGTCTAGTGCGTAATTGAATGTGGAGCTGTGGTACTGCCTGGCAAAGCTGTTCATTGTCTGTAACTTCTCCTGTAGCCAAAGCAGAGCTAAAACTTCGTTCTAGGAGTCAGGTGAATACAGTGTATAAACCTTGTTCCTCTGTGGTAGTGTAGTGATAAGTGGCTTATTATGAAACATGTATTGACAGGGATTTCATATATATAATATACATAGTTGATTGAGTGACTTAGTGCTTTATCTCGCGGTTTCTTATTAACTGTGTAATAGGGGAAAATTAGGGGAAAACTCTGGAAGGAGTATGGAATTAAGACAGTCCCAGTGGAACTCAGTAAAAAAGACATTGCAGAGGAGACAGAGTGTAAGAGGAATTTCCAGAAGTACTTACTCATCACCCAAGGCAGAGCCAGATTTTGAACACTCCTAGCTTGTATTTGGTAGATTTTTCAGGTCTTTCTTTTCAGTATTCAGACTTTTATATCCAGAGTGCTTTGGGAGACAGTGAGGGAAATGTGTCTGTTGTAAGCCAAGTTCTCAATCATCAACACGTAAGAAAATCATACCCTGAGCACTTAAAAAAATCTGATCCTTGGGTTGCAGTCATTACTCCTACCACTTCCATTCTGGAGGCACTTCCATTTAATTTTTACAACAGATAGAATTACAGTTGTAAAATCTAGCCACAATAAGACACGCCAGTAAAATTACTTCAGGTTTTTTTTTTTTTTGTAATGTAGAAGCAGTCGAGATTGATGAATGGCTCTGTAAATACAGTAATAGAACTGTATGTGGCACTTAATCGCTGAACAAAAGTGATAGGTAATGGCTAAAAATAGTGTTTCCTCTTTCAACAGGAGAGTTAAATATGGATATTAACTGCAGCAAGATAGATTGGTCCAGAGCTGGAGTCTCGGATCATTCATGCTTGCTGACCTGGCCTACTTCTTTATTTTCCTTTAAAATATCACTTTTGTGAATGTGTTTGATAATAAATCACAAATGCAAATCGAAAAGCTGTTCTTTAAAGTGAAAATTGGGGCTTGTTTAGCTGTACCATGTAATTTCTAGAATGTGTTCTGATCCCATGTAGCTCAGCACAAACTGCTGAGCTGTGTTGAGGTTGTGCCTCCATTTGCATGAGTGGCTGGTCTCACACGTGGGCGACAACATCTTTGCACCAGGGGAGAACTATTAGATCTGGTTCTGATCATTTAACACTGTTTGAAGTCCTTCAATGTCAATAAGTGCTCAATAAATGCCTTCATAAAAACTGTCAGGGAAAAATTTGCCTCTCCAATAGCCCTGTCACAGCCTCTCAAGGAACGGTTGAATTATGAGAGCTGATGATTATCTGCCTATATCTGTGGCCCAGGACTCATTGACACTGAGCACAAAGAAAAGAAAAAGTGACAAATGCTTGTCCACCAGTACATTCTGTTGGAGGTATTTGCTTTCCCCCATTTGATAGAGTAAGACCAATGAGTTTGATGTGTCGCTAAAAGAGTGATTAATTAGCTAGTGCATATTTAGTTCTTAGAAGATGAAAAATAGTGTATGGGAATGATTTGAATTAAGTGCTGTTATTCCCTGCTATTAAAGAAATTCCTTGCCTTTTCTGTGTCTCATGTTGGAGCTATAGGCAATTATGAAACATTATTTAAGCTGTGGTTTATGTTTGTTTAAACAGAAGTGTGAGACAAAGTCTTTCAACAGGAAAAAATAGTAGGATTGTTTTTGTTTAAGCCTTTGTTTTTTTAGGTAGCAGCAAATCTCTGTATGTGGGAATGGGGAAAAGGGAATTGAATGGAACCGAGCGAGGAGCTGTCATGTGAGGTAAAATTCTGATCTTGTTCTCTTATGCCATCCTGGAAATACATTTGCATTTAAAGTTTCCAGGCGGACCAAGCTGTAGGAGCAGTGCAGAATGCTAAATGAAACCTGACAGCTAACTGAAAATGCCACAGTGGTGCTGGGCATTCCTCTACTCAGACTATTGAGTTGAAGATTGTTTCTTTTAATGATTATGGATCTGAAATGAAGACTGGTTCTGAAAACAAATGGGATGTCAATTTTATAATTCTGAGATATTTTCACTTGAAAGATGTTTACTTTCTGTCACATTACCCCACAGCTGCTTGAAAACTCACAGAAACTGGAAGTCCAAGTCCCTTTCTGCCCATCAGATAGCCACAATATACTTTATGTTGCTTAGGCTGAAATTCAGTCTGCTTGGGAGGCTGATGAGTGGATTGGGGCACCGTTGTGATCCCAAAGATACTGGGTATCACCACAGAGGTACCTTTGTGTTGCTTGTGTGAGCAGACAAAGTAGCAGCTCTTTCTGGGAATGTGGAGATGCATTTCCTGTACAAGAGTAAGACACGTTTCTGCTCAGGAGTAGTGAGATGTAGAAGCCAGGGTGATGGCAACTGGAGAACGAATGTGAAAGGGACCATGAAAGGCATCAGAAGGGATTGGTGGGCTTTACCTTTTCATGTGTCAAACTTAGGTGCCTGCAGTTATTGGCAATAAACTGTCCCTGTGCAGACAGACCAACGATGCAGAACAATCTGAGGAGACTGAGGGTTGGAAAGAGAAGAAAATGATTGATAGGTTAATGTGTGTATTGGGTGTGAAAGAGCACCTGCAGTCACAGGGCTGGAACAAATCTGCTTGGCTGTGGCTGCTGCAGTGCAGCAGTAGTACTGACAGCACAGTGGTCCACAATATCTGAGTTATGAATAGAAGGCTTTACATATGCAGTATGGATGCTTTTGGCTCCCTGGCATAACTGTAAATACTTGCCCTTGGAAATTTTCTGTGGGAACGGAAGGAGCTGATTAGGAGAACAAAGTGACTTATTTCTGAGGAATGTTTAAAAATACTTTATATAGATTATCTGAGAGGTAAAGACACCATTGATTTCAGATATGATTGCTCAAGAAACATAATCTGTTAGCCTTTGCAAGAGGGTGCAATTAGACATAATGAGCAGCAAAACAGAAGGTAACCTGAACATCAAGAAAAGCTGCTTGCAATGATGCTGAATAATCTTCCATGAAAAATGGTGGTAACTTTTGGTGTTGTGTAACACTCACATAGAACTGGGAAAAATGTTCTGCAGGGCTGGTCATTTGGAGTCACATCTTCCCTGGCTGAGCTGTGCCTGCGGATTAGGGTGGAGGTTTTGGAAACAAAGCTCTTTAGTCTGCCAGGTCCTCTGTTGGGAGTTGGCTGCTAAGCCCCCCTCTGTAGTCTGCTGGAAGGGCAGTCATTCCCTAGTAGCTTGGATTTGTATGGATGAATTAATAGGTCTCATTCCATCTTTAGCCTCTGATCCAGGAAATACAGGAGCATTTGCTGGCAGCTGGCACGTCTGCTGTTATTCTGTAAAACAAACGCTGGAGCATCTTGAATTCTCTTCTGATCATGTGGTGAGGGAATATGGGAGGAAGCAAGTGATAGAAGTGGTGAGCATAGCAGGCTGGGCTAGAAATATTACTGGGTTTGCATTGACTTTGTTAATTTGTGTTCTTGGACCCATGCTGAATTATTCTCTTAAAGAAAAGCTGGAAAGCAGCAGCCATTTAAGTTTCAGTCATTACTGGCAAAAAAACCTCAATGATTAGTCTTGGACAGCAGTTGCCTCTTCCTTTGCTGAGCCCAGTAATAGGCACAACTTGTTGCTAAAGTGTGAAGAGCCATTTCAGAGGGTTGTGCAGCTCTGGGCTTTATGGTGTTACTGCACAGTTGTGATACTGTTCTGTTTCAGTCTGATCAGACCACTGAGAAGTACAATTTATGATAACCTGTGTCTCTTGGGCGATTTGATGTTGTAACAGGCAATCTTTTCTCCACTAACTTTCTTGTATCCCACAATAAACTGAGAGTTTATATAAATAAGGGCTCCAAGATGGTATGTTGTTGCTAGATAGGGAGGAGTATGTTTATTCTAATTCATAGTGGCTGCTTTAAAAATTGGAGACAGTTTATTTGTCTTCAGTATGAATGGTTTATTGAAGGGCAGGCAGGTAATATATGGACAAGCATTTACAATGCTGGTTTGAGGATGAGCTTCTTTAAGTATAACTTGAGTCAGAAGTTCCTCATCTGGTGACTTGGAATAAGGTTTTCACTTCCTGCGTCATCCATTTGTCGTGAAGATTTAGAAGAAAAGAAATTCTGAGATTTTGCTGTCTTGGTTGCAAAGGAAATCAGAAAACTGAGAGAAGTTAAGCAACTTCCAGATGCTATGTTAGCCCAGCTTGGATATGCTCATCCACCCCCTCTGAAAGCCAGTACTGCTGATTTTCCTTTCAACATTGTATTAACTTTTCTTTCTGTAAGATACTCTGTTAAGGCTCTCTCCAGGAAGAGTGGAGGGTCACTTCTTTTCCTGTTTTAAACTTCTATAACCTGATCTAGAGAAATACCAGAAAACTGATTTGATTTGGTGATTATCAGGTAAATAAATTTTGCCTCCTAATTTCTCTTTAAAAGAAATGCCCACTGTTGTCTGCATAGGTATGACTTGGGTGTATAGAAACAATCAGTTTTTAAAATATGGGCTCTAAGAACTTCAGGGCAGAGTGTTGGTGCACTCCTGACTGCTGCACTGATGGTTACCAGACTTTGTTGGCATGATTTTGCTTGTTTGTTTTGCTGGGTTGTGTGGTGTTTTGTTTTTTTTCTAAATTTATTTTCATATTTGCTGTGGAGGGCTAGGCAAAGGCTGCTATTGGTGGGTTATCAGATGTAACAGATTATTTGTTTGGACTGGCACAACAAAACCACTACTCCTAAAGTTCCTGGTATAAATTATCCTGTAGTGTAGTTCACCTTTCTTGGCAGATACCTGGCCTTCAAACCAGGACACCTATCAATGAAGTCTGAATAAGTCCAATTCACAGTGCCAGGAAAAATGCATTCTTGCGGTAATTCTGGCATCCTTGATGACAGAAAATACTGGAAAATTTGAGAGAGACTTTGTTCTTATAAAATATCCAAGCCAATTTTGTGTAACTGAGAAACAGTTTGGAAAGTTCAGATAAGAAGCCAGATGTTGGCCCAAATTAGTGAGGTTTGCTTTCATGAATCAAATTTGGCATTACAGCATGCTTCCCAAATTAATTCTGTCATGTATAATTTCAGCGTGAGCTGATTTTCTATTTTATTCTGCATGACTTCTGTTAATTTATCATTATTAAGCTATTTCCTGGAGATACTCAGGCTTAAGTGTGTGTTTGTATGACTACCAGCATTGTCTGCAGTTACACAGACAGCAAATACTAATCCAGGTTAAAAGGTAAATTTTTTTCCCATGTACTGTGTATACTGTGTTTCAGTCACCATTTACCGGTTTACCTGAATATTTGATTTGAAGAATTATCCCAGACATAAGACACAAGATTTATGCTTAGCTTATTGTACTCATGTACAGTAAATTCTTTCTTTTGCTGTTTTTGACATTGGTAATACACTCCTGGCATCATTGTTTTAAAATTTTTTTGGTGGGAAAAGAGTATGCAAAAGAATATTTATCAGCTGATTTAAATTCAATTAACTTCATTTCCCTTTCATGGAGTTTTTGACAATGCTTAATGAGAGATGTAACTGAATTGCAGAGCTATTACTTCCCTCCGAATACATTGAGATCCTCCCTGAATTCTCATGAAGGTTTCTTGATTATTCACACTTTAATCCTGGCCTTGCTAATTATTTTGTAGCATATGGAACGTCCCACAGATGCTAATTCTATTAGGCTTTGTCGTGTTTATTTAACAAATGGTTCCAGTTCCTCATTTATCTGCCTTAGTATCTATTGTTTATTGGTGATTTTTTTTTTGTGCCTTTAAATCCCTGGGCTGAGGCACTAAGACCACCCTGTGCTAGGCTGAGTATAAACACAAAGCAAAGTGCATTCCCTGCCTTGCACATTAACACTTTCATTTTATGGCTAAATAAGGGAGATTCCTCTTAACTGCCTTGTACTCAGACCTCTACAGACACTCAGTTGCCACTTCAGCAGCATTTAGAACGTGAATCTCCAACTTAGGGAAATAATAGTTAAAGCTGAGCACCATTGTTGCTGAAAAAATTCTTGTGCTTGTTGGAAGATGCAAGAATTTAAGTTTATAAAGACTGCTTATCATCTACATGCATAGGCAAAAATGTGATGTTCTTTCCTCTCTTCTTCCTTGCTTTTCCTCTCATTCAAGCAAATGGGCTGATAGATGTTTGGAAGTTGAGTGCCCCTCCTATTAGCCCCCTTGTTTGCTTGCCTTTCAACAGCTTCTCCATTCACAGTTTTAAACAACAGGAGAAAAACATTTAAAAAATGAAAATACTCTAATATCGTGTAATCCTGTGTAGAAGGGTATCCTGCTTCCCTCACAGATGGTTAAACTAGAAAGGTTCATTTCTTGTCCTAAAGTCTGTTATGGCACGAAAAATGATAAAAGCACTGAAATTGCAAATCATTGCGTTGCTGAACCCAGACCTCCTGTGTGTGGAGCACTCTGAACTCTTTGAAGACTTGAGGCTGGAGTCCAATTTTGTGGGCAGGAGGGGCTCAGAGGCATGGAGCTTATGGATGTTAGGGCATGAGCTAGGCTCTTCCCTAAGCATTTCTTAAGCATTCTTAAGCATTCCTTGTTTTTCCTTTAGTTTTCTGTGCAGATGTACATGGATAAACATACGGACACATGGTATTTACAGATTGAGCGTGATAGCTGAGCCACTACTCCTAAACCAGCGGCCACTGCTCTGCTGGGTGTGCCGTGTGTCCTCCCTAGAGCCTGGTGTAACCTTGTTTGGGGAATTGAGTGCAATATGACTCCCAGAAGCACCCATTATGCATCTGCATGATATAATTCTTGTACTGACGCAGCTGGTGAAAAATGTGTATGAGGCTTGCCATCCTTTCCAGCTAGGAGAATGTGTGTGCAGCCAGACCCTGGATGGCCTGTCTGTGGTGGCCATCAGCTGCTGGGAAGTTTGGATGCAGCTTTAAACTCTGGGACATATCCTTGGATACTCCTTGCTTCATTCTCTTACAGGGAATGTGTAGAATGCTGCATAGCCCTGAAGGCCAATGGAATAACTTGGGATTCCTGTTTGATCCACCTGAGTTTTGCAAAACCTGGTGAGATATATTTGGTAGAGCCTTGAAGAGCTCAGAATGGCTTTCTATCCACAAGCCCTACAGAACAATATATACATAACTTGGGGCAGTGATCTGATCTTTGGGTATGCCCCAACTCTTCATGGGATCCCATATGGTCTGGAGGCAGGTTGTGGTTTGGGATGGCTGCAGTGATTAGGAGACCTCCTGGAGGGACGTGAGGGAGCTTGGGTGGTCATTGTACTGCTTTGGCTGGCTGCAGAGCTCTGTGCATACATTCAAAGATCCCAGATATCAGCAAATAAAAGCCTTTGCTTTGGTTCCCCCTTATTAGTGTTTTGGGTTTTTTTTACCTCCTGCATTTGCTATGATGCACAATCTCCTGCCTGCCTCTATGAATGAGACAGCAGTGGAGCAGATTTATTAAGCTGATAAAGAACGGAAAAAATAGTGGATTTAGTGGAATTTGAAGACAGTTCATACCACTGAGCAGCACAGTGTGCTGTGCTGGAATAAAGTACTGCAAGACGGTGCCCTTGGTCAGGATTTGCAAAGTCATAGGGGACATTTGAAGCTGTTTAAGAGAGAGAGACTTGCTTTGATTATACTTTAAAAAGACTTTCTTTTGCTGACTATAGCAAAGCCCTTATCTTCCTACCTTGGGAACAGAAATCTTTAGCATGTGAGTGCTGCAGATCTTGCTCAGACCAATATTGTTTTGTTCTTAATTTATGATGGTTTTGGCTTACTGTGAGGAAGTTAAATGGATTGTGGCTCTTTGGGTGGTGACAGGAGATGTTTGGGAATAGTGACTCTAGCCCCGATGCAAACAGATCTCAGTGTTCATGTCTTGCTTTGTAGCTGCTGAGGGGGTGTGATGGACTGGGGTCCTCTTGCAGATTTGGGTGAATTCTGGAGGAGCACATGAGTAAGAAATCAGTGAGTGTGGAGAAGTTGAGTGATGCTTGTGCATTTAGAATAGCCAAAGGTGTCAGTTATTCAGTACTGAGTTTTTAGGTACAGCAGCATCATGTGCCCTCTTCCTTGGAGCTTTTCCATGCCAACAGTGCTACTATGCTTTAGCTGAATCCTGCAGCACTGACAACTGCGTCTTGGCACTGTCCTGCTTCCCATCCCTCCTTCTTCCCCACTGTCTCTGATTATGTTTCAGTTTCTTCCATGTAAGAACTGTAAATTACTACAGTAAACCTATTACTCTCTGGGGTTATGTTTTTCTGTTGCCCATTTTAATGAATGGAGCTGTGCAACAGCCTAAAAGATAAAATCCTATGAATTAAGGTACTGGGTCATGTTGGAGGCTTTTACTTTCTACTAAATATAAGAGCAAATATTGCAAGCCTGAAGAAATACAAGGGAAATACTTACTACATCCTTTATGAATGGAATAACTTAGAGAAGGGTGCAGATTGGCCAGCCCTGCTGTACCTCACCTAAGTGAAGTGCATTGCTGCTGTCTGGTACCTCAGCGAAAGATGGATACTGGCACAGCACAGCTGGATGTATCTTACTGTGACCTTGTACCTTGTCCCAGCAAGGTCAGGCAGTAGGGGACAATGGCAGCAGGAAACAAGGACAGAAAAGATTCCCAAGAAAACCTGGGTCTTCTGAAGTCGCCGTGAAGCTAAAGCAGTTTAAAAACTCAGTTTAAGAACTCAACATTTCAACTCACCACCTTTAGTGGAGAACAGAAATCTGGCCTTCGTTTCAGTTATTTCTGGTTCAGCCACCAAAATGTCTTTGTGCAGTCTGGCTAATGCCATCTTGGGGAAAAAACCTTCCTCTTATGGGAGTACCAAGCCTGGTGGTCCTCTGGTTTCCCAAAGAATATTTGTGCTCAAACAGAAACAAGCAGAGCTTTTTACTGAATCAAAAATTCTTGACTCCCTCTGGTGTATTTGCCTACTGCCTCCTGCACTATGCTGTTAGCTGTGCTTTCATGGCTCTCTGGCAGCATCTCCCCTGTCACTTTGCTTTGTATGTTTTCCATGAGCACAAAGGCCTCTGTGTTAGTCTCTCATTTTGCAGGTGATTTCACATTCTCTGCCAGCCTTTATCTGCCTCCTTTTTCTCAGCTTTGTCCCAAAGTAGAAGTCAAATTTAGTAAAGATTAGAAACAAATATATATAAGAGGGATTGACCCAAGTTTTCAAGGCTTGAAGATGACTATGTAGGGAAATAAAGTGCACTTACACTCTTCTTTAATTCTGTTGGATTTTTTTTTTAATATCATGCCGGATTCAGCTCAACCTGTTTCTGTTACTGTAGTAGGACAGGCAGGGCAAGAGAGGCTCTTGCATTTTTTTTTTTTTACCAAAACTCGAAGATGTCTGGTCAAATCCCACCACCTTAGATAGGCAGCATATTAAATCAGCCCTTGAAGGCCTGCCTACAGACTGCTCCATCCCTGCAGAAAATGGACTTGGAGGGCTGGAAGGGAGGGAATGGTTCCCTTTGCTTTGATTTTGTCTTTCACTTTTAAGGGCTCCTTTTGTCTGTTTTTTTTTGTTGTGTTTTTTTTTGTTTGTTTGTTTTGTTTTTTTGTTTGTTTTTTTTGTTGTTGTTTGTTTTTTGGGGTTTTTTTTTTGTTTTGTTGTTGTTTGTTTTGGGTTTTTTTGTTTGTTGTTGTTTTTTGTTTTGTTTTGTTTTTCATTTCCTTGAGTATCACTGACATGGCAGAAATGTAGTATTTTAGAAAGGCTGTCTCTCTTCTCCTGCTCTTTAATTAGCAGATGAGAGCTACCAAACATCATCCCATCAATATTTCTGCAAAATCAGGATATTTCTGGTATGTGTGTAGAGTAAACACATTGAAGGAAAGACCAGGATTTAATAGCAGCCATACAGTATTCATAGTAGTCTTTCAGCTTCTTCTGAGGCTTCAGAATTAGTTTTGAGGCAGGGAACTAATTTTTTAATTACCTTTAAGTAAAGTGCTGCTGAGGAATTAAAAAAGCTGCACTGACCCTGTGATGAGAATGTAGCACCAAGTATCTGGCCCATCTTTCCTTGGGAACTGCTGCCTTATCATGTCAGTGATGTCTTTGGTATTTAGTGAGATGCTGACTCAGCATGGCATAAATGGAGTCCACCAGCCTTTTGTGACATCTTGCAATGCCTTTTTCTCCCTCACTGTTTGAAAATGAAGGGATATAGGAGTTTTGGGGTTTGTTTTTGAGTCATCTGGCTTCCTGCTGTGAGATTTTGTAGAAATTATTTCACTGTTCTTTAGTTACCCATAAAGGATTGTGCCTAGAATGTATCCTAGGAGAACATGTGCTTCTCTTTTTGCTTAATGCTTAATTATCTTTTTTTGTTTTGCCTTTCACAGCATCTGCCTCTGTTGGATTTTTGGTCTGTGACTGAGGTTCCACGGTTTGAGAATAATGCAAAAAACCCCCAAGAAATAAGAATTCTAAATCTTCAATACAACTGCTTTTATGCTGTTGGTAAATGCTTAGGAGCCTGCTCAGTAAAGTCAGGGGGAAAAATTGCCTGACTTGCAGTTAATTTTTACTGAGGCGTGATCGCTCTCGGAGGTCAGAGAGAGTTTTCCCTGAATTAAAAGTCTAAGAAATGGTGCTTAGGTTTGGGCAGGCTTTTGAGCATCTTTTAGGTTCGGGGTTAGTTTTTGGGGGGGTTTTCCCTCTTAGTTTGCTTTGCCTGGACCCTTGGCAGCTTCTCAAGCATTGTTCTCTCACCTGCTGGGCAGGAGTGGAGAAACAGTGCTCTCTAATTCAACAGAGGTTGGGTGATAGCGTTTTGTGAAGGTTAGAGCTCTTACTGGTTGGTGTTGTCCACCATCACAGATTCAACAAGCTCCCCAGTATGCCTTAATACCTAGATTCTTCTCTTCAGTTATCACGTAATTTTTGCTATTGTAATTTTGTAAGATTTTCCAGGTTTTGGTTTCATATGTAACAAAATCTTCTGGTTGGGCTGTGCCACTGGATCTAAAGTCTAAATTGTGTTGTTCTTCAGTTACTTGTCATATCAGATCTCTAGTGTTTCCTCTGTTTTCATGGAAGCTTGAAAACTCTTCAACTATATAATCTTTTGTTGAAGAAGCAGTTTTGTTCAGGTTTTAATGACTTCTACTGCTCACACAGGATTGTCACCTGCTTGCAACAGGGCAGTGGAACTAGTGTTTAAAAAGTTCATAGGTTTGGGTTCTTCTTGCTGCATCAGAAAATTGCATTGAGCTTTTGATGGATGGCGCAGGTAAAGCGCAGCAAAGGTGCTGCACTGCCATCGACACTGCAAACTACTGTTTCCAGTTAAAATATGGAGAGGCCCTCTTGCCTTGGCTGTTTGGTAGTGCCCCTTTGCCAGCAGTTAGTCTTGCATGTGTCTGCTTAGCAGAACAGAGCCAGTTGAGGTAGCATCAAAAAGCTCAGATTAACCTGTGGATAGGAGATGTTTCAGTGAGGGTGGTGTTTTAGTTCTGCTGTGGCTGCTCCTCTTCTGGCCAGGCAGGAGGCATCCCTGTGCTGGTGATTGCTTTAACCCTCCTGCTTGCATCCCACTAAGGGATCTGTTTGCACAGGGTGACAGTGTCCAAGCACAAGCTTAGAGACTAGTTTAGATAAATCCATTTAACTGTTCTGGAAGAGCTGGAGGGTTCCTGTGAGCTTGGATAATGTATTAGTCTGCAAAATGTTCACCTTTACATTCTTCTCCAAATGGTAATGTTTTTCTGTCAGCTCTTTTCCTCCATTTTGCCTGGTGAGAGGCTGATGCTTGACGCTGAGTGTCTTTTTTGTCCATGTGCTTTCGTACAGGCTCACAAAGCTCACAGAGTTCCATGTTAGTAACAGGAAGCGTGTGTTCTCTCAGGAGGTCGTAACTCTTCCTTTGCTGGAAACAAACTCATCCATCCATGTGTGAAAATTTCAGTGGTCTTGGAAATTTTGGTAGGAATGACAACATGACTCTGAAAGTCTCTGAGGCCAACCTGGCAAATGAAAATGGAGAGGCAAAAGACACCACCACCCAGACTGAAAAGGGTTTTACTTTGAAAAGCTTGAAGTTGTGTAGAGCTTCAGCCAAGCTGGCAAGCTGTTGGGTGGTCCAATTAACTTGTTGCTTTATCAAGTGAAGAGAATGGGGAAGAAGTCTTAAGTTGTTCTTTATATTGATGAATTTAGGTTCCTTTTATTACCTTCTTTTTGTGGTTAGGTTATTTATCTTTAATTCATCTTGAGTCTTGCCCTCAAGATGATCCTGGGGCATTCATATTTGTGTGCCCACAGCCATGGCAGCTAGATGCCAGTGAGGATCTGAGAGCCTCCTTCAGTCCTCCAATAAATGCCCAGTGCCAGCTGGCATGATCAAAGAATTAGTGGACTTGTCCATTAAGCTTTTCTCTGATTAAACCACCAGCCACACTGCAGGAACAGCTTCCAAATCACACTCTCCTCTGCAACAGGCAGGGATTTCTTCCTTGATTTCTTTGCAGCTTGTGAGCCAAAGTGACATTACACCTGCCTGCCATTCATCTGCCAGCACTGCTGGTGCCAGACCAGCTGTGCAACAGCAGTTGCATTCTGTCTGGAGTGAGGACAGATTGGTACTACAGAGACTCAGGAAGTAATTGGATCGAAAACATAATTTGCTCTTTAAGAACTGAGGTCCAAGTAGATCTCCTTCCCCCTGCTGAAAGAACTGGGGAAGAGAGGGGGGTTGGATAAAATAAGATGATAGGAGGGAAATAAAGGGAGGAAAAATTGAGCTGCATCCGCACCATCTGTCTGCTTGGAGTGGTGCAGCTGCTCTGCCATTGACAGGTTGCTGTCTCCCCACTCAGTGCAGACAGCCAAATGACTTGTATGGTGAATACAAATAGCTGAAGACTAATGCTACTAAATAGCCTGGTCACAAAATCTATCCTGAAGCAAATCCTCTAGCTGCTTGAAAACCTTAAGAATCCTCTCTCTTGATTCGCACTTCTCTTCAGAGACTTACACAATTTGGGAGCCAGACATTTCAGTGCACATGCTTTTTCTGGACCAAATCCTGTGTCTGCAGCACAGTCAGTTTTGGAACATTGATAGGTTATCTAGAAACAAAGGGGAATGGCCAGTTGGAGTTACAGTGGTACTACTACTGTACTTAAAATTAGTTAAGGATGTGTTTAAATGCTTCATTAGCTCAGGGTCTGTTTGCTACCCAGGGCTGCACAGTTTGACAGTCCCAATGCTCCCAGGATATGTGGAAGATGCTCTCCTTTTAATTGTGAAGAAAATGCTCTTTGCATCAAGTGTTGTGGAAAACAGGAGAGCATGAACTGCAGGGTAACAGACACAAAACTAAACAAAAATTCCAAAGGTAGAATGTGCTTTTGTGAATGGCTATAAATACCTTTGTTGAAATATCAACTGGGCACTCGAGGTATTTGAGGGATTCATCCAGGGCAAGGAATGTGGGGTTTACGTCTCTCCCAGAGCCACAGGCTCTTTGATGTGGTCTTATGACACCCTGGGTCCCAATCCAGTACTGTTGACATCCATAGAAGAATACTTTGTGTACCCAACCTAAAAAAAGAAAAATCCAGCACAACACAATTTTGGATACCCCTCTCCTGGTGCTATTAATGATTATAAAGACTTTCCAGAAATGAATCGCTGGCAAGTGTCCCTTCTTGAGCCTGAAGAACCATTCAGGCAGTTGTTAATCCCTGCTAATAGCTCTGCAACTGAGTCATTACACAAAGTCTGAATATGGTTTAGGGGCTCAAGGTGTCTCATAACTGTTCAGAGAGGTCATGATGGGATGGCAGTCTTTACATCACATATATTTGCAGTGGAGGACTATCAATTAGTGATGGCGGGAGCACAAAAAGATAACTGAGTTGAATCCAAGTGCTTTTTGTGATAGCCCTGTAATGCTGCTACTTCTATTCAACTCTTCTTTTTTTGTTAGTTTATTTCCCACAAAACCATTCCCTACGTACTGCCTCCAGCACACCAAGTCCTAACTTTGGTGTATGGCTTATCCAGCCTCTGGCTGGTTTCAGTTATGGAGAATCAATGGAGCCGTGAATTTGCCAACCTCTGTATAACTCTAAGCCCTATACTCATACCACCCAAGACTTTGTGAACTAAGAGATGAGAGACTTGCTCTGTCTCCTCCCACAGTAGTTTGTTCTCTGATGTCCAGGCATATCATCCTCACTGTTATTCTCCTGTTATTCTCAAGGGGTTCAGGCAGTAGTGTGCTCTGAGAATGGCAGCAGATGCAGGCTGTGTTCTCATATTTCTGGGTTTCCTGGGGAAGCTTTTGACTAAGCAGCTGCCATCTCATGCAGAGTCAGAATCTGAGTCTCAGAATGTAGTAGAAATGTCAGAGGAAATATAAGAAGTTGCTGCCCCCAGCTATTTGCTGCCTTTCTTCAAAATCTGCAAGGCTGCTGGAGTAGAAAGTATCATACTATTTCATCTGGCACCTTCAGTGAAGCTTCACCTTCCTTGGCAGCAGAGCTGATACCACTCAGGATTTACACAGCAACAGTAAAACACAGCCCTTCGACCATCCTTGCTTTGGTAGAGCAGGAGGAGGGGCAGAAGGGATAGTGGTGGCATAATTTCTTAAATTTCTCTTTGCAGACTTGAAAGCCATCTCTAATGGGCTTAGGATGAACTGCCTAGTTAATATTATTATTCATTTTTTTTCCTATTTCCCTCATACTGTTAAATGCAAGTGAGAGTTACTTCTGTTTTCAGGATTCATGACGGTAGAGTACTGTCTATGTAAAGATTAAACTCTTTTTATTTTTTCCTTTTTTTAAAGTTTCTCTGTAGTCATCATAGCCCCAGAAATTGAGAATTACAATGTTTTCTGTTCCTTTTGCCCAATCCTTGCCATCCACTCAGACTTTTTGTTTGCCACTGGGGCCTTGTGAGCATCTCTTATAAAACTCCCCTAGAAATTCTGCATATGTCCATCCAATGCCATTGCTGGCATCGTCAGACTCTATGATCCCTACCATGAAAATAAGTAAGCCCAGCTCTGCTCTGAAAATAGAGCTATGTGAGAGGTGAATTCCTGAAAGGTGATGTGCCAGAAGTCTGGTGGTTTCAGTAGAGATGTTCATGATAACCTTGGTGATCCTTAGAACATGTTCAGCAAAGTCTACAGAAGTGTGAAAAGTGACAGATAAAATTCAAGGATGTCAAGGAGGTTTGTGGGTTGTGACTTAGTAATTCCTTTTTGCCATGCAGACTATGAATTCCTGCTGCACTGTAAGTCACTCTTGGCTCTGCTCTGCTGTCAGATGCCTCTCTCCCCCTCTCCTCATGCTCCTTCCAAAGCCTGCTTGCTGCTGGCCGTGCCAGGAGCAGGGCTTGGATGAGAAGGGTGAGATTTGTTTCTCTAAGCTGACTTAAGTCCAGGTTGTCCAGGATCCATCACTGTCTTTATCTCCTTAGAGGGTTGCTGTTATTCTTAATAGGAAGCTGCTGTTCCTGAAGATGTTTTCCACATGGGGTCTGACACCTCAGCAAACAAGCTGAGCATTGGGCTCATTGGGTGAGGATGACTCTGGGCAGGACCTCTCCACCATGCAGCAGTTGCTTATAAACAGGAGGACAAATTCACATGTTCCCTTTTCCTACCTCCTACAGTTTTTGGAAATGAGGAAGGAAGCCAGTAAGAAATAAAAGCAAAGGAAGATGAAGTGGATTTTTTTTTTTTTTTTTTTTGTGGTGGGCAGAGAAGTGTTGCTGCAGAGGTAGTTTGAGGCCAATGCACAAAAAACCCTATCCAGATTTGTTCAGTTTTCACATTCAGGGGGAAAACAGTTGACAGTTTTTGTCTCTGAGATTCCCAAAGTGACTGAACCAGTAAGGGAGACCCAGCGGGTTCTCAAGTGAAATTCTTACCAAATGACCTCGTTTACACTTGCTGCATCCGCTAGCAGTAAAACACCTTAAATGCTGCTTCAAAAATTCATGAGTTCAAGTGCTTTAATGGAAGCAAAGGAGAGACCTTTCTGTTTTGTCCTGAAAGAGCTCATGGAGAGTTCAGAGGGAACTTTTAGTGTCTAGTTATGCTGCGCCCACCCATCCAAGAGCTCTTCTCCTTGAGTTAACCTGAAGCTTTAATGTTTTATTAAAATCACTGTAAGATGTTGATTTTAATGTGAGACTTGTAAATGGGCAGCTTGTAAACCAAGACACTAATACATCAAAGGTGAATTTAACTTCAAATTATGCATACTATGGATAGGATTTTCTAGTCTTTTCCTGCTGAAATTGTTCAGTATTTTTCTTGATTTTCATTAAGGCAGAGCTAAGGCAATGCAGAAAGATTTAAAAATCTCAGTCTTTAAAGACATTTATGAATTTGAGGAACATTGCCATCATGATGGTTTTTTATCTGTTTTATTAAATTGTAGTTCACCCCTTGAAAAATATGCTACTTTTCTACCTCCGGGATTAAATTCACAGCCTGCTTGCAGTGTGAAAATGCTGGCGGTGATTCAGTTGCATTTGGAAGCTTTGCTTGTGAGGTGGTTTTGCTTAGCTGAATATGAATTAAACTTGGGGTGCTGTGAAATGCAGTTCACTTGATGCTCTCTGCAAAGTGGAACATCACCACTCTCACCCACGTAAGTGGCTGGCAGGGATCTGTGCATCATTGTTACTGCGATCAATTAGTCCTTAATGTTTAGGAGTCAGTCCGTGGGAAGTGGAGAATGAGGGAGATTGTAAATATGAACTCCTGGAGCTGTGACTGTGAAAAGAGCTTTTAAGCAGGAGCTTTGAGTATTGAAAAAGTCATAATCTGAGATAAGCGGTGGCATATATTGATGCCTTTAGACCATATTAGTCCTGTAATCAGCCCATTAAATTTTCATTTTTGTTTTTAGTACATTCTTTGTCTCCACAGTTAGATTTGACACTTTTTAATGAAGATCTTTCTGTAACTTTTTCGTCTGGCTTCTTTTAAGAGTAGCACAAAGGATTTTTGGGAGAATTATTTCCTTTAGATTTTGATCATCATTAGTTTATGTCCTCAGAGATACAAAAGCAGATAAATGTCACTAATGCAATAGAAAACAAAGTCAGAATACATGCAGCAGAAACAGTCTGTCAGCAAAAAAAGTCTACTATGAAATGTCAGCCTTAAAAATAATCTGTTTGTCTGAGGTACCATGTTGCCCCAGGGAAGGTCAACAGGGGCTTTTCTATCTTCTCTAGCCAGAACTCACCAGAATTAATCCTTTAGTTGTAATTTGAATTTATAGTAAGAACTTTAATTCCATTAAAGTGTTGTTTTGAAGGAGAAAAATCAGTGATATAAAACCCAGAAGACATACTGTCATCTTTTTATCTATAGTAAAAAAAAGAGAACAAAAAGTCTTTCACAGGTTGGAAAGAAGAGTGAGCCACGGTGCTTGGGAAGCCAAGTATAGGCTGAACCATGTGGTTTTTTTGTTGGTACCAGTTGTAGGCTGACTAGTTAAATAGCAGAGAAGGGGAATGCCAGGAGTATAAAAGGCCACTGAAATTAAGCTCTGTGAGCCGAAAGGAAAATCTACATGTGTAGATGTAGATGTAGTTACATGTGTAACTTGGAAAATAAAGCCAGGAGTATGGATGGTGCATTTTTATATTGATGATTTTGTATTTATATTCACTTCACTCTTTCCATGTACTTTTTTCCACACTTGTGGTTGATTGAGCTGAGCTGGCAAAATTTTATAAGTAGTGACCAAGGCCTTCTCAGTCCCCAGCCATCGATACACTGCCCTGTCGTTGCAGCCCCGAATTAAAATTTTGCAGTAGGGAAAAGTCCGTAATAGAGCCACGGTGGGTTTTAACACAACATACCCTGATCATATCAGCCTTCCAGGCTGATCAGAGTTTAATTGCAGTCACCATTTGCAGCCAGAGCTTTGATTCTTGACTTGAACTTTTTGTCGAATGCAGTCACTGAAATGATGGGGTGCTGGGGTTTAAGATTCTTCTTTTTGTTTCTTTCTCTCATGGAATTTTGTCCCATTTTGTTGCTAAGGGACAATAACCACCGGGTACTTCAGAGAGACAAAGAAGTGGCCAAGCTCAGGGAGGAGGGCATCTGGCTGAACTTCTTTTATCTGCGGGCATAAGAGGAGGGGCAGAGATACCACGAGAATTGGGCAGGAAAAAGAAGGGGCTGGGGCAGCTGCTGGCTCTCTTTTGCAGCTTCTGAGGGCGGCATTTGGAACTGCTGCTGGGAGAGGGAATTTGCTGCCACTGCCGAAGCCCGTCGTGGTCCTGCTTCTTCTGCCATGGGGTGAGCCTCTGCTCGTGAGAGCAGCCATTGACCTGGAACCTTATTATCGTGTACCTCACTAAAAAAGGACTTTCACCATCTGCTGGGGTGCCTCAGGAAAAACCCCCAGGATCTCAAGCCCTCTCCCCTTCCCAGGGAGCCCTTCCCTGCCTTGCTCCAAGCCGGGCTGCCGCTGCTTGGCCCCCGCCATTTCTTTTACTCTACTGCTCTGGTTTTCCGCTACACTGAAGATCTGGACCCCCTACCGTGCTGGGATGCCCCCATGGTTCCAGCTACAGCTGTGGAGTTTCTGCTGCCTCTTGCTGCCCTGGGCGAGCCCACCCTGCCGTTCTGGCCCCTGCTCGAGGTTCCTGCTGCAGGCCGTTTTCACCATTCAGCCCGCCCGCCAATAGCGTGTGGTGCCCGAGCCCGCGCCGCAGCGCCCCCTGCAGCCGGGGGGACTCATCGCACCCGCGCTGCCCGCCGGGAGCAGCAGCGCCCCTGCTGGCTGTGCCTGCAACTGCACCAAGGGGAAAAAGAGAGAGGCTGGGGCTGGGATTCGGTTCTGTTTGTTTGCCTTGCTACACACACATACTAGCAAAGAACTGTTACTCCTTTTCCCGTATCTTTGCCTGAAAGGCCCCTAATTTCAAAGTTAAAATAATTCCGCGGGAAGGGGGTCATATTCTCCATTCCAGGGGAGGTTCCTGCCTTCCTTGGCAAACACCTGAATTTCAAACCAAGACAAGATGATTCTTCTGACTCCATAGCCAAGAAGTGCCCTGAGCTGGAGGTGTGCCAGTTAGAAATCTGCAGTTACTGAATTCAGCAAATGGGGAACTAGAGAGGCATAAATCTTGGAAGATGAGTAAATATCTCAGAATCTCAAGGCCTGTTTTAATCTCCTTGGCCCAACAGCCATTTGCTCTGAAAGTGGGCACCTCAGCTCCCCTTTATCCCAGCAGCAGGGCTCATCTGGACATGTACATGTGCCAGTCTAAAACAGTTGGGTTGAGTTTTGATTTCTTCAGACCTAGAGTTGCTCTTGGAACAGTAAAAGGACTGCACTGCCTGCTCTGAAGCTGCACGTGTCAGCATCAAAAGCCTGTGTTTTCTCCTCTCGCCATATTCCAGTCACTCCAGACTGACTTGCCCTGTTTTCTGCAGCTGATCCACTGCAAGTCCTATTATACTCACAGACTATATGGTAACCAGCAAACTTTCTTAGGAAATTGATCACATCTTAGAGTGCATCAAAAAACAATAAACCATATCTCTCAGCTGAAAACATTTGTGCCTTGTTTCAACATATGTACCATCTTCCATTCATCTACACCATCCCCAGATAAACAATCCACTAATAAACTTCTATCATGTTGTAGAGGGGAAATGCTAATAAGCCCAGGAGACCAATGATGTTAATGGATGATATAATGAGTAGCAGGAAGATTCAGTCATGCTCATTGCTAAAATACTTAGGAGCTTTACTTTTGTTCCAGCTTTGAAAAGTTTCCATTTACAGATTGCTTAGTCCATTTATAGACTTAGCTACTGCTGAATTCAGCAGTCTTTGTCTCTTGTCTCTGATACTGTAGTTACTTCTTCCTCAAACTTTTAGGTGACAAAACTGAATGCATCTGCCACAGCACTGCATTCCAGCTCAGCCTGCTTTTGGTTTTTGGAAAGAATGCTGTCAAGAAATACGAAATTTAGAATGCCTTTCTTTCAATGTCCTGTTTCTCCCTTACCTCCTCTCTCCCTCTGCATTTGACTGATTTCTTTTTTAATAATGTCTGTTGAGTTGCTTTTTTGATGACTCCTATTCCTGTGATTTATTTCTTATTCACCATGTCAGCAAAAGAGTGGGAGTAGTGTCTGGTAGGTGGATGTGCCTATGTGGGGATGTTAGTGTCTATTTAGATGAGGTGTGAACTTGTAGTGCATAAGCTCTTTTGGTGAAGGTTGTTTGTAGGATGAAATTTTTACTAGATTTATTAAATATAAAAATATAATAATTTTTGCAATAAAGTGATTTATTTTCCTTGAAGTGGCTGTTGAATATACAGAACATATTCCCTGACAAGGTATAAATGCTTTAAGACAGGTCTGATTTTAGATCTAAATGACTTGACAGAGACCTATAATCTTCTGAGGGTTGAGAGGGCAATTTATTCATTGTGTCCATGCAGCCTTTATCCTCTCTGCTGAGTCTGCATATTGTCATTGGCAGCAGTCTGCTGGAAATGGACATGTTTCCACACAGGCTACACAACACACAACTGGAAAAAGTGACTGTTGATTACTTCTGGAAGTACTGTTGTTAAACTTGTTGGCCTAGCATGAAAGGCACAGTGGCTCTGTACTTGTTTCCTTTGGCCAAAGTACATTGTCCTCATAGGCTCTTGCATATATTCTTTCCTTTATTCTCTATTCCCTCTTTTCTGTTTCCCACTTTCCTCACAATTTGTTGTGAGAGTGCCAAGCCTGTGACGATTGCTGCCCCAACACCATGCCAGCACTCTTCTGAAATTGTGTTTTTCCCTCCTCTTTTCCCCTTTCTCCCCAGTGCTTCCTTATATCACTTAGCCCAGTTGTTTTTGCAGCAAGACTGTGATCTGAAGTGGGAAATCCATCTGTATTAAAAGCGAGGGTTTTTTTTTCTTCCTTTGATAGGTTAGCTTTAATTAATAGAGCTACTGGTTTATTGCACAGCTATCTGAATGCTGGTGCAGTCACGCTAGTCGGTATGTCACAGGAGGAGGATTAAGGGACTAGGAGATGGATTCCTTTGGAAGAACTGGGAATTCATATTGGCATACTATGCTCCCTAAAACATGACCTGTTTCCCTCACCTCCTGGAGAAGACCATCATTACTAAGATTTTTTGGTTTTTTTCCACAATTCCTTTTCAAGGCTTCAATCCTTCAGGGAAGAAAAAAATTTAAAAAGTGGGGAAAAGCAGGAATGAAATGATAGGGGGCTAACTGTAGTCACAATATCTATAGAGCAGGTGTGTAGACAGCTGCTGTTTCCACACTGAGTACTGTTAAGGCCTCCTGCTCAGCTGGAATCCACTGGAATGATCAAACTTGATATTGCCACTTTTTTGTCCCATTCTGTTTCTAAATTGTGTCATTATAGTTCAGACAGTTGTGGCCCAATCTTATTCCAAGTTGGGAGTTATGCCACAGATGATTTTTGAACTTGAGCAAGGACTTCCTTTTTCATTCCTATATATTACCTATACTGTATTTGAACTCAAGTCATTGAGGGCTGCTGCACAAACCTGCCACCCAATCCTTGCCTTGTGCTCTGAAGGGTGTTCCACTCTTGCAGAAGAAAAGGTTAACTCAAATGAGAATATAAAAAAAAATAGGATGCACTACAGAACTGGAGAGCTAGAGCATCTGTTCTTTCTGACCCCCTTGTTATTTTTTGTACTCGGCATCTTTGCAAAAATTACTTTTATCAGAAGAAAAGTTGGAGTAAATGAGAAAATCTGGTATAGATGTTCCAGACAAAGCATCTGGTTGAGTGATGGAGGCTAGTATTTAAGTGCTTGTGATGTTTTTCACTCAATGGGAAATGTTTATTCTGATTCTGAGATGTTAAAAAGTTAGGTGAAAAGTTTGCTGAAGCTTCTCTTAATCGCTTCTCACCATTCTTTTATGCCTTTGAATCCTTTCTGAGTATAAACACAGATCAGTGCCACTCTCCAGTTCCCTGTAGAGTTTTCATGGCTGAAGTATCCAAGTGCTTGCCACTACAATAGCAAAAAACTTGACGTACAAACATCTTTCTCTCTCTTTTGCAAAAGGTGGCTTTTGCAAAAAACTTGTTCATGGGAGCAGTTTAAAAATTAGTTCAGACACAACACTGAAGACTAGGGACTGAATTTTGCAGATAATTTCCATTTTGTATGTGCATTAAATAATAATTTCCATCTTGATGGAAAAGCATCAAGAAAGCAATGTGAAAGCAATGGCAATGTCATTGCCTTCTCCTTCGCCATTGTGCTCTTCTCCTGTTGCTGTTTTGAAGTGGGCCCAGTCTGTTCTATCTCATTCTCTCTTCTACATTCCATCCTACCTACTGTTGTTGGCACAATCTTTGTTATTTATTGCTTGTTACTCTCTCTTTGGCCTCTACAATAATGGTTGTGTAACTGTCTTAGTTTCAAGGATCTACAAAGTCCTTCATTAACAGCTCTTTTATCTCTTTAGTATTCTTTCCCAACACTGCTGTATACCTTTCTTTCTCTTTAAGCATTGTCTTATCATTTGCATTTCCATTAAGTTAGAGTGAAAGCATATAATTCCCTTGTTTCTTAAATTTACACAGTATTTTCTACATCTGCTAATGTATTTGTACAGTTCAGTCATTCTAAATAGCTTTTTCATGCATTCTCTGAAGTCTCATTAACAGAATAATATTACATGCTATATCCTCCTCTTATTATGACTGATCAATTATCTGTATATAGTCAAGTGGTATTCCTTGGGATTCTCAAAGTGTCTGAGTTGGCTTTTGATGTTTCACATGTGTATACTCACACAGAATTCTTTGTTGGAGGCGGAGGAGGACTAGAGAGGGGAAGTTAATTTTTTTAAAAATCTGTCTAAACCACCCATGTCCCTAGAGGAACTAGGCCATTATATGCCCTCAATTTACAAAAAAAAAATAATAATAATAAAAAAAAAAGTAATGTATTGAATAGTGGTCTGAGCAAAGACAGAGGGCTTGGAGTTCTCAATTTTCAGTTTCTCCCACTTCTCTAGGAGGTGATGTTTGATCAGGCGGTATTCATTCAGCCAGGTTTTTAACGTTACCTTATGTTTTTGGTAAGACATTATTTGATAACCTACCTGTTTGAACACTATCTGCTGGAAAGGCAGAAAACCCCTGCAGTGCTGTTGCTGCCTGAGTGCTGTGGCAGACAGCGTTTCCTTCACAGTCAGCCCTCAGGTTGGATGAAGAGAGCAATGTCATCATTCACAGTTATGTTTTTTGATACTCCACATGACAAATGAAGTGGTGCAACTGAGGGGAAAATTAAGCGAGGAGTGAAGGTGCTCTCTCAATAACTAAAGTTTTGTGTTCGTGATGTGGAGCTTTGGTTTCCAGCTTTTACTTCCTGTGACTTCAGTTTTAGCTGCTGCAGCTTCCTTCTACATTATACTTAGAGTTCCTACCTCTTGAGGAGTTTCAGTGGATCATAGGCATTCCTTTGAATGATGTACAGATGCTCAGACATCCTGGGAAGGAACAGAGAAATCATTAAGGTTGTCATCCTCTATATATTGTATAAGAAAGTAGGAAGTCTTGAGATGGAAGTCCATTGTCAACTCATCCTTCTGCACCCTTTACTTCTGCAAACACCCACATAACTGTTCATCATTCTCATTCCATAGTTTGTAATAAACAGTTTTATTATGCAGTAGGAAAATCTCTCAGTGGTTTTCTACTTCAGCTATTTTCTCTCCATTGACAGCAGAATGGCAAGAGTGCTGTTGTCAGAAATTTATCTCTGTGTCTCTTCTGCCATTCCTTCCAGCTTCTCTGAACACTTTTCTTCTTTAGATCTGTGGCACCTCTTTTTAGAGGTGTGTTTCCCGTCTCTGGTCATGGGCTTTACTACATTTTTTGGTCTGTAGATTGCTTTTTGTGCAGTCTGTGGAAAGGAAAATACATGAAATTAAGTTTCTGCCATCTGCATAGTTCTTTTTGTGGCCAAGCCTGCATACACACAGGAAAAGGTTTGGACTTGGGAAGTATCATCGTCATCTCCACAAAGTTTGCTTTGGAGGACATGTGAAAATATTTCAGGCACAATAAGATAAACAGGGCCATAGTTCACTACCCTTCATTTGACAGCGATGGTCCTGTGGGATAACCATAAAATCATATTATTTAACTTTCTTTAAAATATAAATAAACAGCATTTAATGGATGCTAACAAGCTCATTTTCACAATACCTCAACTAGGAAAACATATTATCAAGTTGGAAAACTAAGGCAAAGGGATTTATCTTGATCTCAAAAGACAGCTCTGATTCCACCTCAGTCCTGGTTTGCTTAGCCAGATGCAGACTCAGAGGCTGGGGTAGAAGGACCCTGCTCTTTGTGCTGTCAAGACACAGGGTTTTTTGTTAGGTAAAGTGTGCTAACAGCTGATGGCTTTTGCAAAAAAACCTGTTCATAGGTTGCTTTCATCTTTGTCCTCAGAATGAAGTGCACTCTTCAGGTTCCAGGACAAAATCAGCTTCCTTCATATACTGACATTCCCTTGCAAAAGGGTGGCATCCCTGTGGCCTCAGGGACAGGGGCATGGGGGGACTGTTCCTCTGGCCTCTGCTGCTGCCCTTGTGTCTTTTGGCAGTGGTCCATGTGGACACAAGAGCCTGGATTTGAAATGAGGAGTGCCTGGAAGTAAGCACTCAGTTGGGATCTTTATTTCCCCTCCTGCTTTGTTTTTTTTCACCAAAACTGTACTTGGGAGTGATGGAAAATTGAAGGGTTGCTCTGAGCAGTTTTATGTGTACCATGCAAACGTGCCTGCACTTGAAAAACACTAATCACTTTAGAGTCATGCTAAAAGCTCGTGCTGTTGAGATGAAATATGTGTATGTAGAATTGCTGCAGAAATGTCTACACCAGGCCTGGAGAGAAAACAGAGATCTTTTTCTTTTCTTTGCACCTTACCCAGAATTTCTGATGGGAATATGTCATCACTGAAGATCTGCCTTCCCTTAGGAGAAATGCAACCATTTAATTTCTATCTTCTTTCTATGTATACTGAGGAACTGATGGTTTGATCCCATGGGAAGTCTGTATCTGTTCACAGTTATATTTGTTCATTTCAGGAGGATTCTGTATTATCTAGGAAAAAAGGGAGGGGGAGCATTTGGCTTGGTTTACTGTACTGCTGGTTCTTCCTGCCACTCCAAAGAAGATGTGCAGTTCCAAATTTGATTTTAAGCTGGGGTGAAGGAAGGAAAAATCAAAGAAATGATTGTCAGGTTGGGGTGGGTGTTGGGTTGGGACTGGTGCAATAAATTACTCTAATTTATTCTTAGTTTTTCTGATTGCATACAGTTGCATCTCTTTTTGCAATGCTTGGTCATGGGAAGCAGTGCCTTTTTAAGCAAAAATGAGGAGCTCCTGAGTTCTAGACACATAGAATACAAACTTTAATGGCAATCATGAAGAGGAGAAGAAAAGAGACAGAGTACTGAAAGAAAGGGAGGCAGATGATCAAGAAATGTGAGCTTGATGCCGTTTAGAAAGGGTCTGGATCCCATGATTTATCTAACAATGACAAGATGCCACTCCAGAAATGCAAATGTCTGCCCTGCATCTTATAGCTATAGTGAATGAGCTTCACACAATAGAAACATTCAGCTTGTTCTAGGGCACTTAATCTCCATATGCTGGCTGTATGTTCCTGGCCTTTAATCTCTCTGACTTGGTTTTCTCAAAACTTAAATTAGAAGTATATTAGTGTTCATATGGTGTATACCCGGGGTGTTTTTGTGTGTTTGTTTGTAGAGAGTTTGTTTTGTTTTTCACCAGCAAATAAGCTGTATGAACGCAGTCCTGTTGAATGCATGGGATGAGACAAATCATGAGAAATTGAAGCTGGCAACGGCAAAAGTGTAAATTTTGATCTGCTAATAGAAAGTAGGACTCTGGCTTTGGGGCTACGGGAGAATCCATGTTGCCCAGCAGGGAGCCCTCCTCTGACCTGCCAAGAGGATGCCTGTGTGATTTCTGCTTTATTCATAGTGAGATCAAGCCAAAGTTTTCCTTTGGGTTAAGTTTGGGTATTAAAAAACATGTCAGAGCCTTGCAGACCTGCTCCAGCACACAGCGCTCCCTATCTAAAGGTTGTCATTACTGGGGGCTCCAGCACAGGCTGTGTCTTACTATAAGCAGCTCATTGTACATTTTTAATTTGGGATTAAGGAAAAGAATAGAGATCCACCCATCAAATACAATGGAAAACCAACTACTCTTGCACGGAAGATTTTTTGGGAGGTGTTTATCCCACACACACAACATTTAATTTTCTGGATGCATCTATGCAGCATGTGTATGAGTGGGCACACATGTAACTCTGTTGCAAGTTTTAAAATCTCTGTTTCTGACAGAAAACTGGTCTAATTAATAGGAGTCGGAGACAAAATGCCAGCTTGTCGATTTGTTTCCTCGGCAGAAGTCGGCTCCCCCCTTCCCTGTTACACTGCTCCTCCTTGATCTGATGTAACAAGAAGAGAGAGTCAGCTGTGAATCAACCGCCTTGTTCTCCTTGATCATTGGCATGGTTTGAGAGAGAGAAAGGAGGAGGGATTATTTGTGAGGTTATTAAAAACCCCCAACCCTAGTTCCCCCTCCTCCTCTCCTTCAAAATGCACAGGCACTACCAGAATATTCCATGGTATCAATCTGACTTTCTCATTAAATAGCATCCCCTTCCTCCCTACTCCATGTTAGTTAAAAAGTGTTGTTTATACGTCACTAAGCAGCTAATTCCAGGCTTTGACAAGTGAATTGCCAGTTAGCAATACCATTTAAAACGCGTTGGGTTTTGCAGTCAGCAAGATGTTTAATGGGTTCAAAAATTAAAGGCTAATTGCATTTGACTGAGTATGTGTATTTCTAAGCCCACAGTTACCACTGTTGGAGTATTTCCAGTTTGGAAAATTCTCTCTTTACATAAATCTGTTAATTCTTTATTGCTGCCCTGTCCTGGAGAGCAGCCACATTGAGAGTTTGGTCACTCACACTGACAAGCTGGGGTAGGGGTTTTTTGATGCAGCTTTAATCATTGTCTGTCGTCACATTTCTGCGTGATGGTTTTGCTTGGAGGATTGAACAAATTTGTTCATGTAACATTCAGGTTGTATACGATCCCTTGTGAAAGAAAATGGCATGTTGGTATTCTCATTATGATACCAAGGAGACAAGGAACTTGACTGTCTTTGGAGAATAAGAGAGAAATACAAGGGTAGAATTAGAAGCGGAAAAGTTTAGCTGTCGTGCGTTGTAGTATATAAAATTGCGGATGTGCAGAAGAGCTTGTGAATGCTTCTAAACCAGATTTTTACCAATAATATTAATGGAAGCCTTTCCTGGAAAATGTGTCAGGTTAGAAAATCAAAAGCCGTTTTGCACCTTAATAGAAAGACTTTCAGTATTTCCTGGCATGTGCTTTCCTTCTAATTAATGTCATACACAGAAGGGGTAATCATTCAGCCATCTTTCCATCTTTAAAAGAGTCAAAGATTAAAAAACAAACAATTACACAGTGGAATTAATTGAAGAAGGGTTTTTTGGGGGCATGTCCTGGGGTGGTGATGGTGTTTGTGTGTTGCTCCCCTCTTCTGTTTCAGGCAGTGTTTGTCATTCTTTGGCAGGAGTGACTAATTTATTGTCTGACTATCATATCTGGATTCATATAGGGCGGCTTTCAATCCCTCCCCCCAACCCCCCTGCCCCAAACTCTTCTGATGTGCTGTGTATTTGTTTGGGAGGGGAGCTAAGAGGGGGAAAGGGAGAAGGTTATATGTTTCTGACCTGCTTTACTGCTTTTCAACTGAAGTAAATTAATGCACACACTAGCTTCTCCTCTGCTGTGCTGATTGGATCCCTGTGCCGATTAAATATTTCACACTGATAGAGGGATGCTGAAAGCACTCAGCTGGTAATGCAGTATGTACATCAGTGATACAATAGCTGACTCTCAGGTTAAAGTCAAACAAAACCCCCAGTTTGCTGCAGTTTTGATTAGAACGAGTTTCACTTTGAATTTAAATCTTGGAGCCTGCTGCAGCGATGGCTAATTAACTGAGATTGGACAGAGACAAAGAAATACATTCTTACTTCTAATGACGGGCAGGCAGGAAGTTGTCAAAGAAAAAGAAAAAGAAAGAGAAAGAAAAAGAAGAAGAAAAAAGAAAAAGGAAAAGAAAAAAGAAAAAGAAAAAGAAAAAGAAAAAGAAAAAGAAAAAGAAAAAGAGAAAAAGAAAAAGAAAAAGAAAAAGAAAAAGAAAAAAGTCTGCAGTGGCAGAACTGGAATTCAATGTTGATTTCTGTGACAAAGATCTTTTCTAACCTTCCAGATCTCAGCATCAGACCAGTGGCCAGTAGTAACAAGGAACTTGGTCCTGCAGACCCAAATCTCCACAAAATCAGAAAATACAGAAGCAGACCTTGACACTCTCTATATTATTAATACAAAACATCAATCTGACGCACCAGCATCAAAAGCTACCAAAATAGGCAGCTAAAGAAAACAAAACTGAACTAAAGAAAATTGCAATCAAAAACAAAATCCCACATGAGCACACAAGCACTGGGATATCACTGATGCATCAGGCTGAGCAGCAATTATTCTGATGCAGGTGTGCATAAATTCAGAAAGCTCTGAATCAGACTCTGATTTTCCCTTTTCATCTATTATTGCTTTGCATCCTGAGGTTAACTAAAGATGAAAAACAAAATTAACCTTGTTTTAAGTCAGTGTGTAGTTTGGCAGTAAAATCTGGTGCACCTGTGCACTACTTGCATCTAAGTGACAGGAGTGGGGGCTTCCCACTTGTTTCCAGGGCTGTAATAACACAGGGCACAGCACTGGGACAGCATCCATGGCTCAGGAAAAGCCAGGGGAAAAGGGTGAGGGACTCAGGGATCTTCCCAAAACTCAGAAAAAAAAATGTCTTGTGATTCCTGTAAGGAGCTAAGACACCAGAGTAGGACTGGAGGAAAAATAACCTGATTTATTGTGGCACTTCTCTAATTTTACCACCTGAAATGACAGGAAGAAACTGACTTATAAAAAAATCAAAACAACAAAACACAGAATGCAATCATATGAGTGAAATAATATCTGAAGGAAATGTCATTTTTCCCTCAAATCAAGTACACACTCTGAACTGATCTCAACATTGCTTTTAAAACACATAAAGCTCCATCCAGCATCCGAAATCAAAACCAAAAACACAGATGGAGCTGAAAATGCCTATTTTTCATTTGAAAATATCCAACAGCTGTCAAAACAGACACCAAATGGTAAAAAGGTGGAATAAATGCAGCAAAGAAGCAGCAATGACACAGGATAACATCTCAGCCAGAGAGAAGACAAGAACAGTGAAAAGCATGTTCACCTGCATTTATACACTTGTTTCCTTTTAGAGGTTTGAGAGGTCTGTCAAATCAAGGGAGCAGTGGTCATGAGAAAGAGATCCTTCAGTTAAAAACAAACTTTTTGCTCTGTTAGTGTGCAATATCCCATGCACTGAGACCAATGTGCTCCCAGGCATGCCAAAAAATCCTCCTTTAAATCACCATCAGACATATAAGTTTGTTTGTTTTTTGTTATACAGATAATATGTAGCTGGGGAAAAAAAAACCCAAACATTTTTGTATATATCCAGGCTGAACAGAAGTGGAAAACATACAACCAAAGCAAAAACAAATGTAAAAAACCAACAAATCTCAGGACTTGAACAGGTGCTGCAGCATGGCCACTCAGAATTGTGCATTGGCCAGGGACCATCCTTGCCATTGACCACCAGAACAGGGTTTAATAACCATGGGAATGCCTCATTTGTAGAAATCCTTGGAAGCTTCTGGGTGATTCTGAGAAATAGTTGAGCAACTTCCCAGCATCTAGCCCCATATGCAGAGTGTTTAAGCTTCTCCAGGGTGTACAGCAGTTCAAGATATTTTACCTTTTAGATAATTTTCCCTGTCTTAAGACAAATGAAAGTAATTACATATCTGTATCTTGACTTCTAAATAGGTGTTATTGAAAGGAACTTCAAAATTATGGGTTCCATAGTCTTCATCTCCCAGTCATTACCTGTGGCAGAGATGAGACTCAGAGAACAACTCTGAAAGATTCCAGGTTCACCTCAGAGGTTAGAAAAGGTTTTTTTCCTGTGTTGGTTTTCCCAGGTGTTGCAGCTGATTATTTTGTGGAAAAGAAGGCAGCACATGATGTCAAGATATTCCATAGGACAGAATCAAGGAAATACAGACTTACTAAGGTGTTTGCTCTCTGTTCCCTCAAGAAGGAGCTCTGGAGTGAAGTGAAATGTCACTGGACTGAAAAATCAAATATTAAGCTCTCTGTGCATCACTGACTGTGCCTGTAAACAGGAGCTGGCAAATTGTGTGCCCCTCTTAGGGTAAAGCAATACTAAAACACAGAATTCTCATCTGTGCACTTGGGTGAAATTTGCCTGCAAAGCACAGACAACTACAAAAATCAAACACATGGAGGGGAAAAAAATCTGCCTGCTGTGGCACACATCCTCTTAATTCTGCAATCAGTCACATGCTTGCACATTAGGCAAGTCAGAAAGGAAAATAAAGCTTGGTAAATGTGAAGAGAGAGAAAAAAAGTAGAAAAAGAAAATGGGAGGGGCAAAAAAAGAAGAGGTGGAGAATTCTGAGAAACAGAGGAATCCAGCTTGGCTGCAGATACAAAGGAGCTTTTTAAGCTCCTAACACACGGTTTTGTAACAAATAGGGTGTTAGCATGGCCAGGAGTTTTTCCAAACAAGGCATTCAGTCAGGAAAATGATGAAATAAAATAAATACAAATTGCCTCATATGTGGTAGGCTCATGTAAGTTAATTGTAATTAATTTTTAAGTCAGACTAAGTAGAATTATTATTCCAAAATAGGCTGCCTGTCATGGACTCCACTAAAGTGACACAGAGCTGTGCTAAGGGTGTTGATTTCAGCTGGAAAAGCACTGTCAAGAGAAAAAGGAAAAGGAAGTTTTTAAAAAATCATTTTTATCTCTGGTTTCCAGAGATAAAATTCCAGTCCTACTGTAAATAGGCTGAATAGTGGAATGGAAATTAATTTTTTTAGATAGTTTTGCAGGCACAGACATTGAGCACAGACCTCCCTGTGAAGAGTTGGCCTGTGTTCCACCCACTGTGAATCCCACTGCAGGCTTGGTCACACAGGAAAGCAGATGGGAGGAAGAAGGAGGAGAAAATAAATTACTTTTATTTGTATTTAATAAAATTTGGCCTACAGGCCCGATGTGACTCAGTGCTGAACATCTGGGACTGATCATAGGCTCACAAACTGAGAAGCAGTCATCTGGCTCCTAGAAACAAACACATTCAGTCCCTCTGCACCAAGGAATGCCACTTCCTTAATGATGAAACTCAACAGCCATTTTAAGCCCTTTTAATCTTTTCAGCCACACACTGTTTAACTTTTTTAGCAATTGTTAGCAAGTTTTTTTGGCTTCAGATGATGGCAAATTGCGTTTGACCTCGGGCTGGCGGCATTTGGGGTTTCCCACTGAGCTGATTCGTTGCTTGCCCCCCAAATTTCCTGGCACCATGGCAGCCCTGCAAGTCCATTTGCTGCTGATTGCATCCCTCCTGAGCAGCCTGGGAGCAGGGCAGTGCCTGGTGCAGGATGCAGCCCTGCTGAGCTACATGGACCAGCGTTTTCTGGCTCTGGAGGTAAGTGCCTGACCAGTCCTTCTGCAGCAAAAAAACTCTGCAAATGTGAGGATGTTCTGAGCCCATGGCAGGAGGGTGAATTTCCTGCTTTTTCCTATGAATGAGTAAAATCTTTGCTAAATCTTTAACTGTAATGACCCCAACTTCCCACACCATTTGTTGCAGGATATAATTCCACAATGTCATGTTTTTATTCTCTTATCGTTTGTATTTTTTTAATGACCTCAGTGAACTTAGCTAAAAATGCAAATGTTTATATAGTCACAGACCATCCTAGGGAGCAGTATAAACATTTTGTCACCAGTAGAAGTTCTGTCAAGTATTTATTAGCAAGGAGATAGAAATTTATCAGGTATTTTTCCTGTGTTTAGGTATCCCTACTTGGAAGGGTAATTTAAGACATATTCATGCAAACCAGCAGTGTATCTGCACTTTGAATAAACCCTTAACATCTGGGAGACTGAAATGCAGTCCTTTCAATTCCTTGAATTCCTTTCAATTCCTTACATAAATGTACCAATTCTTGCTTCTTTTTTATTTTATTTTACCAGTACTGCATAATGCCTCTTCAGTATTGGTGTGCTGTAATCATATATTGTTTATTTTAAATAATTGGCATGTCCCTGGCTCCTGGCTGGCATTGACAGACTTAGAGAGAAGCTCTAATTTTCCTGATTTCACATTTCTTGTTGTACAAAGCTCTCATTAGTCTTATCTTCTCAAAACAGAAGGATTAACTTGATATTCTCTTCCCATTGTGTAGACTGAGATTTAAATTTTCTTTGCCACTCTAGGAGTAACTCCACCTGGCAACTTCTATTCCTTTGTCATCCGTTAAAAATGAGGTTAAATTATTTAATTAAAAATGCCTAACCTGACATTTGGTGCAAGGGGCACAAAAGTAACAGGACAAAGAGTGAGGCAGATACCAAAGACAGCACTTGGAAAACATTTAAAATAAAGGTTTTGTAGAAAATAATTAAACAGCTTCCTGGGGACTTGTGTAAATGAGGGAGAGAGGAGGTAGCACACAGAAACCACAGCTCACAAAGCAAACCAGCCAAAGATCTGCCCAAATTCCTCATCTTCCCAAAGTGGCAGCTGGGCTACTATTTTCAGGACACCTACGAAGCAGCTGCATTGCAACAGAGAAACTGTAGTACTTAGCTTTGGAAGCACATAATTTGAATTTAGGTGTAAAGAAATAGGTTTATGGCTTTCACTGTTTGGCTTTTTGTTGGGTTTTCTCAGGTTCTTTTAGTACAGTCAATTATTTGAGGGGAAAAAAACAAAAAAAACCGACACAAAACTTCCTCAAATATAGCATTTCAGTATTTTCATTTTCACCTTTAAATGCACAAAAAATAGCCACACTAGATTCTGCCTTGGTCAGCAGAGGTGAGTTCATGTGAAATGTTCATGGCTATAGATCTCCTGCAGAAAACTCTCTGGGATTGCTTCACCAGTGGTCCTACAGGAGGAATTCCAGAAAGTTTATGGGAAGCAAGTCATCAGAGATCACGAGCCCTAATTACCCCTGTCTGCTTCCATCAGAGCACTTCTCTTTCTTTAGGCAGCAAAACAAAGTATCTGGCTGTCAGCAGCCACGCCAAGTTTAAAAATGTGGATTTTTGCCCAGACTTTTGAATTTTGTGCCGGTGTGAGACGTTCTCCTCCCACAGACACCCAGCCACAGCCCCCTGGGATGGGATAGGTGGGTTGGGGAGAAGGGAGCAGCATGGTTTGTACCAAGAGTGAGGTTGGGAGACACATCCACCCCTATCCATGTTTTTTCTCCCTGTGTTGTGACCCAAGAAGAGGCTGGAGAAATGCAACCAAGACGTGCTGGAGTACGTGGAGGAATTCCGGGAGTTTTCCAGGGCGGTGCTGTCCCGCCTGGCAGGACTGAGCTCTGGCAAGGCTGAGCTTCAGAGGCAGGTGGAGGGTCTGCTGACAAGGGTTGAGCATGCACAGAGGGACATCGACTATTTTGGATCCACCACGGATTCCAACGCCTGCGTGGAAGTGCACGAGGAGCTGCTGGAGCAGCAGCTGCTGGAAGAGGAGGAAGAAAAAAAGAGGCTCAAACTCATGTTTAATGCAAGTAAGAGCAGTTTATTTTTTCAGAACTCTGGTGTGAACCATCCCATGTGTGCATGTTGATGCAGGGATAGCAGATTTCATTGAGCTGTGTGAACACCACGGGTGAAGGCTCAGGGAAAAATCCAGCTCGGATCTTTCCCAGGCTGGGGACTTTTCTGAGAGACAAACAAGAGAAGGAAGAATGGATAACACAGATTAACACCTGGTGTTTATCACGGAGCCATGTGAGTGTCTCATGAGGTTTTGCAGAAAGCATGTTTTCAAAGAGGTGTTGCCTTCTTGGACCAATGAGTCTTTTCTGTTTTGTATTGCATGATCTAGCCTATATAAGTGTGATGGCTTTTCAGTAAATCTCTTCTTGTTGCTTTGGAAGAGATCATGTGTGTCTTGCTGTATTATTCACCATTCCTAATCAGACAGCAACACACAGGTTATTGCAAGGTTTGGGCTGTGTAAATACTGGTCTTGTAAAACCCATGTATGTGCAGGAAAGGTATATGGAAAAGGCAGTTCAAACATTTACTTTGCTGAAATTTTTGCTGCATATCAAATTAATTCTTTGGAAGTTACTTCTCATTATAAAATAAGGTAAAAATCTTTCATTACTCCCTTACAAAATAAGATAAAATCCTCTGGAGGTGTGCTCTTGCAAAGTCCCAGATAAATACATCTCTGAGCACTGCAGCTGTGCTAAGGCATTAATGGTGTTCTTTGTTTTTTGGACTAGGCAGGGTCAAAACCTCAACTCAAAAATAAATTCATGAGTTAATAAAACACTTAATTCACTTCTACAATTTGTATCTGCTTTACTGTCCTGCTCTGTCATCCTTCTCCCCTTGTCCCCTTCTTTTACTTTAATAGGAGAGCATGCTGGCTTGGCTGTAAGCAAAGTTTAGTTCTGATCTGAAAATTAGGTGTTATGGTACCCAGCGTGAAAAATATATGCACAATCTATAATTTTTTTGAACCAAATGACATTTTATAATTATCTCTACCTAAAAAAGTTGTGGTATGGATGTAAATTATGTATTATAGACATACTTAAAGTAGTCTGTTTTCTATTTATACTAGGAAGTAATGGAGAGTAAATAGTAAGAAATAAAACCTGTAAGTTTTTAAAAGTCAGTGAAAGAACTTTAGCATCATCAATTATACAATTCCACTGACCTCAGTAGAATTAGCCTGATTTAATTTTACACACAAGTTTACAATTTCTTCTTTGAACTTTTCAAGCAAATCAATGTTATGGCAGATGCTTGCAGAAGCAATCACCTATTCTGCTTCTGAGCTCTCGTCCTCCACAATTCAGTGCTCTGAATATCAATAGTTCTGTTTTCCATTTAGAGAACGTTTGAACATTCAAGATTTTTTTCAGAGAGGAAAAAAAATTGGGGATTTTTAAATTGACTGTCGTTAGGGCACTTTGAAAACTGTATCTTTCTGAGAGTTTCAGCGGGGAAAAAATGACTTTCCATTTTCCTTTGTTGGAAATTATTACTTTTAACTTTATTGTAGCAGTTCATAGTAACTTTATTTTCAATTTATTCTCTACTGTCAGTACTAGTCAGGTGGTTTTCCCATGGAATTTGATGGCAAAAGTACTCCCTGTGCAGATTTTACAGCACTCAGAAAAAGTAGGAAAATCCTCAACTCTAGAAAATAGCAGCTCTGCCTCTATGCTGTCATGTCTTAACCAGACTCTATGATTATTTTTGCTGAGTCACTTCAAAAATCTGGCAGGAAAGACTTTTTTTAAGTCCACCTTTGTTACTGGGTTTGGGTCAAGTTCACACAGAAAATAAAAATCAGACAAAAATCTGGTTATTTCCCCTGCAGAGTAGGGCACTGCTAAGGCTGCCTTGGGTTTTTGATTCAGCAGCTTTAATTTTTAAATTTAATTTTTTTTTAATCTGTCTAATCAATAAATGTTAAGTTTGAGAAATCTGGTGTGGCTTGCTCAGGGGAGGCACTTCCAGAGTGAGGGAAAAAAAACATCCACGCTGTAGCAATATCCAAAAGCTTTGATTAGAGGTTATCAGCACACACAAATGACATAAAGATTGCTTTCCACAGGCAACTGGAGTCTTGCCACTGACTTCAATAGGTTCATATCAGGCCAAACAGGGGGGCTGGTTTTGCTTTCTCCATTTCATCTGCTGCCAGAACTTCCTGCCTCAGAGCTTTGTTTGTCCTGTTTACTGGAATGGCTGCACTCCACTGAAAGCAATTCTTTAAACTCCAAATTACTCTTGTAATTCATGAGTGCCTTTGGTAAACAAGATTGTTAATATGCTTTGCAATAGTTGTTTGTTTTGTTGTTTTTTTTTTTTTTTTTCCCTGGAAAGGATGCTGCTTGATAAAGATCTCAGAGTCTGCATGCCTGAGTCCTCACAGGCTTGGTGCTTTTTGGTCTGAAACAGCCCTGCAGAGTGCCCAGAGTTTTGGCTTTCTGTTATGCTGATCTTTTTTCATTTCTATTTATACTAAAAATGCATAAAAAAGAGGCTACCTAAGGATAAGACCAGCCCTGAAACAAAAAATACTATGCAAGTGGATAATGGATTTAAATTTGTTTGCTTCCAACAAGAAATAAACTTGATTACTTTACTGTGCTGATGTAAACCAGAAGTCAATTCTCTGCAGTAAAAATTATAGTCCTGTAAAAGGGCAGACAAGAATAATCACAAAATCATTAACTGTGCTCTTGGTCTCCTCTCAGACACACAAATATCCAAATACATATATCCAAATATCCAAATAGAACAGTGTTGGGCTTTGTGTTTTGGATAACACTGGTGTAATAGGACACAACCCAACATTTTATAAGTAGATGAAGACACCACAGTTTTCTCAGCAGGAATATGTCACAAAAAACTATTTTCAGCACCACTTACCACAGCCACACTGCTGACACTTTAATGATGTATTGACTCTGGTCCTAGAGATGAATTAAAATGAAACTAAGTAATTCAAGGAAAGGAAGCTAGAAAATTTACAGATATTCTAATTTTTTTTTTTTTTTTGTCTTTGGGTATTTCCCTGCAGGTTGTGACCTCATGCTTGCAGGTATTAGGTCCCTGAAGGTGGTGAAGAAGACTGGAGCAAAGCACGGCTCTTGGATGAAAGACCCTGGCAAAAAGCACGCCAAGATTTATTTATTAAGTGGCTCTGTAAACAATGTGATTTTGGAATTTGCAAACATCATGGCTTTCATGGAGGACAACCAGAGCCTGAAGGCTCGCAGAGTCCCCTTGCCACTGCCCTGGGAAGGAACTGGCCACGTCATCTACCAGGGTTTCCTCTTCTACCACAGGCACGGCTCCTTGAACGAAATCATCAAATTCAACATACAGAGGAGAAAGGTAGCTGGCCAGATGCTGCTGCCAGGGGCTGGGAGGATTCCTGCCTACCAGCTCTCTGCACACACCAAAATAGACCTGGCTGTGGACGAGCAGGGGCTGTGGGCTCTGCATGCAGAGCCAGAGACCGGGGGGAACATCGTCATCACCAAAATCAACGCGGCAGCCCTGGCTGTGGAGCACAGCTGGGACACCCCCTGCAGCAGCAGGGGTGCTGAGGCTGCTTTCATGGCCTGCAACACCCTCCACGTGCTCTACAACTCCCCTTCTGGGGGCTCCTCCCGCGTCCTGTGTGTTTATGATGTGCTGGGTGCTCACACAAACCCGGGGCTGCAGCTCCCCAAGCGCCAGGGCAGCCACTCCTCTGTGCACTACAACCCCAAAGAAAAGCAGCTCTTTGCCTGGGGTGATGGCTCCCAGATAATTTACAAGCTTCACACAGAGCAAAAACTTTAAAAGCTTCAGCAGCTTTCAAAAGCCACCAGTCCCAGGTCAACACAGCCATAAATATGTACTAAAATCTCATTATTCCCATCTGTTAAAACTTTCATCCATTTTACATAACACTTATGTACCCCAGTAATCTTCATGCCCAATAAAGAATATGTGAAGACTTAATATAAATTTCATGATGGCTAAATACCACACATGCACAATTCCCCTCCTTCCCTGCCCTGGTTTAGGGCAAATTTAGGGAGAAAACCTCTGAATGGGGTCCCTTTAGGAAACAGATTCAAGCAACTGGTTCAGGGAAATATTTCCTTGGAGAGAAGTGGAAAAAAAAAAAGGGCAGTGGAAATAGGACACCCCCTCACATTAGTCTTAAAGTCTAAAGTTAATTAAAAAAAAATAATAATAGCCCATTGCTGACAGGTTGTCTTCCTATTGAAACTATGTTTTCTGCTGCAATGCCATGGAAATCAAATCAGAAATCCTTCCTGTCCCAAACACAGCCTTCACAACTCTGAAGATCCTTGTAGAAAACCTTCTGTCATGCAATATGAAATCACATGCTTCCAGAGAAATTAGATATAAGTTTTAACAGGAGTGATTTATTTCACCACAAAGGTGTAGGAATATTCACCCCCACAAACAGGGTTTGTATTTAACACAGAACTCTTGTACATCACATCAAAGGTACTGCTACTCATTGAACTTTTAGACTATTCATGAAAATTCTACATTTCTTATCCATGTAGGTGCACAGACCACTGCTGATCCTGCCAGCACGTTAGCTGCAGCCAAATATTCATTTTATCAGCTTCAAGTTGCCACTTCTCACTAATTTTTGAGCATATCACTGTGTGTGTGTCAGAAGGAACATTCCCAGGTGAACTCTTCTGGATCACACACTACTTTTAAAGGTTTTACCTGTCACTCTTTGGTGGTTTTTTTCTCATTTGGTTTCTTTCAGCAACTGCTTGTGAGGCATTTTCCCCAATGTTTCAGGTCACTTCCATTGATCATAGCAGAATCTTTCTCATCCCATCCTCACCTCCAGGAAAAGGTGGTTCAGATGAGCACAATAGTGGCATGGCACTGCTCAGTCCTGGGTTTGTGGGTCATAGATAAACTCCAGGTGTTTTTGTTTCAAAAATAGTGTTTAAAATGTTAGATAATGTTTAAAAGAAATATGCTTTTAATGTGAAATACAGATATGGACTGTATTTCTTATTTATTTTAATGACAGCTGCATTTGTCTAATAGCAAGCAAACAAACACACCAAAAAAATCCCCTCTGAAAAACCACAAATAATGGTACTTGAAAAGCAATCTACAGCTGTTGCTACAGCAAACCCATTTTGTTCATTAGGCTCAGAGAGCTGTTGTTCTGTTTAAAAATAGCCTCCAGAGAACAGCCAAACATCAGGGAATGATTCAAAAAAGGAGTTTCAGAGCACAATTAGGAGTGTATAGACACACCAGTGATACTCTCTGCCTTCAGCAAAAGGAATTTTTTCATTCTAAGCAGGTTTGGTGACTCTGCAGAGAGGGGATGCACAGCTGCAGACATCCCCAGGCTGGCAGGGAGAAGGGCTGGCACTGCTTTCCTGCTTTAACCTGTGGGTTAAAGGCATTAAAAAAAGTTTAAAAAAGTAAAGCCTTTTATTCCTCATCTGTAAAACCAAAAGCATGTAAATACAAAATGGTATCAGCCACCTCTGGAATGCTGTGAGAACTTTTACTGGAAAGGATGTGTAACTTTATTTTATTTAAGGAGTAAAGTCTTTGGATGTAAATATGGAATGATTCTGCCTTTTAGGAATGGGGTTATTGGGATGTGCTTTGTGCCTCATTATTACACAGCAGGGAAAGCCCATGCCACTCTTCTACAGAAAGATTTTAATGTGAAATCCTCAAAAGTTCAGGCAGGTTCTTCTCTGAGCCGTGTTGCCTTGGAAATCCAAATTTCATGATGAATTAAAGCCCGAGGGGGGGGGTGAAGCACCCAGAAATCCCATCAGCAGCAGAGAGATGTTATAAATACATATTATGGTATTGGCTTTTCACAAATATTAGGGTAGATACTGTATGTGGGGTGTTGAAATGGTTTTTAAATACAGATTTCTTTAGGAGTGACATAAGCTGATAAAGTGTATTTGTAGTAAGTGAACTGCCTGCTTATTGAGTAACAGCCAGTGAAGACACCTGCTACTGATACACAGCTACCAGCAGAAATTAAAGACCACAGCCCAATTTAAGACTGATTAAAAAAAAAAAATTAAAACCACAGCCAAGAAACATTCTCTAAAAAAGCAGACTCAAGGAGGGGCCATGTAAAACAGTTCTTGGGCCAGGGGCAGGGGCTGGCATCCTTTGGGCCACTGTGCCTGCACCACCAGGAGTCTGTGGGAGCCACTGAGGGAAGTTCTTCAGCCCTGCAGGAGGAGGAGGGTGAGCAATTTTCAGTCTGAGGTTCACTCTTGCTCTGTTTTATAGTTTTAAGATGAACTTCCAAGCTGATTTTGTTTTTCTCAATCCCTATTGACATTTTAGCGTCCCATGCTGTAACACTGGTGTTTGTACCACTTAATTGGTGCCTTGTCTGAAGTTTCTTCTGTCTTCACTCAAAGCCAGGACTAAAAGCACAAAGGACAAGAATTTCTCATGTTTGGGCTTGGTTGTTAAATCTTATCTAAAGTACAGAGAGTTCTGCAACATTTCTAGCTACCAGCTAAAAGTGAGCAAAATGGAGATGAATCCAGCTGCTACAAGGTCTCTTAAAGCTAAAAAGTCCAACAGAGAATTAACACCTATATTACTTATACTTTTAACCCAATAACCAAACTCCTGTGACCCTCAGTGCAGCACTAACTGTCCAACCAGAACTGCCTGAAATCATGAAGAAGAAGGAAGAAGACAGAAAGAGACAACACCCAAACCCCTCCATCTTGTCCCATACCTATCACTATATTATAAAAACCTCAAATTTAAAACCCTTCACCATGTGAAATTACACTTCTATTTAACTACACACCCGTGATTTTAACTCCATCACTCAAATTTGGAAGCCTTCTCCAAGGTCTCAGGTCAAAAGCAGTGTTTTCCAGGGGGTCAGTGCCAGAAAGTACAGAAAGCTGAAAAATCCCAGATTTCTGGGATCCAACATTATCCCTGGAGCCCAGCAGCTCCAGGAGCTTCCAAAGAGGAATTCTTCTGGAAGGAAGGTGAAGGGCCTCTGTCCCACTGTCCATCAGCACAACTTCTTTACAGCCCTAGGGCTCCTGCAAAGCCTGCAGCCTGCAATGCTTCCTCTTTTTTGTCCTAAAATGCACCAAAAATGTGACTTTTGGTGAGGACTGGAATGGCTGGGAGGAGATTTCTACTCTCAGCACTGAGCTCTTGGTGAAAAATGTGGTAGAGTTTCCCTCTTGCTTCCCTTCTCTGCTCTCCTTTCGTTAAACAGAGGCAATTTGGAGCTGAAATATTTATAAATGATTTAGCCTTGTGCTGGGCTGAGCCACTGAAAGAATCATTGGTTCTCCCCCATACAAGGACTTCACACCAGTGGGGATTTGGACACGGGGAGGGCAGATCTTTTGAAGTCCCCCTTGTAGGTTGTATCCTCCCCCTACTCCTTCCATCTGCAGGAAAATGCAGTAATTCACCTGTCCCCATTCCTGGATTATTTTCAGGCACTGAAGAGCTTGACCACTCACTGTTAATCAATAGAGTTGGAGTGTAGCCATCAGTCTATTACTGTTTCAAGCTTCTTCAAAGCAGAACATGTCTGGAAAAATGAAAGGCAGAGATGAAATACACACATTTCCCTGGTAATATTTCAGAGGCAAGGGCACAGCAGTAGCTTTCTTTTTTAAGCCTGTACCCTATATATAAAATATATTTGAGGGATTTGGAGAATGAAGAAAAATTAAAATAATTAAGGAGCTGACAGAACTGATTTAGAGTCAGGGGAAGCAGGCAAAGAATGAAACGTGTGCAGTGTGGTGGAGCAGGGCTGGCAGGGATGGAGGGGACCTGAGGGAAGAACCTGGTTCTGTTCCAGGGATGTGCTGGGCCAACACATTTCCACCTTCATCCAGGGATGCTCTGACCCGGTGGGAAAGCAGGAGCAGCTTCCTGAGGGTGCCAACACCCATCCTGAGGAGTGCTGTGACCCAGAGCTTTCCAAATTCAAAGCCCACCCAGGGCTCAGGCTGCGGTTGTGACATTCTCAGGTGCCACACTGAGACCCTGCCCAGGCAGGTGAGGTCTCTTGGAGCAGCCAATGCAAAAGATGTAAAATTCCCAACAGAGGGAACAGTTTCCTTTGGCATGGTGGCATTTGGGCTGGGCTGGCCACACCTGCACCTCTCTGCTCCCTCCAGGTGACATCCAACCTTCACCAGCACAGGAGAAAAGCTGAGAGAGCCCAGGCCAGGCAAGGGTGGGGTGTGCAAAGCCTCTCCCAAAGTCCTGGGTTATTTTGGGAAGGCAGCAGCTCTGTGCTCGAGGCAGCAGATGGAGGATGCATAATTTAAAATAGGAGTGACCAGAGGAAGGTTTTTCCATCTGTTCTCCAAGCACTTGGACAAATCCTCTCACGTCCAGTGGGGCTCCCCCAGGAGCTGCACTGCCAGTGGAACAAGCTCTGCAAAGCCAAACTTCACAGGCCCTTCCTGCTCTCTGGTAGAGGACAACCCTCCTCTATCCATTCCAAGAACCTCTTGGGAGCAAGAATCCTAAATTGGCATGTTAGCCCGTCCTCGTCTGGATTAGGAACACAGAAAAAAAAATCCAACAATATTTGATGTTTCCCAGGGAGCAACTTTATCTGCACCCTCAGTCTGGCAGTCAAGAGCCCTTCAAAAAACAAACAAACAAACAAACAAACAAACAAAAAAACAACAACAAAAAACCAAACCCAAAACAAACAAAAAAATAAAACCAAACCAAACAAACCAAAAAACCCCCTCAAACAAACAAACAAAAACCAAAGCAAACCAAACCAAACCTAAAAATCAAATCAAAACAAAACAAACAAACAAACAACAAAACCAAAAAAAACCAGTTTAATTTCAGTGTAGCAACCAGCCCTTTCTGTCCTGCAGAAGTGAATTCAGGTATCTGGAGTTGAGCACATGAACCTTTCAGAGATTTGACACAGGAGATGGTTCTGGACATCTTTCACTGAAATGTCTGAATTTTCCCACAGGAATTCATAGAACCATAGAATGGTTTGGGTTGGAAAGGACTTTGAAGATCCTCTGGTTTCAAACCACCTGCCCTGGGCAGAGACACTTTCCACTAGACTTGAAATTATTTTGGAATGAGAAATATTTTGTGAGGAAGACATTTCAACACACAACTTTGGAGATCCTGAAGTGCTGCTTTGAGCAGCTTAGAATCAAGATTTCCAGACATCCCATTCATCCACCTTCTCTTTGAGTGCCTCCAGATCCACTTTTACTTCATTTGGACACCAAGGATGCCATTCCTGCAGTGATGAGCTTCACAAATCTATCTTCTGGTGGAGTTTTGCCTCATCTCCCTCACAGAGATCAGCCCACATCCTTTATTTCCAATGCCTGCCTCCATCCCAAGGAAGTGCTTTTCCTCTAACGTGATTAGGTACTCACTGGCAAGCTGCATAGAAAGCAAAAAATTGGGGTGGAAAAGTGGATTTTCCAGTGGTGAGAGCAAAGTGCACGCTGGCCTCGCTTCAAAATGATTGTGCAGCTGAAATATCTGTGGTGTGAGAGATGCAGAGAGAGAGACTCATCCTCATCCTCATCCTCATCCTCATCCTCATCCTCATCTTCATCCTCTCCTCATCCTCATCCTCTCCTCATCCTCATCCTCATCCTCATCCTCTCCTCATCCTCATCCTCATCCTCATCCACATCCACTCCTCTCATCCTCATCCTCATCCTCATCCTCATCCTCATCCTCATCCTCTCCACAACCTCCTCCTCTCCTCCTCCTCTCCTCCTCCTCCTCCTGCTGCTGCAGGGACACATTTTCCCTTAAGGAAGTTGGTGAAGGTCACTGCTCACTCAGATCTGTTTGGCCCCTTGAAAGCCGCCGTGGGCTATCATCCTCCTCACGCCTTTCGCAGCCTGGACCATCTGGACAGCTCAGAAGAGGCATCTGCTCCCTCTGGTTCCTTGCTGGGATGGAGGCAGGAGCTGGTGGAGTTTATTCTGCAGCTCTGATCCCACAGCACGGAGTCACCCAGAGCTGCTTTGGTCACAGGATGTGTCTGGAGCATGGGCAGAGACCTCAGAGAATCGATGCTCTCACAGGTCTTCTCCAACCTAAATGATTCCAGGGAGGATTGAGGAGATCCTGAGGGCAGCACCACTGTCATGGGTCTAAAATGGACAGGTTGGACAGGGCTTGGAGCAACCTGGCCCAGTGGGAAGTGTCTCTGCCCAGGGCAGGGGTTGGAATGAGATCTTTAAGGTCCCTTCCAAACCCCAAACCATTCCATGATTCTGAGATAATCCCAAGGGCTTCAATGAGCTGCATGTGGCTGGAAATGGAATGGGGCAGGGTGAGGAAAGGCACTGATGCAGGGACAACAGCTGACCCTGTGAAAACCTCAAAAGAGGTTGTGCCCACCGAGAGAGCAGCCAGAAAGATCTGAGCACCTCCTCTGAGGCAGAGCCCAACCTCAGACCCTCCTCTGGAGGCTTTTTCCAAACCTGTTTCTGATCCCTGCTCCCAGAGAGAGCCTGAAATGCTCAGGCAAGTTCCAAGCATTTTCCCAGCCTTTAGTGCTTCCTGGCTACCAACCTAAATTCTTAATCCTTAGTGGGTAGTGAGTACCTCCAGTCAGTCCTGCAGTCACCAAAAATGCTTTAATTGTGGGAAGCTGATCTTTTCCTTTCCTCCTTTATCCCAGTTTTACCATTCCTCCTGCTTTGTGCTGTCTAAATGTTAAGTCTTTTTCCCACTTGGATGCACTGTCCAACTCCTCAAGGTCCTTTTTAGTGGAAAGGACCTGAGTGTGGACACCAAACCACATCCAAGACCAGCATGGAGCCTGTGTGAATCCTCCAGTCCCTCACTTTCACCTCAAGAAAGAGAAGAATCCAACCAGAAGAAACCAAAGAATCCAACCAGAAGAAACCAAACCATCCAATTCTCCACCATCTGGCCTGGAGATTGGGAAGGAAGATTCTGTCACAGTCCTCCTGGCTTGTTTTACCAGCTGATGTCCAGATAACCCCAGTGCCCATCAGCACTGCTGGAAACTTCAGAGAGGACCAGAGGATGACCCTGCAGAAGGTCTGCTCCTACCAGCTCCCTCATCCAGGAACTGATGAAATGCCCAACAATCTCATTTTCCCTTTTGTTTTTTTCTTTTGAATGCTTGAGACAACTTTCTACTGTGGATGAGTTGCTGACAGGTTTTATTTCCACTTTTTTTTTCTTTTCCTGGACCACGGATCAAGTAGGTGCAGCTTCATGTATAAAATAACAGCTCATCGCCTTTTAACTCACTGAAAAAACTCCAGCTGCCTCAGCAACCCCTTGCTGCCTCCAGGCCATAATGCTGGGAAGCAGAAAGGTGGAAAAAACAACAAGGAAAGGGAATTTTACCATAATAAATGCCAATGCATTTAAGGAGCACATGTTTGCTTTCACTGGGCTCAGTTCCAGCGTGTGTTCTCTTAATTACCCAGAGCTGGGACCTCTCCTGGGGTGGATCCAGTGCCAGGGGCTGCATCAGATGGAGCTGAGCTGGGTCATTTTTTTTGGCTACAGCTGCTTGGAAGTGTATTTCCTGAAGTGGCTTCCCTTTGGGAATGGGAAGATGTTTGTAGGGAGGAGGGAAATTGAAAAGGATGGCTTTGCCTGGGAATGTCTGTCCCTGTAAAACAAAACAAGGGAGACAGCCCCTGCTTGGAAGTTACTTGTTTCTGGGGCTTATCACACTCATTTGACACCAGTGTTATCAGATTAGGGTCTCTCTGTTAGTGGCAGTTGGAAGCTATCAGAATAAAACAGCTCAAAGGCATTTCCAAGCTGGACGTTCCTTCCACAGGGAAATTCTTACTTTTCACCTTTTCACAGCAAAACCTTGCTCTGAATTTCACAGGAAAAATTCCAGTCTCCACCTTGTGCTGCTGCTGACCCTCAAAAAAGGGGGAAGGGATGCTCAGTGATTCCCAAAAATGATGTGCAGCCTCCTCTCCTATGCACATCCCCTCCAGCAGCACCCAGCTCTTCCCCTGGACTTCCTGCCCTGCAGCATCTCACTGCCCTGCAAGGGGAGAGTTTGCCCTACAGAAGGACAATTTTCCTTTCCCTGGGAATATTTACAGTGGGGAGAATGAGCTGGATGCAGCAGAGGCCTAGGGAGAATTGGGCAATGGTGGTGAGAGTTCTCCTGCTCTTCTTCGTGCCCTGGGGGATTGCTGGGAGCCTGGGGCCACCCTGGCAAAGTAAAACAGAGCTTAGGGAGCTCATTTAACAAATTGAATCTTTTACCTCTCCTCAGGAGCATTGCCTCCTCTGGCAGCCTTAGGCAGGATCTGAAGTGTCCTGCTCTGTGCCTTTAACATCCCTAAAACCTACACATATATATATATAAAAATATATATATTCATATATATAGATAGATAGATATTGATGATATAGATACAGATATAGATATAGATATAGATATAGATACAGATTAGATATAGATATAGATATAGATATAGATATAGATATAGATATAGACATAGATATAGATACAGATTAGATATAGATGATATAGATATAGATATAGATATAGATATAGATATAGATATAGATTAGATATAGATATAGATATAGATATAGATATAGATATAGATATAGATATAGATATCTCCTGTTTGCCAGGAGTTTAGGCTGGAAATTTCTGGAAAATTAATCAAATAATATGTAATTATGTGATTTCCTACAGCTGATGGCACACACAGCAGTGAATGCTTGCCATCCACTAATCAGAGAGTGGAGAAATTCCAGAGCTGCTTGTGTCTGGCTTGGATCTGGAGGGAAGCAGGGCAGAGGGGATGCCCTGGGATGGGAATGTGCTGCAGCAGGTCCAGGTCCCCCAGGGTGGAGGGGGAAGGTGAGCAAGCAGCTTTGCTGGGAGCACTGGGAGAAGCCTCTGGGGGCTGTCCCTGATTAATGTATTTGCAGGAAAACCACCCCAAAAGGGCTGTGCAGACTTGGGAAGGTTCCATGTGTGCAAACACGCCTCAGCTGGCGTGCTGAGATGTGTCTGAGCAGGTAGGAGGGGAGCTGAGTCAGAATTGCTGTCATTTCTCTAATTTCTCATTTAGCTTTGTGCTGGTTTTACACCACCTTACCTCGTGGGTGAAACTGCAGCCAGAAATGCCAGGTTGGGATCATTACTGCAGCTAAAATCCAGCTCTGTGGAGGAAGAGGAGCTGTCAGCAGTGGCTGGGGAGGATCTGGAAGGATAAACTGGACTGGAATGTTCCTGCCAGGGCAGCCCCTTTTCCCTGAGATCCACCTGAGAGAGGCAGCTGGGTCTGAGCACCAGAGCTGGGTGCAGAATTGCAGAATTCTGCTCTGAATATTCTGCACTGTCCTGGTTTGAGGGACAGGTGTCTGCCAATAAAGGTAGAAGCTTCTCTTTGAAATGGAGAATGTAAATCTCCTTCTTCCAAATTATTATTATAATTTTGAAATTAAGGGGCCCTCAGGCAAAAATATGGGAATTAGGAGTAACAGTTCTTCACTAGGAAAATTAAAATAGAAATACAGTATTACAAAGAACAATCCCAAACACTGCCAGAGTCAGAATCCAAGCTGACACCCGTCAGTCAGTCAGGGT
>JAOTQP010000870.1:58504552-58519843 GCA_026413545.1 Cichladusa arquata | reverse complement strand
GTAGATGTTCTGTTAGCCAAACACAGGATTTTTAAGAAAGGGGCTCTCAACAGTGAGAAATCACACCATTCCAGGTGGAATGTGTTGGATTTCACCAGACTTTGTGGCTTATTTTCCTTCCCACTGAAGGTCTCTGTGTGTAATATTTGCACAGGCTGGTTATAAGGAGGTGCTCCATCCAAGTGAAGTGCTGAGTCACGGGAAAAGGCATTGTTTGATTTTTAATTTTTTTTTTCTTTTAAAGTGACTTTAACAGTTAGTCTGATCTGTAGAAACTGTGTAATTAGGAAACCTGTCAACCTGGGGAAAGAGGGAAGAGACTGTTAAAAAATCATTTATAAAAAAGGAAGCACCTTTGTAGCTGCTTAGTTGGCAATACATTGTATTTTGGGCTTTTCTGAGTATTTAATAGTGTGGATGGTGGTCTGCACTGAATTCTTCCATAAAGGGTTTTATTACTGTTGGGAAATGTCAGAAAACTGGCTGGGATGGCTCTGAAGACCACTGGGATCTTAGATGGCCAGATGTCACCAGATGACCAAATTTTTGGTTCGAGGTTTCACACTCTGTTTCTGCAGCCTTCTAAAGTTGCCAAGCTGCTATCACAGTTTCCCTGTCATGTGAAATTTAAACTTCCCAAATGTCTTTGATTTGATGTTGATAGAGAGGTGACACTGTGGGAAACTTCATGGAAATGAAATAAAAAGGAAAGTAAAACAAGTTACTTGAAATCTAACAAGCAAACTTTGACACTAAATGCTGAAATAACTTCAGGTCCTACACCAGCCTATTTTTGTGGCATTACAACTGTGGTTTTCTTCTATTAAGTGGTTTGGGGTTTTTTCCCATATAGAGACCCATGCAAAATGCAAGATGAAAGAGACCTTGGAAGGGAAATATGAAAAATATCATATAAAATACAGCATGAACTGGAGAAAAAGTATATGTTTCTAAGTTTTTGGTCGTAATAGTTCTTAAGTGTTTTCAGAAAATAAGTGTTCAGTCTTCTGTGTGTGAAGGAGTTGTTTTTTGGGTTTTTTTTGTAGCAAGTTTCCATTTACCATTTTGTATCACAGTGTGGTAGTCAATGCTGCTGCTTTGTACACAAGTGCTTCTAATAGTCCCAGCACAGAGAATGTATCCAGTCTTTCTAAGGTGTGACTCCAAGTTAGAGCTGTTGGTTCTAAGCCTCTTCACCAAAACCTTTTGAACACTTGCAGACACCGGGCCACAGCATATTAGGAATATATTCCATTTTGTGTCATTTTCTTTGTTACTGCAGATTTTTCAGTGTTCTTTTAAACACAAGTCCACTTGTGTCCTGTAAGTAAATTAAGCTCAGTTTATAAAAGAGCCTTTGTCATCTTCTAGCACTATCATCCCCCAAAAGAGTCCCCATGCCTCTTGTATGTTGTGGTGTTTAGGTGCATCATTTATTCATTGGAGTGAATTGTTTTTCTTTTGAGCTAAATGTGATTTAAACTATTCTAAGGCCTTCTACCACTGATTAAATGAAGTAATGTACCTTTCAAAGGGATTTATATTGTGTAAATAATTTCAAACTGCAACAATAAAGTTGGTTTCTAATGGCACTGTTAGTATATATTGTGATGACTTTGCTTTCCCCAGGTTTGAAAACTCTCAATACAGAATAGTCAAGACTTCTTATTAATTTGTGTCCAAATGCATACCTCTCCATGGATTGACAATGCAGCTGAAAAGAAATATTTTGAGCCAGAATTTGGCTTGCACAAAGTGAACTGTTAACAGTTTTGCATATTAAATAGGCTTTGGTCATTGTCTGCTGAAATTTAGTGTGGGAGACAGGAATTAGATGGAACATGGCTGTCAGGAGGGATCACTGTCATTGAGGAAAAGGAGGAAAGCGTGCAAAGTTAGGGCTGTACTGAAGTTTAATTTATGCCTCATAAGTGCTATTTTAACTCTGGGGGACCATTTTATAGGCTGATCCACGATGCTGAAAATAAGCTCTGCATCCAGTGCCAGTGGCACAGGGTTGGATGCTTGCGGATCAACTGGAATGTATTCAAGGCCAGATTGGATGGGGCTCTGAGCAACCTGGGGCAGTAGAAAAGTGTCCCAGCCCATGGCATGGAGTTGGAACTGGATGGCCTTTTAGGATTCCTTCAAATCATTCTATGATTTCAATTTATTAGGAAACACTCAGACTATGACTGGGCTTCTGGGGTTACTGTATTGCTGCTTAGAGCCAAGAGATGGTTTATCTCTGGCATCCACTGCTCAAATCCTCAAAAGTTCCATAGAGAGGGCTAATCTGTGGCTAATCATTGTTCACTTTTATAGTTCAGGGGACAGGAGATCTGTGCTGATGAATCAATCCAAAGTAACCTGCAATCTTTCTTTTCTTTCCTAAGTAAAAATCCTTCATTCACGGTTTGACCAGAAAATTCAGAGTAAGCTCTGATATAGAAGTTGTCCATGGGAAGTAATGAGGTTTTTAAGGCCACCTCAGAAAATATGGTCCTGAATAGGTTATTAGTTCTTCTGTAGATGAAGAACAAAATACAGACATAAAATAGGAGGGGAAACAATGGCATGTGTAGTGGACTCCAGTGCCTAGCATATTTAAATGCCAGATAAATAAAGTTGTGCACTCCCAGGAGTCTTCCTGAGTAAATTCAAAATAGCACATTTAGCCTTAATAACAATACAAAGCTGATTTAGGTTATTTAGGATGTATCTAGGATTATAGGTTAATATATTTAACATATATAGATACAGTAATTATATCTATATATGTTTCCTTCCCATTTCTTGTTAATATTCCCTACAACCAATCAGCAGTTTACTCTCATCCTGGTCTCTTGCTGTGCTGTTTAGAATAAAGTTGCTCATCTAGTTTTTAGATTTTTAGGAGTGTGAAAGGATCAATATATAAAATCATTGAAGTAATAGTACTTGCCTGTGAGGCCAAAGGTGATGTCTACTTGAAACTATTTTCTGGCTGACCAGGTGTTCTGCTAATTAATAGGGGTGATTTAAAGAACACAGATGCCAATGGAAAGAGTGGTCTTATTTTACTATGAATGTAAAGACAACACAAAAGTAAAATGATAGATCCTATAAATCCTATAAATTGTTGGCTTTAGCAACAATTAAGCAAGGTAATGCACCTAATCATTAGTATTAGAGAGAGAGGGTAGTGATTGAGAAAGATAGATACATCACCAATTGCCTAAATACCTTACCATCATCCAGAGTTTCACAGTGAGGACCTGGAGAACCCTTCCCAGCAATTGGGAAAATCCTACACAGTGCATCCACCCATAGGTGAGGTCTCCAAATTCACCCCGAAAGTGGGTCCAGCTTTTGTAGGCTCCAGTCAGCAAGTCAAAGTGGCTTGATTATATTTTTAGCACAGAAACTCCTGGATTTGATGGCACACATCCTGACCAGCAGGGGCCAGGGCTTGGCCAGAGCCCAGACCTCGGATGGAAGGGTTTCCCCTAAAATATCCTACAACCAAGTCTCTGTTCATGTCAGTTGGGAAAATTTCTTAAAATGCTACATTTCTGGCAGATAACTACACAAGGTCATGTGGAAGTTTCTAAAGCAATCAGTTTGGTGTTAAACAGCATAAGTGTCTCAGTCGTCTCTTTTTAGCTAAAGTATACTGGTGGTGTCAGTCACATATTGACCAGGGTCCATCTTGTAAGTCAACTGTGGCTGAGGCACCTGCTGCTCAGGCCTAAGCACATCAGTGGGATTTCTCATACTATTAGAGCAGTTTTTCATATCCTCATGCAGTGTCCAGCTGTTGTTGCTCTGGCATGACTACATTTGTACCTTGTGTTTTTGCACCACATCCCTCACGTCAGTTTTGTTCACGTGCTATCTCCCACAGGCTGCTGACAGGTTGCTTTCCCTACCTTGGGCCAGGTGCTCAGGATACCAGTTCGAGGCTCTGCAGCCTCCATGCTGAGAGTGATTTCTCCAATTCTGCAGCTCTCTGCTGAGCTGCTTGTGTTTGTGCTCCTGAACACATTGCAGACAAAATGCACTGACTTTAGCTAACACCTCTGAGTTCACCTAAAATAAGTGGTAACAGAATGAAGCTTGTACCTGTGGAGAGACCAAAGAGGATTATTTAGTTCTCTCAAGCGCAGCAAAGATTAACTTTAAAGTACCTATTTTTAAACACACTCAGTCACATCCTTGCTAAGTGAGTATGAAATGTCACAAAACAAAAGCAAGAGTGGTTTATACCTAGGATGAACTAAGCCAGAAAGGACATATATGTATTTTTAGTTAAATTTAGCAGTGTGTTGGAGTTGGTACTAGTGACTGTGCAAAGTGCAAGGCATGAAGAACTGTACTCAGAGTGTGGATGCATGTGAATACCACTATGTATCTCTGTGTATATGGTATATGTATGCATGTACCTATATATATATATGTGTGTATACCCATACACACACACACATACATGGTTTTCCTGATAGTGTTCTATATTTGTTGACCAGTTATTTGGAAAAATAATCTTTAAATTATGAAGGTGTATATGTTGGGGTTAGAAGTCACATAATTCTTAATTCTGTGCTTCATCTGTTTATCCACTCTAGGGTTGTTAACTGTGTCAATAGTTACCTGAGAGGGGCGCTTCAAGAGCAGTCCAGGGCAGGCAGTGATACTGTACCCATCATTTGAAGCCCTAAAGAAACAATTCCCAGTATTTCTAAGTGATGTATTTAAGACTTTCTTGGACCCGCCAGGATATCTACTCTCCATAGCTGATCACAGTAGATTATGCAGCATATTTCAGACCTTTTTCTGTCACCTCCTTAATGTTGGGACACAGAACTGCTTGCACTGTCTGTGCCCATGGAAGCTCGCTTGCCATCTTTAGAGATAAGTGTAGCTTCTAATGTTGGTGCCAATGAATTGCTCCCCATGAAGAAAATAAAACAGCAAAGGGAAAAGTGCAAGAAGAAATATTTGAATCAGCAATGAGGTAGAGCAGCACTGATTATTGTGCTTGTGTGTCATAATGAGTTTATTAGTGCACTTGTGAAACATATTATAGATTACCAATATTTACAATACTGATGTTTTGTACATCTTTTGTTGCAGAGGTGACTTTTTTGCAAGGGCCTGACTTTTTTCAACAAGCTTGTATTGCCTGTCAAGAATTTTCATGTTGACTCTTGGAAACCTGCTGCAGAGCCTTCCCTGTTTACTAAACAGTCCTGTTGCCTTCTTCCTTTAGCAGGTAAGCACGTGTTTCTGCAGTACTAATTCCAGCTGGAAAATGTTTCCAAATTCAGACACCTGGAGAGTTCGTTTAAGGAGAGGGTTAACATCTCTCCTCCAAAATTTCTGCAGCAGGAAAATACCTGAATAGTAGTGCAGTACTTTGAAGTCTTTAGCATCAGTACATGTCAGTCTGCATCCATCTAGCTTTAATGCAACTCAAAAAAATGCTATGCATGAACTTTCAGTTGGGAATCTATTTACAGCTGAGTCAGGATTGTGAGCAAGCAATATAGAAATTTGTTTGAATTGTTGCTATTTGAGAGAAGGCTCTAAATAACTTTGTGTACTTGAGGAAAAAAGCCCTGAAGGGGGAGAGCCAGAGTGGGTGATGGAAAAGCTGGGGTGTCACCCACCACAGTGCCCTCAAGCTGAACAAGAGCGTTCAGCTACTGTTCACCAAGATCACAGTCAGTGTTGCAGAGACAGATTTAACTGCCCTGACTGGCTGTGCACTAAAGCATCAAGAGATTCTCACATGACCCATATATGATATATATATATATATATGTATATGGGTATGGCAAGAAGGGACACTGAACAGCTGAGCTGTAGGAATGCCTTACACAGCTGCAGCTTTTCTGTGGGGAGGCCTGGCCAAACCTTTAATATTAATTGTTAGAACTGGATTTGTGTTTGACAGTCAAGGTTTTTAGAAAGAAAAACATTTTTAATTATTTCTTGAAATGACTTTTGTTAAAATGCTGGTCATCAAAAGGAGAGTGTGTGTGGTGGTGTGCGAGTGTATTTATATGAAAGGAAATTAAATGTGCTTACTCTTTGATGTTGTTCTGTTTTCTTTTTAACATTATCATCACATGTAGGATCTCTTTTTTTCAAAACAACTTAGAAATTTTCCCAGAAAACAAGTGTCAGTTTTCTTCTGCAAAGGAATTTTCTTTCTGAACGTATAGCGTTTATTTACTTTATCACTAAACTGCAGGATCTAACCTCTGCCATGGCTTTGGCTTTTTTCCTTTGCTTTTTAAGGAATGAGGTCCTTTCTAAAGGGTTGGCACTTGAAAACTTAGATTTTGATTAACTTGGTAGTAGTGCATGCTTTCTTCGCAATCTGTATGGAGATGGAATGGTGGAAATTCCTGTTCTGTGCTACTTTATTGCAGTGGTAGCTGCATTTTCCTACAGTGTTACTTGTTTCACCCCAAGCTGCAGGAGTAAATGGTCCCCTGTAGCCAGAAACTTGAATGGCTCTAGTCATAGTCGCAGTGTTGGGTTGGAAAGGACCTTGAGGATCACCTTGTTCCAATCCCCCTGCCATGGGCAGGAACACCTTCCACTAGAGCAGGTTGCTGCAAGCCATGTCCAGCCTGGCCTTAAACACTTCCAGGGATGTATGCAAGGCTGAAACCTACAGCAGAATTTATCTTGTTCTGTAAACTGGGCACAGATGTTTCAAATGGAGAGAAAAATGAGCCCACTCATTTTTCCTCATGCTGCACTTTTTGTCCCTTAGGATTTCAAGGGTGCTGTTTAGATACTGCCACTCTGGATTCCTTCCCAGAGGGAATTCCCTTCCCTAATGTGAGTTAAGGATGTCAGTAGCAGAGGGGATTTTGCACAATGGGAGCTTGATAGTCCCAAGTCATGAGGAGTATGGGCATCACTTTTCTCTTCATAAGTGATTCATCTGGAAAAGGTGAGGAAAGAATTACTCAGGCAGGAAGTCCTTGCTACCTCTGCCTGCATTATTTCAAGTATACCCAGGGAGTTTCTGCTCCTGAACTTTACAACCCTCCATAAAACAAATGCCCACATCTGCTCTTAGCTAAATTAACAGTCTGCCAACTAATCTGCTACCAAACATGAGTCAGCTGCAACTCCAAATACAGCTCCTAGGAAGATTCAGCCACTGCCAGCTGAACTAAAAGCTGCTTTCATGGTTCACTGAAATATTTTAAATGTTCACTGTATACAATCTGTCTTTGGTTTGTTCATTGTTAAACTTTTTATTCTTGGTATTCTAAATAACTCAGAGTAAACAGACACATGTGTAAGCCCTCTGTTCTTAGTGCAGCATTTACAAACTATCCTATTATAAACTGTTTATAGATTGCCATGTAATCTGTAACGTTACTGTGATGGACAGTCAGATGAGAGTTCCCACCATGCGAGAAGACATTATTAAATATTATACCTTGAGCAACTTGCAGCCCTGACAGGGTGTTTGCTGACTGGAAATATAATGTTTTATGAAAAATCACTGCCTTCCCACTGCAAACCCAGTATTTTATAATCACTTGGATTTTTTTCTTTGCAAAAATGCATTACTTGGCTGGCAATACAGTAAACTTTAAGCAATGCTTATGGTTTTATTGTATTGACATTTTATATTCCAACATGTTTTTGTAGTTATAAGTATTACTTGCTCTTCATTTGGTATGCTGTAATTTAAAGATCTTAGGAGTCTGGCTGTAATGTAACAGAGCACGTAGAAAACAGGTATTGAAGGCTTCAGGCTGCCATTAGTTTACATCTGCAGGCCACAGCCTTTGTAAATGTTTGTACACGGGCAGTATATGTGCATAGGTTTGTATGCTACTTTCTGGATGTGTCCTGTGTTATTTCATGGAAACGTCACAGTTTTTAAATCCATATGCAGAAGCCGTATCAGGGCCAGTCAGAAATGGCAAAGTGACACATTTGCTGTCCTCATGAGAAGACAGAAGTCAGTAGGAGATTATAAAGTAGGTTAGGAGGGTTTACTGTGTCGCAGCAAAGGAGCTCTCATTTTTATAGCAATTATGGGAAATTCCTGGCAAAATTGTAACTTTTCGTTTGCTCCCTTTTACGCCTCCTCCAAATACAAAGAGGAGAACATGGCAGTATTTTCATTTATTGTTCAATTATTGTTCACTGCTGGAGGGTGTAACTCTGAGCTGAAATCTCCCTAAAATTTCATTTGATTCCCTAGCCAGAAGATGTTCCTAGCCAGTCTTTCTGTTGAGGCTGTCTCATGAAACCTTTCTCTCGATGCCTTTGGTCAGCAGCAGATTCTCCTAGAAATACTAATTTAGTATCTTCCAACTTGAAATACCAGCTTAGCTTGTACCAGTGATAACTCTCGAAGATTTCTTCATCCAGGATCAGAGCATGTACTTGAGGAAGTTAAACATTCATTAATTGAATGCCAGAATATTTACACCTGTATTATGATCAATCAGGCAGAAAAAAGCTGGGGATGACATTCATGTCATCTGATTTTAGGTATCTACACTTGGAATACCATACCATATTGAACCACTCAACGTTATAATATCTTTATAGCTGGTGAAGAGAACAGGCACATACACACCATGACTTTCCTGACCCGGTTGCAGTACCCTTTCAGGGATGCAATTGCACCTTGAATGTGCCCAGTTTTCTCCAGCAGTTACAGAATGAGATCTCAATTTTCCTGTACATTTTCTAGTAGCTAGAGCTGAATGAGCTTAAAAAAATGGAAGATCAAACTGGAATGACAGAACTTTATCTCAAGCATGTCTTAAATGTACCTTCCAGTTCTGACCTCCCAGGCCACTCTACTGCTGTTGCTGTGGTCATGAGTGTCTTGTCTCTCTTCATAGCTGTTATGGAGAATTTAATCAAAAGAAAGAAAGTGATTCAAATACTGTTTCCAGTTTCCATTCCTTTACTTTTTTGCCATCTCACAAATACAGGCAGTAGTAAAGGATAGATACAGGCATAAATATTCTATCTCTAGATCTACCTGTTAATACTATGTGAAATAATTCTACCATATAACAGCTTAATTTTTACTTTTATTACATTGAATTTTGTGGTAAATAAAGAAAGGTAAAAGTAGTACCTTTCATTCCTGTTCCATTTTCTTCAGGTTGCATCACTGAGGGCTGAATAATCCTCAAAAAAGTTAAATGATGAGGATTACTGAAATAGGGCTTAAAAAAATCATTATATGGACTTGAAAATTGATTGGGTTTTTTATAATGTCTTTAGAACTTGTGTTCTTCATTTGAACTGAAATGCAAATGAGTCCAAATTATATTTTCATTAAACCTCTCAACTGTGTCTTAAAGTATCTAATAGTTTTGGATGCCTTTGGTTTTGACTACAAAAGTTTAGTCCCTCTCATAGGGAAGGACAGTTATACACTGTTAACAATTCAGCCTTTAAAATTAAGGTTTCTGTACTGTTTATTGGTTTGTTGTTTTGGGATTTTTTTTTAACACTACCGAGTACCAGCAATAAGTTGGAAATCTTTTTGCCTTTTAAAAAAGAATGCTTGAAAATATTTAAACCAAGAAGATTTTTTTTTGTTGAAAGCATTAGATAGGAAACAATGCACTACAGTAAAAAAACACTGAAACTTTCTATTTTATTCCACCAGAATAAGTTGTGTTTACATTTCAACTGACACACTAAATTTTTGTACAAAACGAATCAAGGATACCCAAATTCAGTCAATTAATCAAAAGCCTGGATTCAAATTATATTTATGCCAGTTGTAATCAAAAGTTCAATTCTGGATACTCTTTTTCTTCAGATCTGGAGTTCAGACCTGGATCCCAAAACTTTCTCTTGGAACTAATCTCTGTAACAGATGACTAATAAAACCAACATAATGACATGCACATATATTCATGCACATATCTCCTTTTGAACATGTGGAGGATTAGGTGAGGGCCAGGATCATTTTAGCCTTATTTTATGAAAAAGTGATTTGAGTCCTTTCCCTGTCCTCCTCCCTAACTCCTCCAGTCTGCTCAAATGTTTGTGCTGCATAGACAAATACTGCAGAAAGCAAGATTTGTTTTATTTATTTTTAGCAAGAAGATAAAAGTTTTGGTTTAATTTCTTCCCTGTGTTCATCAATCAAATTAAGCAGATGACCTAAAGATTGATGCGAACAAATGGCATCCAAAGTCCCCTTGTCCATTTTGTAATTACATGCAGTTATGATTACAGTCCCATAGAAGGTATTTTTGCATTTTATTTTCTTTTCTTTCCATATGTTGGCGATTCACTCCTTAAAAGGGATTCACCACTTTAAAGAGAGGGAGAATTGACTGGTTTCATGACCTTTTATTTCTGTGACTAGAAATGCGTGAACTCACTTGGAAAAAATATGAACCAAGCCAAAATATTACACAGGATAAAATTAATTCCAATTCTGACCATTCTGAGACTGAAGGGGAAGAAAAAGAAACATTACTTCCCCCTTTTCTATCTTTTGACTGATGCCCCCTACAATTTGAAAGCACCAAAATATCACAGCAGGGGCTAAAGCTTTAAAGATGCAGCAAAACTGGAAGACTCACAGTGGTGCAACCGCTGTTCAGGTATGTATGAGGAGTGTGGGTGGAGAAACCCTGTGTTCCATATGTGGAGGGTAGAGCAAAAGTGCAAGGCAAGGAGGTTCTGCTTGTTTGCCAGGGGCACAGAGTGTCCTGTGGGAAGCATCTCACGCCAAGGAGGGTTGCAGATTTTTGTCCCCTCTAAAGAGGGCATGGCACTGGGCTGCTCCCTCAAGCTGCCTAGGGGAGGAGAGTAGCAGGGATTCCTGTGTTTGCGCTGCCATCACTGCCCCTTCTGTGCCTGCTGGAAAACCCAAAGAGGAGCATGTTTTATTAAAAAACCCATATGTGACAAATAGCCGTTGATTTATAAAGCTTTGTGGGAGTTAAGCTGTTTCACCCTGTGAGGAGCTCATCAAAGAGTTAAAATGTAGTTAGACGCCATATCCTAGGAAGCATGTGTTCACAGACAGGCACATGCTTTATTGGGGTTTTTTGTGCTTTACATGGCTGTTTTCAGGGCTCCCTCCTCACTCACCTGAGGTGACACAGCCCCAGCCCAGCCGCCCTTCTAGGGGTCCTGATCACCTCAGGTGCCATTGTGTTCCAGCCTTGCACAGATGGGCCTGAAATGAAATTTTAGAAAAAGTAGGTTGATACAAATGGTTTTGCTAGATTTTAGGAGTCAGGGTGAGCAAAGGCTGCAGTTCTTCCACAGGACCAAGCTTTGTCCATCCTCCCGTGATCTTCCCCTCAGCGTGAAGATGTCAAGTTGGTGAAGTTTGGTGTAAACCTCTTTATAGAGACCAAAGTATCTCAAAAGGTCTTGACACAGAGATTTGAATGTGGAGCTTACCACACTCCAGGCTTTGCCACTCCTTAAAGGTTTTCAGTTTATTTCCTTGACAATGATATTCTCAAAGTGGAGCATGTTCCACCGGAAGCAGTTCACACAAGTGCTGGCTGGCCTATAGCTGTCTCTATGAAGGAGTTGTGCTGGAAACATGGCTTTTTATACCAGGATCCCAGCAGAACATGTGGGAGCCTTGCTCAAATTGTCCTTCAGCTTTTTCTGTTTCAGAGTGTGGGAGCTCAGTCTGAGTGGTCTTTAAAACTGCTGGCCCTCGAGCAGCCAGCCTGGAAGACCTTAGACGGCTCAGAGCTCCCAGTGCCGTGAAGCCTAAAATGTTTCTGGTTCCAGCAGTTTTCTGAGGGGCACCAAAAAAAACCACAAAACCTTTTTTGTTTTAGCCTTTAGAGAGCTTAAACGGTTTTGCAGTGTAACGTTACTATAGCTCAAGTTTGGAGAACAGATAATTTGAAATGATGAAGTGGAGCCTGCTGAACATAATAGCAGGACTCATCAGGAGACAGAGACAAGGGACATACCATAACATAGATGAAGACACACAGATCTTCTGAATGACGCCTCTGTTCTTCCACTGCATCTCCCAGTAGCTTGCGGAGGCTGGTGTTTAAGCTGATGTCTTGGTTTGAAAGACAGGTGTCTGCTAAAAAAGGCAGAAGCTTCTCTTTGAAATTGCGAATGTAAACCCCCTCCCTCCAAATTATTATAGTTTTGAAATTAAGGGGCTCTCAGACAAAGATATGGGAAATAGAAATAACAGTTCTTTACTAGGAAAATTAAAATAGAAATACTGTATTACAAAGAACAAACCCAAAACACGGACAGACTCAGAATACAACCTAAAACCCCGTCAAGTCAGGGTGATGGTAGCTGCAGTTCTCCTGGAGTGACAGATGTGGTTCTGCTGAAGCAGTGGTCCTGTAAAAGAGTGCAGTTTCCCTCTGAAGGTCCAGTGATGATGTGGAAAGGTCCAGTTTTCCTCTGCAATCCAGTGGAAAAAAGGCTGCTTTGGTGTTCCAAGTCTCAGTTTTTATCTAGGTAGGAAAGGCTTGGCTCCTCCCCCTGACTGGAGCATCTCACAATGGGATGATGTAGTTTTATCAATCGTAGAGTGGGACTCAATGGCCCATTAGCAGATAATATATCCCATGGAGATGAAGATCACTGCCCCACCTGGTTTCAGCAGATGGTGATAGAATACATACTTTCGGTCACATCCTGTATTGCAGCCTAAGACAGCTGACTTTAGAGAAGAAGGAGTACCTCTGTTAGGTATCTAGTTGTTGCTACCTTGTGGGGAAAAAAATGTTTCCTGTAAGGAAATGTAATGGAATGTGCTTTACCTCCTTGATAATGAGGCATTCCTCCTAGGTGATAACTCAAATGTTGATATCATGTTACGTCCGATTGAAGACTGAGACTGGCTAATGAGCTGCAGTGCCAGAGTTCTTCCAAACCTTGCTGTGGAGGCTAAAAAATTCCATCACTCTGCCCTTTGAGATAAATTATTTCTCAGAGCATCCTGAGAAGACACTCAGAATGTGATAGATGCTTGAGAGGCCATAGTGCTGGACCTGCTGACCTGGTGAAATGAAGATTTAAGGGTACAAGTGTAAAATAATTTGTGCAATTAAGGCTTCTTATACTCTGGCTGTTTCTACTGCCCAATATCTCAGTGTGCAGGGACTGTCTCACCATGAGAAAGTGTGAAGGATGTATGTGTGAAGGATGGCAAAAAGTCCTCGTTTTTAAGTTCCTATGAAAGTTCCGTTAGGCTGAATGCTGCAGAGTCCAAGTGCACAGATAGACGTTGCAATTTTGGATTGTCTTTTAAATCTCTGGCAGTTTTTCCACTCAGAAAGATATCCTTGTGAGGCAAAGGAAGAATGATGAATTTTCTGAAAGAACCCGTTTGTATTGAATACCAGGCTTTTGTTGTTTCTCACAGGACTACAGGATTTGTTTCAGAGAGCTATAGCACCATGCAAACAACAGCAGTGTGATACCACCAGAGTCAAAGATCCCCCAAGTCTGCAGAGCTGGCTCTTGCATTGCTCCCATCTGAAGCAACCTCCCTGACTTAGGCACTGGAGGGGACAGTAATCTCAAGGCACAGTTCATGTTTCTAGCCATGCTCAGAGAGAGCATTACACAAGTGATATCATGGCTTCGAGAGAAAGACAGGATATTACGTGTAAATAACAGCTGCCCACCAGTGCAGTTCATTAGAAACTCAGTGAGTTGCTGGAGTGGGTTGATTCTTTAACTTGATGACTTTCCAAGGCAATCAGAGCCTTCTTGGAAGACCTTGAATCAGAAATGTTTGGATATAAGAAAAATAGCACTGTGCAGCACAAACTTCTCCTCTCTGAGAGTTCACAGATTTGGAAGGCACAGTGCCATATATAACTGTAGAAGACAGCACTGAGATACTGTAGCTGCTGCATCAAGGTCATGGTGTTCTGGGAGCCAATTAAAATTACACAAGATGGCAATTTAGGAAGGAATTGACATAGAGCTCAGGAAGGCAAAAAATCATGTGTATTACTCAATTAGCTCAATTGCTTTGTAAGATTAATTTTCCCCTGTCTCATGGTCTTGTAATAAGAGCACAAAGTATTTTAAGTGTTTGATTAACTTATTGATCAGAACTCTTGAGACCTTACTTTCTAAATCAAAATGTAAGATTTGACTTCCATTTAAAAGCAAAGCTGTGAGATTGTCTTGGAGTATACACTGGTTACAGTGGGTTATTAATTCACTGAGTGGGCAACAGTAGTACCTGAAACGGGTACATTTGGCACTCAGAACCCCATATCCTTTCCTGGGTGAGTGGAAGGTGGTAAGGCCACAGGTCATGTAATCCAGAGTATTTATCACTTTCTCCAGCAGAACCATTGCATTTTTTGGACCACTACTCTGTCTTTAATTCCCAGAACCTTGACAGAGATAACTAGGAGCAATACTACAAGCCAGGAGAGTAGATTTATCATGAAAAGCTTGATGTTTTGGATGGGGGTGTAAAAGGCATATTCCTGTCCTAATTTTCTCCTAGTGTCTTTATTCTGAAGAGCAAGACAAAAAGGATTTAGCTGTCTACTCTATTTTAAGAACTGCTTATATTGCTATGCTCTGTAAAACCAAAAACTGCTGACAAAGGGGGTGGGATTTCATGGATGATTTCAGCAGGTATTGCTTAATTCACGACCTCTGTTAGATTATGCTGGGGCTTGGGGTCTATATCTGAGTTCAGGGCCCTGTTTTGCTGGCTGAAAAACAGAGTGAACCCCCAAAGTAAAAAGGGTAAAGAAGAGCTCAGAATCCAAACAGGCAAACTGAAGCCTTGATTCCCTGAGAGCCAGCTGAAGAGTGGTTTGCAGATATTCTGTTAATACCAACTATTTTCCTTTCCCTTTATATTTAAAAACTGTCCGAGGAAGAATTAACTAGCCAAGAAAGATAAAAACCAAAGAGGGAGTACAAAAGCAAAGGGTGAAGGAGAGGCAGGAAGGGAGCAAGGTGGGGAGGCTGAGAAGCTCAGTGTACAAGTAATAAATATCATCCGTCAGCTGACTGTGAAAAGAAACTACAGTTGGATGGTTGCTGCAGTCTGGATGGTTCTTTGCTCAGATGCAGGCCTTTCTGTTGAGAAAATCTCTTAGGCACACTCATGCTGCTCTGCCTTATGTCCGAGTCTGAGGGTCTCCTTAGGCATGAGACCTCCTCAGAAAGGACATGCAGGTGGTTTAGCATTCAAGGTTTTCTTGAAGTCACCGGCGAAAGACTGCTCGAGACGACCTTCTGCTGTTTCAAGGTTGTTTATTTTATCTTATCTTCAAGGTGTTTCAGCCCGGCCGA
>JAOTQP010000870.1:58478914-58504452 GCA_026413545.1 Cichladusa arquata | reverse complement strand
ATTCTCCCAAGGAGCTAAATCCAGCCCCTGAGGCTCTTGGACATCACTCTGGGGTCTCAGAAAGATCTGCCAGGGGGTCCTTGCACCCCCAGAGGAGCCAGGGAGGTACCTTGGGCTCCCACACCTTACACTGAAAAACTTCTGGAAGGGAAGGTCCAGGAAATGAGCCCTTGCTGTCTGCAGGTTGCCATGCCATGGAGGACCATGTTTGGTGGAAGCCAGTGTATCTCTGGGGCAGGCAGTGGAACTGCAGCAGCCGTGGGTTGCCTGAAGGTCGGGTCTGAAGCTTTGCAGGATGGACTGTTAACTGCAAAAGCGGTGACAAGGGTAGAACATCCCTTTCTAGCCCTGGTCAAAGGGCTCTTCTTGGTTGTTACCTTGTGAGTGCTTAGGAAGAAGATACTGTCACGAGCGCATTTCTTTGTCACAAACTAAGAGATAAATGCCGTGTGGTCCCACACGGAGGTGAAGGGGCAGAAAGCCCGACTCTGCCCAAAGGGAGGCAGCTGTGGTCGTGCAGGCATGGTTGGTCATGGGATGCAAAAGTACAGGAGGTGCTCCAAAGGTTGGGAAGGTGTGTAAGTAAGGTCAAGTCCTCTGTTACAAATCAGTGCTTGGCTGTGGTGAGGGCAGAAATAAGATAAAGGACTAGCAAAACCAAGGGTTTAGCTAGGACTAACCTCAATAAACCAAAAGGCATCCTTAAGAATGCCTTTATTTTCAGAGGTTGCAGAGATCAGTGGGATAGAGGAGTGAAAAAGGATGTAAATAGACCCTGTTTGGTTTCATACTTTCTTGACACTCTTTATTCTTTGTTTTCTGATGATAAAGGAACTTTCTGTAGATACTGTAGCAAAGGAATTGATGAGTCATAAGGTTTACAACTTCATTTCCTCCTGGCTCTTTTTATTTTTTCCTGATGGTTGCAGCTCCTTCCTCTCTGTCTTTCCCCTTGTCTGCCGGCATGGCAGGATGTGCTGTGCCTTTAAGAAGGCTGTGCTGCTATGAGAAGACTAATTCCTGAGCTTTGGCATGTGTCAAGGCATGCCCTAAGTTTTGTGGTGTAGCTTATGAAAAAGTAAAATGCATTTTCTAGGGAGATTTTTAACTCCTTTCTGCCACAGAGACATTTTACCATTCTCTTCTTTGATTGCAAAGTGTACACCACTCAATGTCACTATAGGAAGTTCTGCTCTCTTCTCCAAAAGAGATAAGGAGATAAAGTGAAGTAGTGGACTGCTTTTTTCTTTTCCAATTAGATTTTTTTTACTGAGTTGTTTTGTTTCATGGCAAAGCTCTGGATGGTGAATAAAGCTGAGATGGCAAATTCTCTTACTGTTTATATTCTCCCACTGATACAGATACCACTGCAGTGCTCACCTGTCATTGCAGTAGCAGAGTGGTGTAGTCTAAAACATGTTGACCTATAGCAGTCACAGCTTTATTATGAATTTCATATATTGTGAATTTCTTAATGTTTCCCATTGTGAACATTGCTCTTTGCTTCTTTTCCCCTCTCGTCATCGTCAAAAAGAAACTTGTAAGTAGACAGGACAATTAAACTGTGAAAATTAACATAACATTAGGTGAATAAATGTATGATTCTTTCTTTTTCCTTTTTTTTCCTTTTTTCTTTTTTTTTTTTTTCCCCCCCAGCAAATCTCATTTTTTTTGAAACCAAGTGTATGCTTGGGGAGGACTGCCTGGATTTTTTTTCTAATATTTTCTAGGCACAGCAATGCAGTCTTTAAACCACAGGTCCCAGCAAGAATGTTGCAGACATAACTGACATATCAGGAGGTAACTGTGGAGTAACCTTGTGATTTTAAAAGCAGTGTTTGATACGAGGTCCTGGATCTGTATGTTAACATGGTTTTCTAGTGAGAGCATAAATCCTCTTCAATTTCCAGTCTGTGTTTATCTACCCATGTATTGTTTTAGGCCTCGAGATAGAAGTTAAGTCCAGGTAAGCAGAAATTCCCCTGTGACTCTGGCGGCTCTGGGACTTGCTGTGCAGTCACTCACAGGATGTGGGCCCCACAGATCAAAGAATTCTTTCTAGTAGAGACAGGCCTGTTTTTACAAGGAGAAATGTTGGAGGGGAAGAGAAGGAGCTAGGGCTCGCAGTACCTTCCTCACTGAGGTGGTTGTGTGGCTCTGATTAAACTACTTAACCTTTGAGCTGCAGGTTTTGTGTGAGCTAAGTAGTGGTATTAGTACCGTGTGTGGCATGCTGGGTTTAAATGAATTAACCTACCAGTACTTTACAGTCTCAGCTCTGGGATTGTGCTGACTACAGTTGTTCTGTTTAAGAAGCTTGTAGTGCTTCTTACTGAGCCTTCGGGAGGTCTCCTGCCAACCCCCAGTCCTCCCCTCTCTCCCAGTAAGTCTGACAGTGCTCTCATCCCTCTCCATGGCCAGTGGTGAGCAGTCTGTGCTGCTCACGGAAGCCACTTCCATGGACAACTCTTCACCAGGGGCTGCAGAAGCATAGCCACAGCACAAGCCCTTCTAAGGTCTGTCTCCTGCGTTGCCCTGTGGCCACCCGGGCCCCAGAAGTCCCCAGCTACCTATTCCCTGCAGCATCCACTTGTTCCTCTGCTGGAATGGGAAACAGAGGTCCAGGGTCTCCTGTTGTTTCTGCCACTTGCCTATGGGGTGGCCTGGGCAAGTCACACCACCTCTCTCTTCTTCACTTGTAATGCTGAAGTGCAGATTTTATGTTCACCCTGCAAATCCAAGAGCTGCTTAGGTCAAGTTAATGAATGACATGAAGTCAGGCATGTCCGTGGACTCACAGCATGGCATAAATATGAAGTATCATTACTCTACAATTAGGAGTAGATGTAGCCCTTGTGGAAAATTATTTCTTTTATCATAACTCAACATTTGGTCAGGTATAATCATAGAAAGGAGAAATGAGTGTAGAGAAAGCCTGTCTCCTGTTACAAATTTTTCAGGAGATTGGAATGCTGGCTCACCTGTGGTTTTGGTGCACATGTTGACTCTGAGTCTAGTACTGGTTACTGGGATTGATGGGGTGGCATATAAATAGAATGACTTCTACAGGTGTAGTATTTCACCATACAGATGGAATCAAAGAGTTAAAAAAATCCAAGGATTTAATCCAGTATAATAACGTTTTGCAAAACCTATCAAATTCACAGAACGTGAGAAGCAAAAAAGCAACTGAGCTAGGTGGAAAATGAAATTAGAGGGAATTATATTGCCACTTACCTAACTAGTTGTTTCACTGAACAGGGCAGACAAATATTTTATCTGAGCCCTTAGCGGAAGCTTAGGCCGAGTTTTGTTCTGCTGCTCTCCCCAGCCATATTGTCCACAGAAATGGAGTGCTCTTCATCCTATTTGGATAAACCAGTGTTCTGCTGGAGCTGTGTTTGCTCCTTCATTTGTATGCTGTAGAAGACATTTCATCCCTCAAAACATTGATATACATATATATATATATACACACACACACATATATGTTTTCCTTTTGCTACCATATACATAATGGATTGTTGTTTGTTTGAAGGATTTAAACATCTGGAAGAGACTGAGGATAGTAATGTCTCTGTCCATAGGTTAAATTTGGGGCTGCAAGTCCCTTCCAAAGGGAAATGTTATATGCCGTCTATTATGATGTTCATTTGTATACTTGAGAATTTCGGTGTGGGAAGAGCAATTAATACAATGCTGATTAAAACAACATGTCAGCATATGATGCACATAGGGCAGAGCTCTCTGTGACAAATTGAGTTTTCCTGTAATGTAAGCTTTGTCATGTTATTGGGACACCAACAAATCTGGTTCTAGCCTGAATCTAGACAACAGGCTGTCAGAGATGAAAAGGGAAAGTAGAAAACAGGAAGGAAAAAAAGAAAAAAGAAAGGATAAGTTCTTCTATTGCAGCCCCTTTGCAGTGAGTGCAAGGTTACTCTGCGAGGAGCCTTTGTGGCTTTTACCAGACAATTTGCAGATCAGTGCTGTAGCAACAGAAGAGCAGTTCTTATATTCTGGCTCAGTCTGTTGCAAACTATCCCAGAAGATTAGCCAGGCAGTCCTGGATTTAAAACAGAACTGCAAGTGTGTGACAGCGAACTAAGCATGGGGTGAAGTCTTGTAGCAGTATATCCTTCAGCTCCATTGCTGCAGTCAGAGAGAGAAAGATTTTTCCTTTGAAGGTAAGACACCTGGGGCTTTTGTAGAAACTTAGTATGCCCCAAGTTGTGCAGCTGTTACTGCAATTTAAAAATAAAACAAAACAAATAAAAGGCAGAGAAAGGCAAAGCATCTGGCTTTGCGCCACTAAAAATTCCTCCAAGTGCTAAACCCCAGACCATCACTTTTCATTCTGCAGTTATATTGCTTGCTAATCCTTTGTATGAGGCTTTGAGCTAGAGCAGCCACTGAGGGTGTGGATGTGGATGTATGAGGGAGAGTGTTCAGTGTCGTAAGGTGGCAGGGCACAGGTGATTATGAAACTTGCCAGTTAAGCCTCAGTGCGTCAGTATTGGTTACTTGGGTTTGGTTGTTTTTTTTTTTTTTTTCCCTGCCTGTTGCCTTCCAGTTTCGTTTCCATTTATGAGTGCAGGAAGAGGGGGGAGAGGTTGGGAAATGCTGCAAGACCCCTCCAGGCTGCTGGAGGAGCCAAGTGGTTCCCATGACAGGTGGAGCACCGCCGTGCTGAGTGAGATTCCTGGGACGTGGTGCCTGGGGCCACGGGGAGGGGAAGCCTTCACACTTGGGGCAGCTGTGTTTACAAGGGGCCCCTTCAATGCGCTGTAGCAGCAACCAGAAGTTCGACTTATTTTTTGAAAGGACTGGAGAAATTATTAACCACAGTTGATGACGTCAGAGTTGATCTGATTAAAGGTTTGTTTTCTTGCTGGCAGAGGTGTGCTCCGTAGAGACTGGTTCTCTCTTCTTTTTTTTTTAAGTTTCTTTTTTGAACAGCAAACGGAGGGAACTGCTCGCACTGCTGCTGCTGCCGCTGCTCCAGCTGCGTGTGTATGTGTGTAAACAGGATGGTGTATCTGTAGCTGCCACACGCAAACACACATTTGACCATGAGGACTCTTCGCAGGTTGAAGTTCATGAGTTCGCCCAGCCTCAGTGATCTGGGCAAGAGAGAGCAGGCAGCCTTGGATGAGCGGGGGACCCAGCAGCGCCGGGCCTGCTCCAACGCTACCTGGAACAGGTAAGGTCACACAGCGTGCTGGCTCCTGGCAGTGCCCCCGTGCTCCTGCAGTGGGATTGACGGCTGCTCCGTGGGCTGCAGGCTGGGCTGCCTGGCTCCTGCCTCGGCAGGCTCACAGGCGCTGGGGCTCCCACTCGGATAAACACAGGAGTGCCTTTTTTACCCTTGCTCTTAGTCTTTCTCTGAAGGCTGATAACAAAGAGATGTCCCTGCCTTCCCTTCAGCCTTTGTGACAAACTACTTGTTTCACAGGGTCCAGCTACAAGTATATCTTTGTGTCTATCTAGATATTCTCACTCAAAGTTTATTTGGCTTAGGTTATTTTTTTTTAAATTACATGTGCACAACTATTAAATATGTACTATTATCTGCATATCTGTGCTGTTGCTGGTAGTTGACGTAGTTACGATAAAGTCTACTAAGGTTACTCATGTTAGTACAAATAGATGTGTGCATGAGTGTATGTACACATGCAAGTACCTGCACTTTGGACAGGGAAAATAAGTCCTGATTGTTTTCTTTATTGTGTTTATACATTTCAATTCTATGGCTGTTTTACAAAGGAAACCTATGCAAACATTATGTTGTGAATGTATCAATTAGCTCAGCTATTCAGAAAATATCTTAATGTCCATTTTGGTGACAGTCTTAAAAGATGAAACTAAGTCTCTAAACTGTTAGAAATTAAATCTTAGGTCATTTTTGAAAATGAAATGTCACTTCCTGGATCACAGCTTGGAAAATGTCATCTTTAGTATTTTATAATTGTATGGTGGTACAACTGTACCATAAACTGTACCATGGAAGAAAAATACCAGTGAACTACAGACACATTGGTAGAATTCTGGGAAAAATAAAAAACATAAAATACCATATCTTCTGTCCTTCTCACCACTTGATTTGTGGTTTCACTTCTGAATTAAGAATTAGTTATTGAATGTCAACAGTGCACTAAACTCTGAAACTGTGCTGATAACAAAAGAGACTGAGTTTCTTCTCAAATATCATTCTGTTTGTATGACCTTGAGTTGTACCTGATGTGTGGATGGATGGTGATAGTAGTTCAAGGATAGACTGGGCCATCTTGAGTTGTGCCAGCTGGGACCTAATTTGGCCAGTAGCCCTAAGGAGAGCAGCAGGAAGTATGAGACTTCTGGATGGGAATCAAGGTGACAGAATAGAATCGCCAGATCCTTTTTGTAATGGTGTGCTGACAGCTTTTGTTGGCAGGGGTTAACTTTTCCGGATCTTGCGTGTAGGGAGGGAGCTGTGGAGGCAGATGCAAATGGAGAGCAGATCAGGCACCTGACTTGCTGGGAGGCAGAGCGTTCCAGACTTGAGGCTGCTGATATTCAAACTAGAGGATTTTCCTAGTTACGATGAAGCAAGAGTTTGTTACTTTTAATTTGGACAGGACAGGTACAGCTCTGGCCAGAAGTGCTTGCCAGTCAATGAGTGGGACCTCTGCATTTTTCATCCAAACAATTAACATAGCTGTCCCATTGCCTGTTCCTTGAATAGGTGTCCATGAGTCATCTTATCACTGCTTTGCATGAACTCAGACCTAACTGTGCTTCCCACCTCTGGTTTGCCTTTCCCCAGTGTATAGATTGCCAGGCTGTCCTTTTTGGTGGCATGTTCCCCTGAAGTACCTGAGAGCACTAGTGGGGTTGTCATGTGGGTGCAATTCAAGTGGGCATCGTGTGCCTGCATTAACAGCTTCTCAGAGCTATGGCAGGTATTGCAGATATGAGCTGGTTGCATTGCATGGGCAAAGGGAAGGCCTTTATTTCTTATTTAACAGTGCAAGGCTTTCCCCTGAGTGAAAGAGTGAGTGGGGGTAATTCTTCTTTCAGGCTCAGAATGACGTGTATCATCTGTTGCTTTTGAGAAACTCAGATATTCTACTGTAAAACTGGGTCTTTATCCTGAAGAAGGTCAGGTCTTAAATGATGCTGAATTGGATGGATTAAGAAATTATCCACTGTCACTTCTGTCTATCACCATTGCATGCCCATCTTGACATGTATAGCATGGTCTAGTATTGAGGGAATCTGTTCTCCTGAGGAGACTGTAATGTTCTGGACATCTAAAGTTTGACTCACCAGAAATCTGGTCTGGGTTTTTAAAATCTTGGGCTGTGGTATTTCTTTTATTTTTCTGCTGCAAAATTGAAACAACACAACATAGGACACTTTGCACACTTCGGTTTACAGGAATATTTTTCCTTCCAAATGAAATAATTGCTTGTTTTGTTTCATTCTGTGTAAACGTAAGGGCTGGCTGATCAAGGAAGTCAAGATGCACCAGCAGAGCTCTCCTCTCTCACCAGGCCTGGCTGTTCTATATTTAAATGTCTGCTGTTTTCTTGCCTAATGTTAGCAGCTGTGCCTGGGTGTGGCATGCGTGTATCTGCTTTTCAAAGAAGCTTTGAATTGAGTTCATGAGAGCTGAAGTGGGGAGAGTTGAAGCACAGCACGCAGCAGGTTCGGCCCTGCACAAACTGGCTGAAAGGCAGATCTTTGGGGCAGAGCAAGCTGCTGGCCATGCCAGGGACTGAAAAGCTGAAGTGCTGCTAGTGGGGTCTTTCGCAGGACAGCAGCTCCGTCACTGCAGATGTTTTTGTAGGAGGGGGTGGATGCATAGCTGCCTTTCTGCACTTGTTCTGTGCATGGCCACCATGGTCCAGTGATGTCCCCTCTGCCCCCTTCACACCAATCTCAGCTCAGACTGTTCATACCTGAGAATTCTTTCTGCATTTTGACACCAGGGGAGGACAACCTGAAGGAGCCTAACTCAGCTTACTGGGGGAGCATCACTCTGGTAGCAAGGAAGGTCACTTCCTCCCTGATGACTTCCCTTCACATCTGAACTAAAATGCAGTGAAATTTCGCAGCACTATTACTTCAAAGGGAAATTGGTGCCAAGCTGCTGTCTGCTGTTAGGCAAATGAGACTTTATATCATGGCTTTTTCAGAGCTTTCCCATGAGCCCCAGATCTGTGCAGCAAAACACGGTGCAGTTCTAGCAACCAACAACAGTGGAACAATACACTTCATTACAACTCACAGAATTTGCATTGGATTAAAATAGTTTAGATTTTTTCACTAACACTGTCTTTAGTTCTTGTTCTCCTCCCCCCCTCCCCCCCAACCTCCATTTCTGCTTCAGGCAAAAAATGAGGGCTGAATGCTGACTAGACCAATTGGACTGAGAAACCCAGAGGTTTTAATCTTGAGCTCACACACCAGGGGGCCCACTCAGGCAAAATAAAATCCGTGGCAGGGTTTTCATTCTGAAAGATCTAGCACAGACTGCCTAATCAGGAGCTGATACTGTCTGAGTTGTGTTCTGGGAAAGCCTCTAGTCAAAAGCTCTTAGATCCTCTTTGATGTAAGAAAATATGGAACATTCGCAAAGACATGAAGAAGTAGGAGATAGCAAAGAAAAGTTGGAGAAAACAGGTAAGTTGCTTGTGACATTAGTGAGATCAGCAGTAAATCTGAGGAGACATACCAAATCTCAAAGGATTTTGTGATATGGGCTAATTTTTCCAGGGTTGCAAAAAGCAGAACAGCTTGCTGTAAAATAACTTTTACAGCCATGAAAAACATATTTCATCTCCTATTTTAAGATGAATGTGTTTTCAGATCACAGGAAGGCTTTCCCAGTGGAGAAAATATTCCAGATCAGCATATTTTCCTCTTTCTTCTGTTAGTCAGTTTTTATTTAGAAATATTGTTGTATATTTCTGCATGTCTGAGGATCACCCTTTTTTTCCTGACCCTTTATTTGAAGCCCTCTGTGGAATGTTTGGTGCTCTGTGTGCATGGGGGGCAGACAGAATCTCACTGTGGGGTGGGAGGGAGAACAGGGCTGCTGAAGGAGACTTCCCATGGGCCCAGCCACCCCTGCTCTCCATGGAGCATTTTCCAGCTGTGACTACAGTAACAGAAGGTGATGATGATAGTAGGGAATTACTGCTCCCCAGAGCCCTCCAGAAAAACTTACACTTCCTTGAATGCAGGAGACCAGTTTTCTTTGTTCTATAGTCCGTGGAGATACTAACTCTTAGTAATGCCTCCAGGTAGTCCCCTGACCTCCCTGTCTCAATTTCTTGGTCTGTAAGAGCAGTGCTTATAGTTAGTGAAGTGAGTGAACTAATGCCTCCCAAACTCTTTGAAGAGGGAGCTTTCCAGACCAGCTTATTTTCACTTGTATGACCAAATGCTTAATTGCAGCCTATCCCTCTTTCCAGGTTGCCTTACCTTGGGTAGAAGTTCCAGGAACATTAAGGGAACTAGCATCCATAAGCTTATTTTGGAAGAGTCAAGGCCTCATGGAAAGCCAGTGGAGTTGCAGCTGGGCTGAAGCTGTGTTGAAAATGGGCTCTTCTCAATTCGATTAAGCTAAATCAGGAAAATGATGTTTTACTCTGGACCAAGGGTGTCTTCCAGAAGGTTTTGAAGTATATCAGGTTAATTATTGTTAATTAGCTGATCATGTAACTGTGCAGAGGAAAATTGCCCTAACTAATTTTGTCTCTTTTGAAATGAAAATATTGTCTTTAACTGCCTGGTAGATAGTCAGAGGATGTGATTATTCACACAGCATTGTTTTTTCTTCTGGACTTCACCTGGAGCTCTGAGCAGGGGAGAATTTGCAAACACTACATAAAAGTCATAGTGATATTTTCACCTGTGTTGTTTGCACACAAAGGCAGTGACTGCTTTAAAGAACTAAAATTATCAGTGTGATGTTTATGGAATGTCAACTTGTCCTGCTGCTTTGCCAGAAAAATATCTCTGCCAGAAACTGTCAGTAGCCAATAATAGATTGATGCTATGCAAAAATCAGAATAATCCACCCCACCCTGCCCACCTTGACCCCTGCCCCTGTTGGGCTGGTTGGGAGTGCCATCAACGTGCATCCAGCTTTGTGCTCCAGATTTACACCTTCCAGATCCCGTCAGGGTGAAGCTAATGGTGGGAGAAGTCTGTGCTGTGTGTGCTGGAGCTGCCATTCCCCACATTTTGGTCAGCTGGAGCCACCTCTTGCTCCGGAGGTTCAGTCAAATGTGGAATGAGTTGTCTTTTGAACGAGATGAAGTTTCTTAGGCTGCTGAGTTGATTTTTGTGGCTGTGAGTGCTGCCTTGGTTGTAGCTAGTTTTCTTTGGCAGTCTGTAGCTCCCGTGGAATAAATAAGTACAATACATTGCTGGAGCTATCTAACATTTTGTAGTCATTCTAAAGGCAATCCCCCCAAAAACCTGGTCTCTTCAGTTTTTACATCCTGATTTCCCCTCCTCCAGCAAGCCTGCTCTGTAGAATGTTTTGGGCTCTGTTGGACTCTTTTTTGTTTCCTGCAGTACCATGTTCCTGTGCACACACTTACACACTAAGCAACTACAGAGAAGGTGTTCACAGTAATATTAGTGCACGAGTTCATCCATTATTAACTTTCATGTTGTAAAAGAGGTAGAGAAGGGAGTTTACAAGGCATTTTCAGTTCAGGTTAACTATTGCAATGTCAGTTTAATTATGCACATTACTGATTTAAGCCTCAATGAAAGCTGGTTGCAGGCACAGGTAAAGTAATCCACCCACCTCAAGCATCTTGCAGGACTTCTGTGTGTAAGCAACAGCTCAGATTTTCTTTACACCAAAAGGCTGAACCATTCTGACCAAATCTTTTTCAACAATCGCTTGTTACAGAAACCCATTGATTTAAGCAAGGTCTGGGTTTGTTTTTTCATTAGCTTAAGGTAACTTAGAAAATTTAAGCAAACTTTTCAAACTGAGGCCACCAACAGCATCCCAATTATTCTGACTCCTCTGTGTCTGCTCTTAAGCAAGTGTGGAGGGCCAGTTCCAGTGCCATTCCCACGTAACCTGCAGGCAGGGGCTGTACCCTACACCTCCCATACAAGCACTGCTCTCTGTGATGGGAAGGAAAGGCCAGTGGTCAACTTAATGAGGCCAAGACTTGTTTTGCAGACAAGGATGTTGTCCCTCACTACAAGGGAGATTCCAGGCAGATTAAAAGTTCCCTTCTAGGATGTTTTATGTAGATCCTCTTCTGCTATACAGACAGTAAGTTCAGTGCTCACAGCATGTCCCCTTTAATTCTGGATAAAAAAGCTTGCCCTCCCTTATTTTTCTGAGGAATAATGATGGACCTGTTAATCTGGAGAGAGAAGACCTCTCCCTTATTTAGAAAGGGGTGCCAGAGAGAAAGAGCACATTGCCTTTTAGGAGATATTTAGTCATTCTTCTCTGCAGAAGTTTGGCAGGGAACATTGCAGAGTTCATTTCTGAATCAGAAGAGTGCGAAAAGACTGCTTGTTTTCTTCACTACATTAATCTTACTTCCCATATTACTCATAATATTAAGATACCCAAGTCACTTCACTGTATACCGGCGACATTTATCTGCTGATTTTCAAATAATCATAAATTGAGTGTGTCTGTATGAGGCAGCCAAAATAATCTGGGTTAGATTGTGAATGTATGTCTGTGCTTGCAGATGCAGGGGGAAAGAGGGACTGCTGTGGAAGCAGTTGTGTGTAAGGCCTTGGAAACATCTTCAAAGGACAGAAGAGAGATGAGGATAATGGTTCTTATTTCTGTCTGCATCTGTATTTCTACGCAGCGGGTCAGACCCTTCACCTGCCACTTTTAGTTTCCTTTGTCCTTAGATGAAGGTGGCTGAGTTTTTCTGGTAGTGCATCTTTTTGCTATTGTGTGGCTGCATTTTGAATCTCTCAGTGAGCAGTTTTGAGTTTACCTTCCAGCCAGTTCTCTGCTCCCAGCTGGCATTGAAAGGAGGTGTCTTATTTAATGGGACACTGACATTCCCAAAGCACTCTGCTGCTGCCTGGCATAGCTCCTGCAGTGACATCCCTTGCAGTGGAAGCAGCCCCATGCAGCTGCATCTGGCCCTGGATCAGGCCAGGGCTGACCAAGTCTTCCAGCACCTGAAGGGAGCCTACACAAAAGGAGGAGAGAGACTTTGTTTTACAAAGACATGTGCTGACAGTGCAAGGTGGAATGTCTTCAAACTGACAGAGAGTAGGTTTAGATTGGATATTAGGAAGGAATTCCTCCCTATGGGGTTGGCGAGGCCGTGGCACAGGGTGCCCAGAGAAGCTGTGGCTGCCCCTGAATCCCTGGAAGCATTCAAAACCAGGTTCAATGGGACTTGGAGCAACCTGCTCTAATGGAAGGTGTCCCTGCCCATGGCAGGGGTGGAACAGGATGATCCTTAGGTCCTTTCCAACCCAGGACCATCCTGTGATTCCATGATAAGCTCTTCCACTGCAGGGATGAAACTTACTCCCCCTGGAGACCTTTTGAACAGATACCAACTACCTTTAGCACTTCTTGACAAGACACAGCAACCCCACACCTTTGTACCTCCAGGATGGGCAGATCTGGTCCTTGTCCTGATTTCCAGAGCTCTAAATCTGATCGTTGCTGCCTTGCACAGACTCCAGTGCAGTGAAAGCAGTTAATTGTCTCTACAGTGACAGAGATAAAAATGATATTTTCAAATATTCAAATATACTTAATATGTGAATGTATTAAAAGTTATAGTTGACATACTTAGAGTACCTGAAAATATTGGCCTAAGTTTTTGAAATTACTGATTTCAGATGTGTAGCTATTGAAGTCACTGAGTTCAAACAGTGAACTAACAAATCAAAAAGAACTGATTTTCAAAGATAATTTATCTATTTTCTAGGCAGCAATTTCCTTTTAGGCATCTGGGAGTACTAGAAGTCATCTATGAGTTTTAAAAGGTCCTGAAGTGTCTAGACAGAAATGCTAGGATAGTTGTGGAGGTGATACCCTTCTAAAATCTTACTGGGCACTAATGACTCATCATGTCCTCTTTCAGTATCCACAATGGAGTGATAGCGGTATTCCAGCGTAAGGGTCTCCCAGACCACGAACTGTACAACCTCAATGAAGGAGTCAGGTAAGAGACTCAGCCGCCAAGGTGTTCTCAGCCAGGTGCTCAGTACTGTTTGCCAGCCTTTGCACTCCACAGCTTCTGCAGAGTGTTAAGGTTCTCTCCCAGTGGCAGTTTTGACCAGCACAGTCCATTTTGTCTCAGTAATCACTGCTGCAGATGTGTCAGTGTCTTGCTGTGGGTGAGAGCTGATCCCTCCTTCTGCGGGAGGAATTCAGCCCTGAGCAGTAGGGTTTTATTTCAGAGTCTCTCTTGATGTGCTGGTTTAAAACTAAGGAAGGGAAAACCTGGACCCCTCTAGTGATTCAGCCGTATTGCACAGCAGTGATACTGGTAATTTCCAGAGGTGCCACTCTGGGCTGCTTCCCTTGCATCCATGAAGGAGGTAAAGTCTCCAGGTCTCCTCAGTGAGACATGGCAAGGAAAGATGTCCTGCCTGGTGGTCACTTAGATCTGCTGCTCCTTCCACACAGCATGAATGTATGTGAAGTGACAAAGCTATCCTGTCAAACATCATGGCCTGAGTAACACTGTTTATGCTTCAAACTTTTTTTCCCATATTCTGATGGTACTGTCTGCAACAGCCTAACTGTAGGCCAGTGAGATGTATAATGGGAACTTTCTTCCCTTTAAAAAAAAGTCAAAATCCTACCATTTGAGTTAAGTTACAGTTGAAAAGAAAATTTACAAGATACAAGCTGATACCTGGATTTACATTCACATTTTACTACTTTTTCAGCACTTATTATTACTTACCAAACCCTCTCACTGGCAAGGGCAAGGTAGCAGATTTCCTTATAGATATTTGTCCAATGTCCAATCTGCAGTTACAAAAGACAGACAGCTTATTACATTCCCTAGCTGTCTTCAGATATGATCTTTAGTTATTCCCTTTTCCCTACTGCTTATTGCTTCTCTGGCTGGACACTGGAGTCTGACTCTCCACTATATTCCCCAGAATACCTAGATATTCTGGGATTATCTGCCCCTGTCTGATTCCCAGTGTGGGATAGTTGGCCCAGTCTGGTTCCTTTAATTGTGAAAATATCTTCAGAAAAGTCCAGCCAGATGATATTTGGCCTGTGTTAGCTCTTTTTGAAATTAAAATAAATTTACTCTTCAGTTATTTTTTACTTTGCTAGTGAGAAAATTACATACAAAGAATAGCTTTTCTAGGATGTCTGTCAGTTAGCATGATCCATCAATCATGTTGAGTTACTTACTGGAATAATGGTTAATCATTATTATTGTAGGATTCTTCAGCTTTATCTAAATGACAAAAAATGGTACTTCTGGACTAAGATTTCTTGGCCCGATGCATTTCTCTTAATGTGCTTATCTGCTGGTGAGGGACAGGAGAGGAAAAATTTTCTTCTGATGTGTCAGACAAATATAATCTAGTATGAACCAACAAATAAATAGAAATGTGCCCAAATTTTGCTTTAATTTACTTTGCTATAAACCCTGCACCACAAGGATGCTTGGTAACATAGTTGAGTTGAATTTATTGCAGCATCTCATATGGCTGAACAGGCAAGCTGACTAGAAATACACTGATTTTTTTTTTTTTTCCATTTTATGAACACCTTTGCTGACACTTGATAGGCCCACTTCTTTTTGTTCGGGTAGGGATAATATGCTTGGTTGGTATCTCAGCTGATAGCTCACTTCAGGGAGAATGCCTGGTGCCTCAAACCTGAGCTGATGATGAAATTACTGATTTGACACATGCAAAAAGTACCTGTCTTTCTGCTTTTGTTATTTATTTCAAAATAACTTTCTTTGGATTAATGTTATTATTGAGTGCAAAAATACCTGATACATAAATGTGACCTCAGAAGTGGGACAAGTGTACACTTGCCTTACGATTGTTTTAGATGCATTTTCCCACAAGTACAAATAGAGAAGCAAATCCGTTATTTCCACTGGGCAGAATTCAAGTGTGGAAACATTCAGGTAAATGGCTAATATTAGTTACTTACTTTTTTGAATAATTACAGGACAGTAAAAGAAGTTATCTTACTTTACCACTTGAATTAGAAGAGATTCTGGAATATTTTTCATAATAAACCTCTGAATATTTAAGTTGACTCACAGATGAAGTGGAAATACTTGAACAATATTTGCACACCATTGTTTTGATTCAGGAATGTCATGTATATTCAACTACCATATGTCACATACATGCAATTAAATACATAAAACTTCTGAACACACATCTCAAGGTTTTGAACCCTGATTATTTAAGGAAACATCAGTGGGTACAAACCTATACAGTACCATTTACTTTTTGTTTAAGTTTGGCTCGTAAGAGCTGCCACTTGTTTACACTAATGCCTTTTCACACCATTCTTGTGGCATTAAAAAGTGGCCTTAGATATGAAATTATATATACAGCCCTCAGAATCCCTATTGCAATAAAACCAGAGTGGGAGTTGAGTTCCCCTCACACTGCTGGGACTCCTGAATTCTTCTGCTAAAGCTGATGAAGCACAGTAAAGTCCCAGCATCTGGAGTATCACCAGTATGTGGCCTGTGCATTCCTTCTTCTGGGCCCTTACTGGGTGATTTATTAGGAGATTGAGTCAAAAGTCTAGTAATAAAAATCTCCATGCATATGTTTCATTTTCTCTTGGTCCACGTCTGCAATATTAATAATCAAATAGTGTTTTCTCCTTTTTCATTTAATGTACCATATGTAATTTCAAAGTGTTCATTTTGACCACTTTTAGAACAAAGAAGAAGAAGAAGCAAAGGGAAACACAGTGGAAGCTAAATGTTCTATATTAAAGCTAATGCATATTTATAGCTGCCTCTTCTCTGAGTTTCAGGATACTGATGTGATGCAAGCAAAGCACATTTTAGTGGCATTTCCTCTTTTGCAGCCAGAGTTCAAACTCAGTAAAATCACTTGTTTGCTTCATTTAACTTTATTCAGCATCTGTTATGCAGTGTTACACTTTCCATTCTGAGTAATGTTGCAACGGTTAGTTTTAAAATGAACCAATGAAGTTGCATCAGGGAAGAGAAAAAGTCAGGAGCTATTTTAGCACATTTTAAGGGAATTCGTATTATCATCTTAATAAATGAAGTCATTAAACAGGCAGTGAAGACCTGATATCAGTGATAGAGAAGCTTTAGGAGTGCAAAATACCTGCTTTAAAACGCAGATGTACTTGTAATAAGATCTGCTGTCTGGTCAGGGATCTCCTCTAGGTTTAGTCAGATTTTTACGTGGATTCCATCATGATGTCCACATGTCTAGATAAGGTTGGTCAGTAATTGAAATTATCCAGGATCTGATGGCCTAACTGTTGCTTGTTAAAGGAAATTACGAAGGATGGAGAAGAAATTGCAAACAATGTCTTGGATCCAGTTTTGTTGTGGATCTCTTTTAAATGAATATATACAAAGAATGTCAAACACCAGTATTCTGATTTGGCCTAAGGACCTCACTGTTTCACTAGAAATTAATTAAGTAGCTTGAAATATCTTTAGTATTAGGGATTCAAAAAGCAAAATGCATGAATTATGCTGTCAGTTCTTCTGCCCTGTAAACAGAGATGTTAATGTAGGTGTAGAGCTGCCTGGTGTGGTGCAGTCCAGTGCATATAATTACCTACAAGCTGGTTGTTTGATATCAGTTGAAAAAATGGAAATGTGGTGGGATCTTGTTTTATCAGAGAGCTGACTGTTGGATAAGTAGAACATACATTTTTATTTCCTGACCTAACTACCAGAATTTATCAGTAGAACCTAAAATACTAAAAGAGAAGGTAGTTGCACATCACCTCTTCAAGACTATGAGGAATCCATCTGGAGCTGCTACCTTGAGGAGAGGGTAGAAAATTAAGCAAAATCTGTCAGTGTAAAGTATACCAGTATTTTCTTGAAACTGTGAATCGAAGAGAAACATGAGAATAAATAGTCACTCTCATAGGAGAATTCAAATCTGCAACTTTCTTCTTAGTTCAACCTAAAAATGATCTATCTATCCATGGTCAAAGTAAAATGAACCTTTGGTGTCATCACTTGTGATCTAGAAAAAAGTCACCTCACTGGACAGTAAATCTCCACTTGGAGTGAATGCGCTACAATTTGGCTGTCACAACCTAGTTTTCTTTGACCTCTCTAAAGGCACTGGAACTTGAGCAGCCTTTGAGTGAGGTGGCTTTTAACCCCTGCCAAGGGCTTGTCAGTGCTGCTGTTGAGAGCAGAGTCTCAGGGCGCTACCAGAGCTGTCCCCTCCACACATTGCAGCCACATGCTGAGGGGGCTGGTGATCTAACAGCTCTTCATGACATGGATATGCCTATGGATAATGCCTCAGCTGGCTTTCAGAACTTTTGTTCATGAGTAGTCCAAATTAATCAAGTTTCTAGCTGAAAAGGACTTTGGTGCTTAGGAACATCTGAAAATGCCCTTCCTTCTGTTTATTTTTTGTTTAATTTCTGCCTAGACCTTCCAGAGCTGTGAGGTCAGTGTGGGCATGTGCTTAAGGATAAATAAACCAAGATACCATATTTCAGCCTCCTCAAGACTGACATGCTCCTCTCTTTCCTGAACTTTCAGGAGATCTCAAGAGGCTGTGCTGAAGCATGTGTTGTAAGAACATCAGAATCAAGTCCTGTAGACTTTCACAGAATATAGGGATATGCTGGATTTGGTTTGATGTCTCTTTGTTTACTAGTTAAATAATTTGATTAATCAGTTGCCAGTTAAAGATGCAACACAGAGGGATAGATGACATGCTATTGAATGTATCATTCACATAATTGCCCTAATTGAAGTGAGTGTTTAGATTTTAAGTCATGTTTGACATCACTACTTCATGGGACCTGACATGGTCACGCAGACAGGTTTTCAAAAGAGATTTAGATGTGTTCAGAAAACCCAGCTGGGGCTACATTTCTGTAAGGTCCAAGCTATTGTTTATGCATCTAAATAGTGACCTGACTGAAGAGAAGTATTATCTAGCATCCAGCATGTGAGATTTAAATAACAAAGCTTTTTAGCCATGTGGCAAATTTTATCTGGATGCAAACAGGCTTATATGGACTGAGTTGAATTCAGTTTCTGAATTTGAGAGTTTGTGGGATTTTGTTTTGCATGGGAGTTTCAATTGCTCTCTGAGGTTGCTTTATAGATTTTAGTGTAGAGGAATCATGAAAGGCAGAGCTAAACTGTTAAATTTCTACCTCCTTTTCGTTGAAACTATATGAAACTTCAGCTGTCTTTGGTCTCCTGAGTGGATGTAGGGTGGAAAGCATCCTCTTTTCATCAAATTTTATTTTCCTTCCAGATGCGCAATTGAGGCATCTAAAATGACAGCAAATATTTTTCAACATGCAAAAATGCTGGTTTGAGTATTGGTATTCTTGACCCTGTTTGTTCTCTTTGTAGTTAGTCATTAATGGCAGTCACTGTGCTCATACACAAAAAGTGTATTTGCTACAAAATTTGCTTCAAAAGTGATTTGCTATTAGTGACTTCCCCTCATTCATGCAGTGCACAGCCAATGTGATTTGCTGATTACACAGATTCTTTTCTTGCTTTTTTTAATACAGGCAATTACTGAAAACAGAACTGGGATCATTTTTCACTGAGTATCTGCAGGTAGGCCTGTGTTTTCTTTATTTAAATCCAATTCTGTTTTATGTTACTGAGAAAAATAATTTTTGCCTACTGTAAATTATGACCTGCAGACAGTTGTAACCATTCAGAGATGTCCACTGACTTCTCTGTGTTTTTGAAATTAATGGATTATTAAGATTTGGATTTTATATACATTCATATAGTTAGTGAAAGCCTAACCTGTCACTGTGTTTTCTCTGGGTCATTGCTGTATTTGTTGAGGTTTGAGACAGTTTTTTAGCTTAAAATTGAAGTCCTTGAGTAAACCAGTGAAGTGCATTGTAGTAGAATTACTAGGAAAGGCTATTTGCTGAAGCCATATTCTTCCTGCTTATCTAAGTACATGTTTTGTAGGTCAGTGATTTGAAGTTTGAGAAGTACTTTGTACTGCACAAAATACATCCTTTGTCCTAAAAACAGCAGCTGATTATAGCATCATTTCACAAGTGTCCAAAGTGATTTAAATAAGATGGACACAGCAAGAGTCCTTTAATTATTAATTTTTAAAATAAAAAATTTTCACTGTCTAAAGTTAAGATTGAACAAAATGTGAAATATGATGGCTGTAGGGAAGTACAGAATGGAGTAAATGTAGTCCATGTTTTATTTACAGAATCAGCTGCTCACAAAAGGCATGGTGATCCTAAGGGACAAGATCCGGTTTTATGAAGGTAACTTGGATTTTAGCGTGGCTATGTGTGTCACAGGTGTTTTAGCAAACGCACTCTGGAGGCACTGGCATGCTTTCCACTGTCTTCTTGGGACTGTGAATTGGCATGTCTCAGTCCATTCCCACAGTCTGTTCTTGGGTCATTAACCTTCGTAAAGGGGGGGTGGTTGCCTCAAGCAGCATTGAGGGAGTCAGGGAAGGATTGCCTCCAGCAAGGACACCTCCTTCAGCTATATCCTGCTCAGGAAAAGTGAAAATGGATTGAAATATGTAATAAACAAAAAACTAAACACAAAGATCCCAGTTAGTTTAAGTATCTGAGTCCAAAATAATGCTGTAGCTTGTTTTAAGAGTTATTCTGGAGTCATGCTGACATAAATCAGGTCAGGCACTGTCTCTCTTGTTTTAAAGGCAAGGCTCCATTTAACTGTCTACACCTTCTGGAGGTGCCACCTCTGGAAGTAAAATCAAGGATAAACCTCCACCTGATGTGTTGATTTATAGTCACCAATATTTTGTCTTATGCTGTTACGTGGCGTTTAGATGTGTTGTTAAATATGCTGTCTTGTCCTAGATTTGGCATCCAGGTTGTGCCAGGGGAGGTTTAGATTGCATGTTAGAAAACAATTTCTTCACCAAAAGAGTTGTTCAGGCATTGGAACAGGCTGCCCAGCGCAGTGGTGGAGTCCCTAACCCTGAAGATATTTAAAAGCCATGTAGGTATGGCACTTGGAGACATGGCTTAGAGATGGCCTTAGCAGTGCTGGGTTCATGGTTGGATTTGATGTTCTTGGAGTTTTTTTCCAACCTAAATGATTCTGTTATTCTATACATCAGATGGTGAAAAGGTTTCATAATAACTTCAAGAATTATTGCCCATGTAAACATTTTAAAGATCTTTGGGTAGGGAAGGCAGTTTTAAAGAAATGCATCTTTCCTTTTCCAGAGCTGTAGTCATATTGTCACTTAGTCTAAATACACTACTTAAGCAGGAGCTTGGAGACAGCTGTTTCCATTAGTCTCAGCTATCTATAAATCCTGGATGTGACCTTTCATTACTGACAGTACAGTTGATCAGATAAAGGTAGTGTTACGGAATCAGGCTTTTCTGATGAACAGACAATAGCCCTGAACACGGCAAAAAGAGAACTGATATCGCATTAAAAACCCCAAAGCCCACAAAAAAGTAGTGAAAGTCCTTAAGCTGAACACCAAATCCCATGGTCATATAAAATAACAGTTTGGAGAGCACAAGGGGAGCTGTAGGGATTGCAAGGCCTTCATAGCTGCTTTGTAAATCACAGAGGAAGTAGTTTTATAAGTGTCAAATCAGCAAATGAGATACAGACCTATCAAAGTCCAATCCTTTTTTTTTCCCTAGTATTACCAGCTTGAAAATTAAAAATACTGTATCTGATGTTTGAGATCAAAGCTTAGATGAAAGCCTAAAATGTGAGACCACTAAAGGGCTTTCAAATATAGGACCATGTTTAGGAAATACCAAATTTCAGCAAGCTGTTGATTTCAAACTTATTTTGGTTTTTGATTTAGTATATCATTTTGTGGTTGTCCCGTAAAATATGGTCAGAAATTCTGGAAAGATGAGAGTTAAACTGGTCATGTTTTCCCAAGTCTGTAATCAGAAACGTTATCTTCCTAAAACTGACAAGTTACAGGAGAGTAGCAGGAATTCAGGCATCTGATTCAGAGGCAGAGGTGTTTCTGACACACAGCTTTCCTGGGAAGTGGCTGGTGGACTTGAGTTTCCAAGGCTGGAATTTACGTTTATTGGGAGCAATGCAGGCCTGGCCCACAGTCCATCCTGTAGTCAGTGGCTCCATGGCTCTCAAAACACCCGAGACAGAGTTGGAAGCATGGAAGTCTTGGAGCTCCCATTCTGAGCAGGGCTTGCTTCCTGGGTCTGCAGAAGCAGCAGTCCTGCCCTCAGATCTCAGGTTGTCCACATCCTGTGGTTTGAGTTTCCTTCTCCACTTGATGTTGAAGTTTTCATAAGAGAAGGAACCCCACACTTTGGAGAGGGGTTTTGTCCTGAAGAAGATTTTGAAAATCACAGAATCATAGGATGGTTTGGGTTAGAAGGGAACTTAAAGATCATCCTGATCCACCCCCTGCCATGGGGCAGGGATGCCTTCCACGAGACCAGGTTGCTCCAAGATCTGTCCAACCCGTCCCTGGACACTTCCAAGAGTGGGGCAGCCACAGCTTCTCTGAGGCAGGGCCTCACCACCCTCAAAGCGAAGAATTTTCTTACTATATTTCTTTCATGAATTTCAATTAACTTTTAAAAGCCCTATGAAAAGTAACAAATGCACTTTTATGCCATACAAAATCGACTATATTGTGCTTCATAAAAATGAGTATTTAGAATAACCCACTTTCCAGGAATCCAGCAAATGCTTACGCTAATGCCTAACAGTAAGGAAAGGATCTATCCTTGACAGCACATGTAAGTCACATTTCTTCATGTGAAAGATGCTCATCATCAACAAATCAGGAATTCTTCCACAGCCCTCAATAAAAGGCCTTCCTACCTAAGTCATTCAACTCTGCAGCCTTTTTGAATTGCTGTGCAGAAATCCATTACATCTCAAAACAAGCTGTCCACAAGATGGAATAAGTGCATGACGGTAAAGGCATGTTTACCTCAACAGAGGTAATTTACTTCATACTGCTCTAGCAGCAAGACTTGAAAAGGACCAGATTTATGAGGGCTTTTAACGTCACCTTGTGGGAACTAGAACTAAATTTAACTTGAACTAAATTTAACTCTTTAAAACTCTGCCTTCAGGGTGTAGTGGTTGGGCTTTTCCTTCATGATCCAATTTATATCTTGGAAGCACTTTGGTATTTCAGGCGCTAGTATTGGATATTAAAATGCAAGGTTATTGTGGTTTAACCCCAGCCACCAGCTCTTCCCCATGGAGCCACTCACTCACTTCCCTCCGTGGAATGGCAGGGAGAGTTGGAAGTGAATAAACTGGTGTGTTGAAATAATAACAAGTTAATAGGTAAAGGAAAAAATATGCACACAAGCAAAACAAAATAGCATTCATTCCCCACTTTTCACGAGCAGGCAGATGTTCAGCCATCTTGGGAAATTTGACTCCATGATGCACCATGGTGACTTGAGAAGACAAACAGTCACTCCAAATGTCCTGCCTTTCTCTGTCTCTCCCCAGCTCTGTATGCTGACCATGACACCATATGGTCTGCAATGTCCCTGTGGCCAGCTGGGAAAAGCTGTCCCACCGTGTCCACTCCCAGCTCCTTGTGCTCCCCCGGCCCTCCCTGGTGGGGTGAGAGAGGAGCAGAAAAGGCCTTGGCTCCATGCATGTCCTGCTCAGCAATAACTAAAACATCCCTGTGTTATCAGCACTGTTCCAGCCACTACCAGCTACTGGGAAGAAAATCAAACTTACCCCAGCCAAAACCAACACGTTTATTATTACTATTACTATTACTGTTACTGTTACTATTTACTATTGCTATTTTCTGTTACTGCTATCATTGTTATTATTAATAATTCTATTGCTACAGCTGCTAGAAATTTTTGGATTTGGTTCCCTGCTGTATTTCATTAGAACTAATGAAAAACAGATTTTTTAAAAGGTTTTAAAAATGGAAACAGAGAACACCCTTTTCAGTCTTTTGCATGACTGTACAGGACAGAGAGAACTCCTGCTGAAAATAAGACTTTGGTGTGTTCCACAGGCCAGCAGCTGCAGTATAGCGTAGTGATCCACATCTGTCACTGAAAGCACTTAAAGTCATCAGCCTGGAAATAATTCAGGAGCTGCAGGTTCACCAGAGCTGATGCTATTCATCATGTGCCTGAAAAGGCAAGGGGATCAAGTATCCCATAGTAAAGATTGGCATTTGGTAACTTTGAGTGTGGTCAGCAGTGTCAATGCTTTCGTGAATAATTGCTTTGTGATGTGTGTGTAATTTTGGGCAAAATACTCCCTGGCTGAGGCTCAAAGTAATGCTCTAATACAAAAATTAAGAATAGTATCTCATTCTGACACCAATAGTAATATTGATTGATTGATTGATTGCTACTGAATTTGCCTCCTGGTAAGTCATATTGTCTTGTCTGAATAGGTCAGAATGTCTGATGTCTTTATCTCCATAACAGTTGCTGGTGGAGGTGCAGGGGTGTTGCTCTCCTCTTACAGTTGAGTTGGTGGCATAAGGATGGCAAAGGTCACACGGGCCATTTTGGGGGACAGGGATCTGAAGCCAGAACCCACCTATTGAACCAGATTTCCTCTCTGGATCTTGGCTCCTGCCTTTGCCTCTGTGTTCTATGAGGAACTCAATGTCCAGCTTGGTTGTACAACCTGGCCAGAGCTTCTCCATGTTCCACTCAGGAGGGTTCCAGGGAATCCTCCAGCTTGGGAAGGAGTGGACATGAAGGTGGCCTTGTTGTGAGGACCATGGGGAACTCACCCCATAGCAAATTCTAACTGCATTGCTTGAAAGTTAGAGTAAAAATTATAACACGATTGTTCTTTTCCATGGATCTTGGGTGAGATTTTCTGTGTAAGTGGAAAACGGAACAGTGGAAAAGTTACCAGGGATCAGTTTGAGAGGATGCTTTACAGAACATCTCCACAGAGTGTGCTTTGCTCTACTGCCCTGCAGCTTGAAAGGCAGGAGGGAGCACAGTGGGGTAAATTCCTCTGCAGGAATGCTTCCACATTTAACCGGCTGTGTTCTCCCTCTGCTCTCCTCCACAGTCCTGTCCAGCAAATGTTATTGCAAGAGGGGGACATAACCTGCGCTATTACTCTTTGTTCTTCACAGGCTTTTCCTGAGTAACCTCAGACTCTCTGAGTTTATTAAGAACATTAGATGAGTCACCTGAAAAGATACAAATATGGAAGGATCTGATACACCACTATGGAAAACCAATTCCATATTATTAATAGTAGCTGCTACACGATTCATCTTAATATATAGTAGCAGATTCACATTGTTTCCTGCTTGTTTTGATTTTTGCAGCTAGCTGATTCAGCCAAAACTCTTCACTAGTTTGTTTTGTGTTTTTGCAGGGCAGAAACTACTGGATACCTTAGCTGAAACCTGGGATTTTTTCTTCAGTGATGTCCTGCCCATGCTGCAGGCTATTTTCTATCCTGTGCAGGTGAAAAAATTACTCTATTATCATAGAATCTGGAAAAACTGGAAAAAGCTACTTTACAGGTTCATCAGCAGATTGAAACAATCCTTAATTCTCTCTCCTTGGGCAACCTCCCAGTGCAGCTGTTCTGTTTAGTCATGTCATGCAAATAAGTTACTTACGCAAATGGTTTGAAGTGCTTGCATGGAAAAGATGAAGGGGAACTTCTAAAACAAAAGTGGAGCGCAGGGAGGCTGGTTAGTCCATCTGTCAATCACATTAAAAGTCAAAAAAGGTTATGAATGATAAACTGAAGTGTTGCACGGTGAAATAAGTGGAGTTGTTTTGAATTAAGTTTATTTCCTTCTCTGCAATGTGAATTTTGTCTTTGAAGTATCTCCGCTTTTGAAAAGGAATTGTATTTCTGAGATCAAATTCTATGCTATGGTAAGTGGACAGCAAAAGTCAATAGAGTTGGACCAGTTCAGATGAGAACAGATTTTGACTCCAGTAATTTTAGATACACAATAGATACTTGATCTTTTAATGTGGTGATAGCCAGAGAGTATTGTTTATCACTGAAGTCTCAAGGAAATCTGTACCAGACCGGTGCAAGTGATTTTTGCTCATAGATGCCTACAGATTTTAGTGGGAACTTGGTGCCTGAATATATTTGTGGAAACTTCAGAAACCTTCTCCCATTTTTTCAAGTGGACTTTATGCCTAAAGTGATTGCCCAAATGCTAGCAGTATTACCATTTGCATTTTCAGACAGTTACAAGTATGAATTTAGAGGAAAAGCTGCTATTTCACGCTGAATTTAATTCTGAAAGGGAAGAACTCAGAAAACATACAGGGCTGCTTCACCCAATGACTTGTGCCGCCAGTAGAAACTCTAAGTGATAGAAATAAG
>JAOTQP010000870.1:58451891-58466263 GCA_026413545.1 Cichladusa arquata | reverse complement strand
CTAGTCAAAACAAACCTTCCAAGTATAAACACCACACGATTTGGGGATACAAAGCGTTGTAACATCAACCCAGGACACCTCTTCACTTCTGTTTATTTTTGTTCACCAGAAAGCACTCTGGGAACGGTTCAGCTGCAGGTTGGATGGCTGGAGAGTGGGTTGATGGTCACCTGGTGCATGAGGCAGTGATTGGTGGGGGAAACACGTGGACACTACATGATGAGAGAGCAGGTTGGGCAAAGAGGTGCATGAACAGAGACATTGCAGTGGCAGGCGGCCGATGTGTGCCTATTTTGGTTAAGTTTCAGTTAAGTTTTGTTCAAGTTTAGAGTATAAAAAGGCTTGGTTCAGTACAATAGACAGTCTTCTTTGGAGCAAGCAAGGAGGTCTGTGTGTTTGTCCCCCATTGCTGCCTAAGGGGTTCTGAAACGACCCCTAATTGCAGCAAGCAGATTTGCAAAATCCTTTCTTTTCTGTGCAAAGATGTTTATCACTTGTACTATTCAACTATTTTGTAGTATACTAACTACAAAGCTTTTTGTTGTTATCTGCTGTCACTGTCAATTCCAGCTATCTTTATTGGAAACTCCAGGTATCTCTATTGTTGGAATCAACCTTAGGAAAAAAAAAATTGCTATCATACAGGAAAATGTAGGCATACATGTAGGATAAGGAATATTAATGACATACAGATGAGCCTTCCTTTAAGCCAAAAATATTTTTATAAGTTACTTGATCATAACTGTATTGAATTGGGGGTTTTTGCTAGGATGAGCTAGAAAATAGTACTTGACCTGTGCACTCTGGAAGACACTCTAGTAACATAACCTAACTTATTGCTGGCCCTGCCACACTGCTTTATTTCTGCATGTTTCTTGGATTGTGCTTTCTTGGGCTCATGGTTTCCTTCTCTTCTGAATTTGTGAAGATCCCAGCAGAGAAAAGCTAAAGGCTTGAGTTCCTCCAATACACATAAAGAAATAAAAGGCTATAGCCCAGAGATTGAGTAATACCATCTGCAGAATATGTAGAATTTCTCTTGTAGTTTTGGGACTTTCTGAAGAAAGTTTCTGCATAAGTACAGAGATTTTCAAAGAATTTCTAAGCACTTTTCTTTTAATTCTTCCAGCTTTATTTCCAATGGCTTTTGGGTTTTTCACGTGCGGTGGTTGCTCATAGTAATAACCCCTAAGAGAAAAGGCAGCTTAAAGCTTCTCAAAGCGTAACAGATGCTTGTAATATCATTGCCCTCTCTACAGGGACTTCTGTAAACTGATTCCTTGCTACACTCAGCATATTAACATCCAGGAGCAGAATGCTGTTTGTCAAATTTATAATGAAACCAGGGATTCCAAAAACGGATCCACAGTGCCTTATACTACAGGAGCTCCGAACTGTATGTTATCCATCTGCCTTGAATTTGCTGATTTTCAATCACAACTCTGCATTTACAGACTGTTTTGAGTAATTTTCACTTGGTACTTCCTTACAAAGAGAGTGGACAAGAATGATTATCTGCCAAGCACTGATGTGCTTGAGAATATACAGCACAAGCTTTTGTGTGTTATTTAAATGAATTACTTCTCTTGTCACCTTGAAATATTCATCATCACTTTGGCAACCTCTGTGTGGTGGAAGGTGTGCAGTGCAATGAGATGCACAAACGAACAAGAGGCAGGCAGCAGGGCATACATGATGAATGAGAAAAATAAGTCATTAGAAAAGCCTAGAGTAAAATTAGGAGGGGCAAAAAAAATCTCTCTCACATGGCTGAAGTGGGAAAATGGGATTGTTTTAATTTTCTTCTCTCTTGGTGGATGTCTGGGACTGCTTGCAAAGGCTTAGAGGAAAAATGTGCATGCAAAACACACAAGTTCATGAAAAGGCATAAACTCCTCATTTCCAGTGTTCAGTTCCTTTATGACATTATCTTCCCTGATTCCCTGTTACTGTCCACTGATTTCTCTGTCCTTCTTGTGAATAAAATGTAACAACTCCATACTCACACCACCCCTCTGCCAGGCTCTGTAGCTGCAATTATTTTGCTGCTCCAAAAGCTCCTTTTTCCCCATGAGCTCCTTGGTTATACAAGATGATTTTCAGACATAGAATCTCTATCCCTATATTCCTGCCATCTCTGTACCCTACCTGCAGACGTCAAGGAGCACTTGCCATCAGCAGGCTTATTTCCAGAACGTCAACTCCAACACCCAGCTCTGCTCTAAGACCCAACCTTTTCTTTGCTTAGGGCCTCTACCTACTTGAGGAGGTACATAACAATTTAAGGGTATTTCCCTTAGCAACAGAATAGCATTTTTTATCTTCCTGATAAAAAATATTATTATTTCAGTTAAAAAAATAAAAAAGCCCCTCGAACCTATTTTCTTGCATTTGGGTTTTACTTATTCTTTTTTTTTCCAGAGTGGTACCTTCATATCATGATTAAATAGATGAAATGAAATGCTTTTCAAATGAATTTTTTGGTTAAAATGATCTTCTTGAAAAGTAGAATACGCCTGTAATAGTGTGCAACTCAGAATTAATATTTTCAATAATAACACAAAATGCTAGTTTGCATTTCAATGAATTACGATTGAAAAATTTAAATGTTATAAACTTTTACTGTCCTGTAACTTTGTGGAATTCCAGCACCAGTACATATCTGTGCAACACCTTCTTTTTGTTTTATTTTTCCTATTTTAATTTTTTTACTTGCCTACCTTAAATCTGCATATTCTGCTTTTGCTACATGTGAAGAGTAGAAGAACCAGAGGGGTTCTTGAATATGTACAGTACATAAATCATCAAATTACAGAATCACAAAATGGTTTGGATTGGAAGGGTCCTTAAAGATCACCCAGTTCCACCCCCTGCCTGTCCTTGAGCACTGCCAGGGATGGGGCGGCCACAGCTTCTCTGGACAGCCTGTGCCAGGGCCTGACCGCCCTCGCAGGGAGGAATTTCTTCCTAACAGCTAAGCTAAACTTTTATGGAAATCCTAGTCTTTGATGAAAATGGCAGTATATGGACAGAACACCTTATTCCTATTTCTGTCAGCATCCCTTTTTATAGGTAGCTGTCCTGCTACAGTATATCAATAAACAGTATATCAATACAGATAAAGCAGTTCCATTTTTTAGTGTTAGAAAGATGTTATGTGTAATTTTCTTGGAATAAATTATATATATATATAAAGCATCAAACCACATAAGCTTTTGAAGCTGGGCCATCTACTGTGTACTTGCTCTTGCTAATATAAAGAGCACTAGTGATGCCACCATCTTATTCACTTGTTAGTTGGCTGTTTATCTCATCCCTGTGATAAGTCCTAACTCCATCCATCATGTGTTCTTTAACCACTCTGAATACATTAAATCAACTTGCAAATACCTGGACTTTCTCCACTGTACCTCCTCATCCTACAAAACCACAGTACCCAGCATAGCTATTTTTTGGCCCTTTTTCTTCTTTCCTGGTGAATGTCAGCCATACTAGTTTAGCTGCTTATCAGGCACACTCTAAGGTTCTCCATTATCTCAGTTGCACAGTTACAGGATCAGTAGACTGTCTCGCATTGCTTTAACCAGCTCATGTTATGTAGCTTTAAGCTCATATATTCCACTATTCCACTGGTTTAGAAATGCATGTTGTCTTCTGAATCCCCTCCTATTTTTTTTTCTTTCTTTCTTTTTTTTTTTTTAAATAAAAAAATGGATATGTTTTAGGACACTCTAGGTGGGATCCATATTTGAGAACCTATATGACAGCATCACTAGTTTTGTGAATACTGCATTATTTTTCACACGTACCAGAAAAACAGAATTGCTACACTACCTCAATTATTCCCACATCTAAAATCTCAAAATCATATTTGCAGAAAGATGTTCCATGGCCAAAACATGTGATAGGATAAAGGCATAATACACACACAGCACAAGTCTATTAGGGAATATAGATGACTATCTCCTTCAGAATTATAAAGTCTCTGTTTAGGGATTGGTCTTGTGCTTAGCATACCAAATGTTTGTTTATGCTATTTGTCTTCCACAGTCATGGTCTCACTGTCCTCTTTGTGGGGTGCTGGAAACTTGTCTAGAGCAGAGATGTGCTTGAAAGCCCATGTTTCTGAGCTCTGGCCTTTTGTATGATCTCTGTTACCGAGGCATGCTACCTAGAGATTTGGGCAATTGACCTTTTAGAAATTTCTGACAACCTGTTTACATTTTCTCAACAACGACCTCTCAAATCCCTTTCTAAATTATGGTTTTGACCTCTGCAATTTGTGATAGCACTAAAGTATTTACCCTTCTGTGCTTCAAAGTGTTCCTTTTCAGGATGAGACAGAGTAGGTAGGGAAACTACCACATGTGTAAGCATAATCAGCAAAAAATGATAATAATCCCACACTGCTGGATGATGATTCATCTTTTTGATTTGTCTTTGGTGAGGCCTGCCCTGAGGAATTTGTACAAATCCAGAGACAGGCAGGCATAAAACCGTGATGAATGGCTCCCTAGGCTTGACCACTAGGCAGCAACCCCAGTTTGAGTGATGAACTAAAGGTATTAAAATTATGCTTATACAACAGTAAGAGATGCCTTCTCAGGGTTCTTTGTCAGCACTGACAATTATCTGTGTTAATGAAGCATTTGCAGAGGAGCTTGCTGGACTTACTGGATCCAGCTCAGGCCACCACCAGTATCAGCTGAACTCTTCCCACCTCAATGAAGGCTGAGTTTTTTGCACTGGGATTTATCAACACATGTTGCTTGGATTAAATACAATTGTATTTGTACACTGGCTTTTAAAAATATTTTCACTCTTGAATAAAGCCTGATTGACATAGAATATGAGCCATTGAATTACAACACACTTCATTTTTCTTAGAACAGTCTAAATATGTAAATTTATAGGAGGGGAAGCAATGTTCTTACTCCTGTTTAAGATGGGTTTGATAGAAATAATTCTCTTGACACCTGTTACAGAGAAGAAGTAATTATTTTGCTTTGTCTTTAGAAAGGCAAAAGCCAGCCATCATGCTACAAAGTAGATTGCATAAATTGGCTGACTTTCAATGCCTCTTTCCCCATAACATCTTAGGAAGAGGAAAAGATTTCTAGTGTCGCACCATGGTTTAATTCATGCAGACCACATCTTAAGCAAGCTCCCTGACCATTCAATTACCACATGAATAAGAATGGGCATATCTTCCTTCATATCAGTATCTTGCTTTTTTTGTTGTTAACAAAAATATGTTAATGGCTAAGAGCAGCTTTTCATTTGAATAATGACTTAATGTTTCTGTGACTTTCGGATGGTGGAATAAGCCCTTTCTTTAAAAGTTTGCAATTTCCATGGAATTCACCAACTACCTCTACTCAAGGGAACAAAAAGGCAAATGAGAGACTTCAAACCTCAGCACCTGATGGGATGCTGCTGTGGTTTACAGATCTGTTTAGGGAGATGAAACATTCAAGTCCTCTGCCGTCTGTTGTTCAGAAGACTCTTATTGGTGGGGGAGAGGAAAAGGCCCAGTGGTGTGGGGTTTAGTGTAGATCAGTCTTGTTTTTCCTGCCTCTCCAGGTGGAAATGATCCTTGGCAGGTACACACTTCAGGTTACAAGATCACCAAGGAAAGAAGCACCCCCACCTTCTTTTGACATGACCATAACAGGGACAACAGATCTGAGTAAAAATGAATTCTGTGCACTAATGTTAATTATTCAAGTTGGAAATTCGTTATGGGATTCAGTGCTAGCTGTCATGCCTCCTTCATTCTCCACTGCAGGCAATTCCTCCTGCAAAAGGTTTTGCTGTCTCACTTAATTTTTCAGCAGTAGGAGGATGTTAAACTCATTTGCTAGACAGTGAATTCCAGAATATTCTGCTGCCCTATTTTCTATTGCTTTCCCAAAATTTGCACACCAGACATCAAAATGGCTTTGGTCCAGCTAAAAAACCAGTAACACTCCAATCAAACTGAGAAAAATAGTGGGCAACAGCATTAAACCAGTCATGAGAAGTCTCTGATAGTGTATGAAGATGTGGTTCAATAGCCAGTCCCTAGGCTCTTCTCAGGGAGGCTCCCAGTTCAAACGGGCGTTGCACTTTCCTATTTCAGGATGAAATACAAGGCAATACCATACTCCCCACACCTTATTTCTCAAATAATTTAGACTTGAACACTGACGGCTTAACAGGAGTTTTGAGCATGGCAGGGAAGGTGAGAAAGTGGTTTGAGGCTGAAGCATTTCTCAGTGCAGCATCCCATTCTGTATTTCTATACTGAGACAGGGTGGTGCTGACAAGTGACAGAGCTTGCTGTTAAAACTGCAGTTCTGAATCAGCTGTTAAAAAATCAACTTCCACTAGGTGGAAGGCTCTTCATTCTTTTTGCTCATCTCTTTCCCCACCTCATTGAGTCTGGACCTGAAAGCCACTGTGCTTTGATTGCACCCTCATGTCACTTGGAAAAGCACTTGCATTGCATCAACAATTCACTCTGCAAGGATCATCTTAATCTGTCTGATTTTCTAAAGGTGTACTTAGCACATCTGCCTGAAAAATCCAAACTGTTAATTATTGGCTCCAAATGATAATTATATTGAAGCCAAAAGCAAGAAAACTATCAGGCTTTTCTCAATAATGATTTGTTTCTCCCAAGTGAATTCCTCAAAGTATCTATGTCTTTCTATCCCTTTCACTGTAGAATAAGAATCTAATATCATTTGTCTTGCTAGAGAGGAAAATAATAAATGTTGTATATACAATTGCAATGGTGCTGATAGAGGAATGTGTAGATAGATATGCTTGCATTTGCTGCCATCAGCCTTTGTACAATAAAACATGCAATACTGCAATAGTTATGCTGTAATAAAAGGACCTATTTCATTCGAGTGGAAGGGTTTTCCTGTTAGTGGAATAAGGTTTAGCTTAAGCATTTTTATCAATTTGAAAAAAATGAAGTCAAGCAAGCATGACACTGATATAAAAATAAAAAAAATACACGTTAAGAAAATCCAGTTTGAGTTCTCTTTATATACCTTTTGAGACGTTGGTGTAAACTTGGATTCCTAATTAAATACATCATTTTGAAAAGCAAAACACATTATTCCATAATAGCGTACAGAGAAGTTTCAGCATAATAGATAGAAGTCAACAGAAGCCATATGGAAAATGAATGAGATTGTCTTGCTTTGTTGCCCATTATCATCTTGTTCAAATTCCATATGGTGATTGCGCTCTATTTTACATAACTTTTATGTGTAGGCAACTATGTTATTGGAGCTGTTAACCAATTAATAAAAATCTACTGCCATATGTGCTGATTCTACTGTTTGCTGTTGTATTTGCATTGGAAACTGGTCTGGGAATTTTTTTTCTCTATTCTGTTCTGATACTAATAATGTCCTTTCTGTCTTGGGGTGATTTTATGATGATACTTTATTACCTAATAGTCTGCTTTAGGCCCAGAAGCGCTGCTGTAGCTTTAAGATGGACCCCAGGGGTAAGGTGGGGAGCCTTAGGCTCCTAAGATTTGGTTAAAACTTTCTCTCTGGGTGCTTGGGCTGCAGCCTGGACTAGGACACTCTACCTTGTTCCTTTTGTTGGATTGGTTTTTCACTACCTTTAAGCAAGAAGTTGGGCTTTTTTCCCCTACCCCTAGCTTGAAGACTGTACCTGGAATCCTCTTGGCAGGGATTTGGTTTGGTTTGGTTTGGTTTGGTTTAGTTTGGTTTGGTTTGGTTTGGTTTGGTTTTTTTCTTGAACTTTTTTGGCTTTGGTTTTTTTGGTGTGTCTGGGGAGTTGGTGGAGGGCTGCCCCAAACCGGAGACCTCAGAGAAGCTGAACTGACACAAGAAAGAACACTAAAACCCTCCAGTTCCTCCCCTTCCTGAGACAAAGAGGGCAGCCATCATCATTGCTCCTGGCCATGAGATCTGGTGAGGGGCTAAGGTTTTGAAATTTCTATATCTAGCGTTTTTTCAATCCTTTTCTGCGCCTTGTGGGCTCCCTTTTGCTTTTTGTTTTTTTCTTTGTTTGTAAACAGTTTGGGTTTTTTTTTCACTTTCATCCACTGTTATTCACTTCTCATTGGCAAAAGGGATTATTGGAGTCCTTTTCTTTAGAGGAAACACTTATTTCAGAGCATTTTCTGCTAAATTTGTCTCCAAACTGAGACACTTTCCTGTATAAATTGCATTCACGGCCATACTTCTAAATTGTCCTTATTGAGAGGGAGCTCTTGAGACAAACTGATGCAAAACTTTGGTAGAAATTCAGGTTGAACCTGAAACAAGCCAGTTCTTCTCCATTCACAACACGGGAACAAATTCTCATTAATGAACTCAGGTCAGAAAGCAAAGTTTAAGTCAGAGCCTTACATGTAATTCTGATAAAGATGAGGTAGAAAGAAACTAATGAAAAGTTTCTGGACAAGGGCTGACGAAAATGGTGAAGATTTATAACTAACAAACGAACAAAAAAGCACCACATAATTTTTCATGGAAATGCTGGCTATGTGGACAGTATCAAAATTGTAATGACAAAATAAATACAGAAAAAAATTGGACATTTGGAAAATGTAAAATCTTACTGGTTTTAGTTAATAGCCACACAAAAAAAAAATCCAAACAAACAATAAACCAAACCTTTAGAATATGTAGGTAAAAGCACTGATGGTGGGAAGCTTGTATCAGCAAGTTTCTAAAAATGAAAAGGAGTGAAGGTGTGGAGTAGTTGTAAAAGTAATGCCAGAAGACCTTTATTTTAGCAATACTGCTAGATATTACTATAACAAGGCACAAAATCAGTTGTAAGTATACACTGTTCAGACCTGACAGCTTAAAAACTGGCAGCTTGGTTGGTGCCTTTTCAAGGAGACAGTTACTAAAAAACCTTTCTTTGCATCAGATGAGCCTGGCAGTTTATATTACCAGAATAATAAAGAGCAGTTTAGTTGAACCATCAAATTTTCCCTGACCTGAACTAAAATAAGCTATTTTCTAAGGCATTATTAAAAGAGAATGAAAAAAGAGAGAATGTAATCATTGACTTATAATATCTGGTTTAAGGAATAAGAACATTTTAGGAAAGAAAAACTGAAGAAGAAATTGTTATTTCTTCTCCGCTTCTGCTGGAAGACTTACTGTGTTCATACTTACCAAATCTTCCATTCTTTATTACTGAATTAACTTTATTTGATATTGATGCAATCCATATTCCTTGAGAGTTTTTCTCCTCCTCCAGCACACTCTGTTTTTTGAAGACATTGTCTTTGACTATGATGACAATAATTTTTACAATATCTAAAGACAGATAAGGACTGCAGATGAGGAATCCGTAGCATGAGCTGACAAACGTAAGAAGTAACAGTCCTCTAATCATGCAAATATGGGATGTGGTGGGTCAAACCATGCATTTGTAAGAAATTTTGAGTCCTTCAAGAAATTTTGAGTGCTGCCATTTACTGAGGCTGCAGGTGCCTCTGAGAACCATAGAACTATATGTCCAATACCAAGGACTCAGCAACAGATTCCATCATTTTCTTTTATTCTCAAGTCAGTCCTTTATGTCAGGCTAGTTTCCTTGCCTTAGCGTTTTTGAAGAGCAAAGCCCTTCTCTCTCTATACATACAAGTGGTTTTGGGGAAAAGCAAATATATATAGGCACTCTTTTAAGCTGTTTTTTCATGTTTTCAAACTATTCCAAGAGTAAGGATTATATTTCTGTTTTCACCATTAAGGGATCATGGCAACTCCGTCATTCAAGGGGAGCAAGCCCAGGATCAGCTCTCTTGTGAGTGGTTGCTCTGTTCATACTACTTGGATTTGTCTCTTGGCAAACTTACAGGTAGTGTTCAAATCATCTAAAAGAAGAATTTTTTTAAAATGACTTGCAAAGTTTCTAGTTGGAAATTGTTGGCTGAAGTGAAAATGGATTCCAGATCATCCATATTAGGGCTGAGACCATCCCTTTTTCTGTTCCTTTTGTCACTATGTCTACAGCCACTGTGTTTCTGGACTAGAGGGAAAAATAACCATCTCAGTAGAGGTGAACAGTTCTTTTTCAGATCATGGTCTCCTGTGCAGAAGCTGAAGTAGGCGTTGCATGGGAAAAAACCCCAACCAATTCTGAGCCTGTAATTAAAAATATGTCTTTGCACACATGCACAAGGACCTAAAATCCCCCGTCAAATCAAACTCATCTCTGGCATTCCTGAAGATTTGCATGCTAGGCTTAGGAAGTGCATTGATATTCCTGTAACAAACTCTGTGGCTTTAGATTCATAAATAAACTTCTAATAAAAACACTAAACATTGTAATTCTGTTGTAAAATAGCACATTGATAGCAGTGCAGGCTATCACTGGCTGAATCCCAAAGCTCTCAGTATTAGCTGTAAGGACTCTTGCACCTCAATGTGGTGGAATAACAGATAGTGATTGTAGGTTGCTATTTCTGAGGCCAAGCAGTGTGAGAAGATGTAACAGCTGATGTGGTGATAGGAAAAAAAGGGTGAGATAGAACAATCTTATGTTTCACTTCAAGCTACGTTAGTGGACACAGATTTTCTGCTTTTTATCCCCAGCTGGGATTCATTCAGCTTCTCTCATATCTCATTTCTTGTCTTCTTACCGTGTTCAATTCCTATTTCTTTCACTTAGCCTTCTTGTAACCTTTCCTGAACTCCTGTCTTCCTCACATGCTACTTCTGAGGTTGGAAAATTTCAACCCACAAGTAAAGTTGTGAAGAACTAAAAATAGAATCTCAGACTTGGAAATTCAGGTTATACTGACTAGGCTGTGATACCAGTCCTTTCTATAGCAGAGAAAATTCCCTGCAGCGTAACTTCATTGCCCTTCAGCAATGATGGCCTTAAGGGCTTTTTCTACACTTTGTTCATTCTGAAGGTATCTTTCATACTTCTTTTACATTAATATATTCTGGGAGTGTTTCTTTTAACTGTAAGTTCTTAGCAAAGTCTATAGCTGATCTTGTGTGCTGTGTATTGTATTTCACTGTTTTTTTATAACTTTGAAATTAAGCCTGTAGAAGACTTTGGGCTTCCTCTCCATACGAGTCACAAAAACATCAGGGAATACTTGGCATGATGCTGCAGGATCATGGTGATAAAACTGAGTTTCAGAGCTTTGAGAAGGACTTAGTTGTTCTGTGGCATAGGGTGACATTCCCTGACAGAGGGAGACTGGTGACAGCATAGCCCACTGAGGGTAGCATAACAATTTACATCATATTCCAAGACTCTGCAGATAGACACTTTAAAACCACCCCCCAAAATTTAAACTAAACCATAAGCTTTTTATGAAATTCTCAGTGGGGTTTTTCTGGCCATCCCAGGCTGACACTGAGTATGGAGGCTTGGACTAGGTGTGAAAAGGGATACACAGGAAAAAGTTTAGAGGTTATTTACAAGGAAATAGGTATTTTTTCCCTGGTTTTCCTGGTGTTGCCTTCTCACACGTGTTTACTAAAATTTTTCCAGAGATGCCTACCAGCTAAAAAGCTGTAGCACCATCTCTGTGTCAATTCTAAAGAAAACTGATTGCATATTATTTGTAAGACCACTGAATGTAAGGTCTATAAATGCACAATAATGTGCATGCTGAGAATCCAGTGTATTGGATGCTTCATCTTGAAATACTCCATGGTATCTTTTATCACATTGCTAAGAAGAACTAGAGATGATTCAGAATATAAATCTAAATAGTGTGTTCTTAATTTTAAGAAGTCATTGAATTATTATGAAGGAATGTATTACCTGCTGTACAAGAAATAGGCAAGACTGAAGTGTTTTTGTTCACAGGGTCTACACGTGTCTTTCCTATTATTGTTCAGTATTTAAATCTGTCACATGAGGCGGAAGAAAAGCACAAAATTATTATATTTGCTATATACATAATCTTTCATGTGTTTACACATACTAAATATATAGAATAATTGAACCAATGAGAAAAGTCAGGAGTTTCATGGTATTCTTTAGCTCAGTCTTACTCTGTTTGGATCAATGTTACTAATGAAAGTCTGTAATATCAGGTGAGCTTCCACTTTTAGAAGTTGTCCCAAACTGTGGAAGCCACTTCCTTGTGAGACCCCACCTGCAGAGCTGCCTCCAGTCCTGGGGTCCCAGCACAGGAAGGACATGGAGCTACTGGAGTGAGTCCAGAGGGGGCACCAAGATGATCCAAGGAGTGGAGCAGCTCTCCCATGAGGAAAGCCTGAGGGAATTAGGTTTGTTCAGCCTGGAGAAGAGGAGTTTCAGGATGACCTAATTGTGGCCTTCCAGCACCTGAAAGAGGCAACAAGAAAGATAGACTATTTAGAAGGGCCTGGAGTGACAGGACAAGGGGAGAATGTGTTCAACCAGACAGAGAGTAGGTTTAGGTTGTATCTTAAGAAGAAGTTCTTTCCTGTGAGGGTGGTGAGACCCTGGCAGAGTTGCCCAGAGAACCTGTGGCTGCTCCACCCCTGGAAGTGTTGAAGTGTTCAAGAGTTGGACAGGGCTTGGAGCAATCTGGGATAGTGGAAGGTGTCCCTGCTCATGGCAGGGGGTGGGACAAGATAAGCTTTAATGTCCTTTCCAACCCAAGCCATTCTGGGATTCTGTGATTCTGTGGAATGCAAAATTGTTTTTGAATTTTTCTTCGGTTGTAATTTCAAAGCATCTATAAACATCTAGTGGGAGATGTGATTTGAAATATCAAGATTCTGAGGATGGGATGCACTGATGTGAATAGAGGGGAAAACTGAGGTGGAGTGCATTATGAGAAGATTTGGTTTCAGGGTTAAAGTCGAGGTGGCTGTTGGTGCTGCTGGCTTATATGGCTGGTATTGAAGACATTAAGTGATTTGCTGGTTCTGAGCTCTTTTACACCAGCAGAACAATCACTGAGTTACCTGAAGCACTCACTGACTGCCTTGCAGGCTCAGTGGACCCTGTGCATTAAACTCTTGTAGTAAAAACACTTCCATGCTTCACAATATTACATTTCCTGCATAGTAAGTTATCGTAACATAGCAAACTATCCAGCTTGCAAATATTAAATCTTAATACTTGTGAGTTAATGGAAAAATAATTGGTCTGGGCAAACCAACAGCTAGCTGGGTCTTCAGTGCACTGTTTAAGAAACAGTCTAGTGCAAATGAAGGAACAGTGGGACGGCAGGTATTGTTATCATCATTTAAATTGATTTTGAGTTGAGATTCATAGCTAAACATGGGCTTTATGATCACCATATAAAATGGCTTTTGGAACTCTGGTACTTTACAGTACTGTTTTGTTTTATGCAGCTCGGAGGTAGAAGGGATGATGGTAAGCCTGGGTATTCTCACAAGAACTAGAAATCTTGACCTGTGTTGCATAAATATAAGAAGAACAGGAATTTATTTTAGAAGCCCAATTTTTTTCCACCTAAAGGAATCCTTAGTGAATAATTATACAATTAAAAGAACCCTTTTTATCACAATACACCAATCCTTTGTCCAATAACTTATCAGAGGAATTTAATCAAAACCCACAGTCTTAAAAATATACTTGTCTGCAACTGAAAGTATGTAATCCCTTGAGATGGAAGCTAGTTAAACAGGAGTTCAGCCCAACATGAATCTGCCACATTAGTGCGTACAACAGTATACTAATTTGGAGAGCAAGTTCCATAGATGACTGATCATTAGTGTTTATTATGATTACATTATAGTAATTTTTATTTAGTCAATAACCAGTTTTGCTGAATCCAAAAAATTGTGTAGTGTATTTATTACAACCACTTATCTATCCATGTTCAGATAATGTTGTCCTAATGATAGAGCAAGCTTTCATAAGGCTTTCTGTCAACTGGTTATACATTAGGCAGTTGGGTTTTTTTACCTCATGTGCTTGTACTGCGCCAGATGAACAAGTGTACATGATAGGAAAATATCTGCACTGTTTCCGACAACAAAAAAGTATTTCCAAAACCTCTTTGCTAGTAATGGCTAGAAATAGTCCCTTTACTTTAGTGCTTTCAGAACTGGGAATGGCTGATGCATGCAGATATTTATATGCAGTTGGGAAACAGTCTTTATTTCAGTGTGACATGCTTAATTCTTTCCCATAAATACATTTTTGACTCCTTCCAGTAGAAAAGGTATGACAGGGGATATGGGGAAGAGATTATGCTCACATGTTTTTCTGGACAGTGAAATGACAGTGTGTCACAGGTTTTCCAGTAGAGGAAAACTGGTGATGTGGTGTTGAGGTTTAAGGTTTCCTTACCTGATCTCCTTTGATGACCAAGTGACCCACCTGGTGGATGTAGGAAGGGCTGTGGATGCTGTCTATTTGGACTTCAGCAAGGCCTTTGACACTGTCTC
>JAOTQP010000870.1:58379000-58436882 GCA_026413545.1 Cichladusa arquata | reverse complement strand
GGAGTAGAATTAAAGCCTCTATTTCAGAGGAAACTTCTGCCTCTACTGGCAGACACCTGTCCTTCAAACCAGGACAGGTATGTAAATCTCTGTGCAGACAGCCCATTCTCCACACCTGTCTTTACCCACCAAGAGCAGGGAGGGGCCTATGTTTTTGTGCTATTTCTCCAGGAGTACTTCCACAGCTGAGAACTCTGAGCCTGCCTGGAGAAGTGTCTGTGAGACAGCAAGTGCCTGATCCAAGGGCAGGAGCCTTCTACTTATGTATGAGCAAAGTCCATCAGACCTTCCCTCTGCATGAGGGGTGTCCAGAAAGGTGGTTGGCTGGAGGAGTGTGGGTGCCCTCTGTCTCTGGAAATGTGTCCTGAATATCTGGAGCCTGAAACCAATGCAGAGACATCAAGGGAGGGAGCATGTTTTCGTGGAAGGTAAAAAGTTTTGGTCTGAAGATGTCTGGTGACATTAAACCAGGTAATAAAGTAGGTTAACACAAAACTACACATTTGACCTAAAAGTGAAACATCAAGGAGCAAAGCTGAAATTGCAGTTCGCTCTTCCTTTGCTCCTGGTAGAAAATGAGGCACCTTTCAGTTTTAAGTTGCAGGGAAACATGGGTTTCCAGTAGTAAAATACACTCTGTGGGTTTGAAATTAACATACTCCCAGTTGCACTCTTCTTTGTGTTTGCCACTCCTCATTTTACTTTTCAAGCTTTCATGTCTTTGGGTAAAAATTCTATCCATAGAATGCAGTCTGCACTAGACTGGAAAGCAAATGTTCCTGGCACATGCAATAGGTATTTTCCAAGGTCACTGTCCTCCTGAGGGAGCTTTACTGTGCTCATAAAAAATATTATTTCTAACAGATAAAGTACCTGGAGTGCATTATAACACAACAATTTTTCCACAAACAAGCCATGATTTAGAAAGCATTCATATTAATATTTTAATACATCATTCCTATTAATGCATGTCACATTCTAATGCCTTTATAAGTACTCTGAGAATATAAAACAAGACACTCAGATAATGTCAGGAAATAAATTATGGTCTATTTAAGAGCAATATGCTGGCATATCTGGGTACAGACAGTTGTGGTCGTGTGTGCTCTTTAGTGGTGCTCAAGCTCCTTATTTAACTCAGGAGTCAGAATTTATTTTGAACACAGGAAGGTACATCAGGCCTTGTGGTATGGAAAAAAATCCCTTTGAGGAAGATACTAAAAATAAGTATCCAGTCAAAAAAAGAACAGGAGAAAAGAGTCAGCCAGCAGAGAAATCTATGTTTTGTCTAAAACTATAGGACTGAAGTGATAAGTACCAAAATTCAAGCTGAGATAGCTCTTTAGAGGATGTTAAAGCAAATAGGAAAAGGTACTTAGATTTTTTAATTTAAAAAAAAGAAAGAAGTGATCTTCTGTGAAATAAGATTGGGGTGGCTATCAGAGATAATCCAACTGTAGCTGTCAAGCTAAATTTTTACTTCATCATTTTTTTTCAGTAAAGATAAAAATGTGCATATCATTAGGAAAGCTTTTTAAGTCCCCTGTGTGATGTTAATCTGAAATTTATCATATAATTGTTGTCGCTTGGAAAAGACATGTTCAGGTTGGAGCAGAATAGAGAACACCAATGTCAGGGGAGAGACAGGTGTGATCTGTTTACAAGCAGTAGAGCATGGGCTGGGAGGGAGTGTGGTTATTGTCTGGAGTCCTTGGGATGATAATAGTGCTGAAGGAGAAGCACTGCTTCAGCTGAGAGATATTGTCACAAGAACAAATTTGTACAAATTGAAAATGGCTTTCAGACTGGAATTGAGAAAATGGGTTGCTAGTTGTCAAATCAGTGAGCAGGTGGAGCATGAAACAGAAAAAACCTAGCTGGTTTTTAAGATAAAGCTTGACAAATCAGTGGAAGGATGATCTGGCACACTTCCTTGTGATGATACAGGATTGGAATTGATAATGCAGAAGATGTCTCCTAGACCACGTTTGTATGTGAAAAAGCAATTGCTAATCTTGTAGCTTCCCTCTCTTTTCTCCTTTGGCACCTAAAATGGAATGAGTTTAAATAGATGCTGTCCTGTCATGACTGTTGATCTGGACAAGGCAAATACAGAATATTTTTCTTAGTGTGAAATACATCAGGTGAAAACAGCCACCTTTTCTTGAGTTGAATAGAAATGGAAAATGTGTGCTTGCAATGCTGGAAAGGGTTTTATTTGTGCAGGTCAAGTAGTTTGATCACTAGTACAAATTAGCATGGTTTAGCATGTCTGAAGTTGCTCTATCCAGTTGGCATGAAAATGCTCATATGATTTTTGTGTATTCATTAATTGATTCTGTTGCAGTTTAATTTCCCCCATTTTACTCTTTATTTGTTTATTCATTACAGCTACTTAATTGGGGGTGAAAGGGGAATAACTGAATTATAAGTAATAACCCCGGTTCTTGACTTTCTTGTACTCCTACTGATATCAAACTTCAATGTTTCAGTGGTAATAGAAGCAAGATATTAAATACCCTTTAGTTGGAACATGGAAATTAGACCAAGAATGTATTAAATGTAAATAATTCAGTCTATCTGTTTTCTGGAATGTTTCTGTATTCCTTTAAAAGGAATGGTATAATTCATGTAGATAAAAGTTAAATCTGAACAGTTCACTGTCTGCAGTGCCGAGTGACCTTTAGTATGAACATGACGTAACCTGTTTGGCCTTCCATGTAGTGGAACTTGCTGTGGGGTGGGCATGGCACAAACACCAGCCTTGTCTTTACAGAGTAGGTGAAGCTGTCATGAGTCAAAGAGCAAATGAACTTGAGAGCAGCAATACGTGCTTTATTAGAGGGACTAAGGGATGTATACCTGCAGATCTTTAGGTTAGGCAAATCATTCTTGTATGCCTTGTTGGTTGTGTTTTAATGTGATCTTAGTGTAGCAGTGCTTCTGAAAGAGAGTATCTAGGAAAGCTTAAGTTGGTTAAAAACATCCAACTTACATGTGTGACAAAGCAGATGCCCAAAGTGCTTGTGTTCTAATAAATTCTAAAAACAAAGCATGAAGAGTTTGAGAACATGTTATTTCCAGGACTGCTAAGCTAAGCAGGTCTCTTTTCTTCCACAGCTGAATGCTCCAGGAGGACCTAAGTGTTCCTTGTCTGGAGCTGAGCAGTACCACCACCATTTGCATATGACTTTCTGAGCTTTGCCTTATCATTTGCCCAGCTTTCTACAGGTAACATGTGACTGGACAATGAAGTTTCACAGGATGTTCTAGGTAATAATAGGAGATAGAGGTAGCCCCAAATATCAGAAGATACATGCCATTCTTTCAGGCACATGAGATCCCATAAGTAACTAGGTATTGTCTTTACTAACTATCTTGTTTACAGGTGATGACAATTCTGGAAGGAAGGTGATTACCTTCAGTTGCTGCTGCATGTCCCCATCCTACCAGCTCAATTACACAAGGTTGCTTGAGTAAGTTGCTTTTCATCTCCTGCATGGACTACTTTACACTTTATATATGAACTTCTGTTAGCTTGCTTCCAGGAGAATGAGCTTTCAGGGAGGAGAAGCAATAAGCAAGGATTGAAATGAAAAAAGGATTTAAGACCTACTAGTGTTAATATTAAGTGAATGAGATGTGGATTAAACTGCCAGTTAACTCACCTGGAGTCTCTACTGGAAGAAGCAATTCATGTGTACTTGCTGTCTTGATTTTATTGACAAATTCTTATTGTATTTTAAAAAAATAATTGATTATGTGGCCCAATGAAAGAGAAATTCTAGTAATTTATGCTATATACATATGTTCTCATGAATAGCTGTTTGCTTTAATTTGCTGTACTTTATCTAAATCACTCAGGAAGAGTGTTTTTTAGTTATTTGCATCTTTGTGGGTTTTCTGTTTATAAGTTACTTCCATTATGTTCAGTACATTATGCTTAACATTTTTGTATATATATAATTTTGGGGGTTTTGTGTTAAAAGGAGTTGTGAATGTGTAAATTAGCTATATTCTTCCTTATAAACTTGCTGCAGCAAGGTACCAGGACATGTTTCTGCCTTGTAGTTTGTCACTGCAAGGAGATCTGTCCTTATTAAGCATTTTAAACCTCTTTGGAGTTCTTGTATAGTCTCCATTGCCAAAATGTTTGAGTACCTTTAAGACACCACCATTGTAAATGACAAAAATGCTGTTGCTTCAACTTCATAGAAATGGAGAGGGATTAAAAGACAGGTTACTTAAGAAATGAATTTGAGAGTGTGTTGCTTCATTTTTTATGCTCTTCACAGCACATTTTCCTGTATCTGAGCCCACATCAAGTTCACTTGTAAAATCTGCCCTAAGAAAGAACTGAAGGCAAGTGTTGAATGTGAAGGCAGCAGTATAGCTATCAAGTGATCGGGTTTTAGGTAATTAGATTTAGATGTTGAATTCTGAGAAAAAGCTGTAGGAAAAGAGTAGGCCCTGATTGCTAGGTAATTTGTAATTAAGTCACTCAAAGAATTGATTTGGTAAAGCTTTTGTAATGTCTCTGCAATTCTGTTACAGTCTTGGAACAGATAATTGACTGTAGAAAAATACTGGTTATTATATGCCCCCAAAACACTGTTATTTTAAAAAATATATGTTTTCTGGATGCAGTATAACAAAGAATTTACATGCTGTAAAATAAATCACAAGGCGCTCTGTTTGTAGCAAAATCTGTTTAGGTATATTTTCATTTCAAGCTCTTAAAAAAAAGTCTTGATTGACTGTCACTACTGCTTTTTCCATTAAAATACCACTAATACTCAAATCAGGGATCTAAACAGCATTATTTTAATTGCAGTGGCAATCCTTTTTGCAAGATACTTGCAGTCTAAGATTTACAGTACACTGAGGGAATAAGATAAATGAGACTGTGGGAGTACAGGGTAAGAAGGTAAGGTAAGAAGGACTTTTCTATGCAAAGGTAGGTAGTCAGAATGTTCTTTGTACTTGCAGATAGTCACAGCCCAGTAAATGGCACATGGAACTATCTGCTTTATTGAATGAAAATCACTTACATACAATTAAGAGCAATAGTTGGGGCTGTTGCAGAATAAGAAGAAAACATTTGAGGATAACATGAGAAATTTGAAATCTGACACAGCAAGAAATGAGGCTAGATTGCACTGCTCCATCATTGCTTTATTTGAGTCATTGAGCTGTGTAATTGGCCATCCTGTGTTCTCAATTGTAGAAGAAAGGGAATGAAAATCATCTTAAACTATACTGTAAAAGAATGAACACACAGCAATCTGCTTATAAAACATGCAGTATTATTTCAAGATGGGATGCGTAGTGTTATTCTTTAAATTAATTTTAAGATATTTAAATTCAATTTAAGGGAAATGGTATACAAACTCAGTCCTCACAATGCAAACAAGGGAAAAATAAATATATTCAAGAAGAGCAGTTTAATTACGGGTAATGGATTTTTCAAGGATTTAGAAAATTGAGAGGAAAGCCCAAAACATTATTAATTGTTTTGAAAATGCAAAATGACATTGTTTGCTTATCTAAAAGGAAGAGCTTTACAAAGACTGAGAAAAGCAAAATAAAAATTGCTTTTGGTACAGATGCATCTCTTTAAGAATTTCTTGGTGAACGCAGTCCCATATTGTCTTCATTTTTAAGTGATTCATGGGCACCACAGTTTTTGTAACTAAATATTTTCTTTAAAATTTCAGGCATTGCAATGATGTGAAATTATTTGCCAGTAGAGCAAGATGAACTTCTTAGACAAATATTTTGAAACAAACATGAATTTGCAGTCACTAGCATTCTGTGCAAAATTTTTTCCCCAGTTCCTGCTTTGAAAATCTCATCCAGTAAACTAATTAAAACCAAAATGTTATCTTTCTCCTCAGGTACCTAAGGTATACTCTGGATCAGTATGTAGAGAATGATTATATAGTTGTCTACTTTCACAGTGGCCTGAAGAGTCTGAATAAAATGTCCCTGAAGTGGTTGCAAACAGTCTACCAGGAATTTGACAGGAAGTAATCTTTAAATGACTTGGTTTACTCTTCAGATGGTGAAATGTCTATAACTTCCATGAGGGAAGTTAGGTGGATCTGTCCTGAACCACCCACAATTAACTGAGTTCGCTTTGCCATTGCAAATTCTTATAATGATGTCAGTGCTGTTGGTTCTTTTGTTAAGTGTCTTCTGTGCAGTACTGAGGAATGGCCTGGGTGCTCCAGTTGTTATCCAAAGGTATGAAAATCCATGGGAACAAAACCAAGACCTGTGTTTGGATGTACTTGAACTTTGGAGAGCTGATGGATGTAGCTGAGGTGAAAGCCCTTGGATAAATTGCATTTTTGTAGTGGAGACCAGAATTGTGATGTTTGTTCCCTGAAAGTGTGAAGTTAGCAATGGAGCAGCCAGTCCCTATTGACGTAAGTCTTTTATTTGTCTGTGTGTTGTAACTTGTTTGTAAGTTGGCCTCAGGAAGGTAACATGACTGAATATGGGCAGTACATTGTATCTGTTCTTTCTACGACTGGGTAAAAGAGGAAAGGCAAAGATCTGTCATATTTTGTCTTTGGTGAGAGGTTTGGACTACAATACTGGGTTTTGACATGCTCTGACAATTCCAGAACAAATCATTGCACTGTTCTCCTTTTGAGCAATTCTTAAGCGGAATTCAGAGTTGTGTTATGGGGAGAAGAAGTACAAGGTCAGTGGTTTTTTGTTGGCTTTTTTGTTGCCTACAAGTGCATGATGAGACTCTCATTCATTCCAAAAATCTGTCTATTCCCCCACCCTGACCCAGAAAACACAGAACAAAGGAAACACAGAGGCTCAGGCCATCCGGCAGAACCTGTCATTTTATTAACGGTTGGAACTTGGCATACTGGCATTGAAACTCAAAGCAAAACACCCAGCCCAACATGTATGGGGTACTAGCCAGAGGGGGGGAAAAGCCCAACAATACAAAAATAGCCCTTTTCAGTCCTCTGGGGTCAAAGGAAAGGGAGGACAGATGAGAGTACAAAGGATGAGAGTAATTAGCCAGCCATTAGTTTTAAAAGAATAGATCTTGCTTTGAGGGTTCACAGCAGAGGCTCAGTAAAGTCTTTTGGACATTTTAGTCTAGGAAACTGAAGAAAAAGTTCAAGGTGTGTCAAGGTGCAAAACAAAATAGAAACATGAGCAACTCGAGTGTTTTGCTTGTTAGTTTGTGGTGTGGATTTTGGGCTCTTAGGGCACAGCAGTGCCAGTTGCACAGGGATAATTGTTTGCTTATGTGTGGCAGTGGCTTTGTGAACACACACAGTGCCTCTTTCATTCACAACTGTACGAGCCCAATTAAAACCCAAAAGGAAAAAAACTAATGTAATTCCTGAGTTTCCTGATTTGCTTTTCTCCCTCTTAGGATAACCTGTTACAAGAAGGTTTTTCTTAAGAGTTCATGATCATTGTCCCTACTGGGAAGCAAACTTAGCAAAGTAATAAGCAAAAATCTATATGTAAAAGAAGGATATTCCAATATGCATGTCTCAATTTCATTTTGCAATACTATTGAATAAGAGTCTTTTTGTGCTGCCTGGTTTCCATTTCAGTTTCAGCCAACTAACCTATTGTTTAGATATCATGAAATAACACTGTAGAATCAAGCAAAGCAATAAGGAAGGAAGGTTTTGTTTGATACAAAAGGGACAATGCAGTATCAAACAACTAGCAGTTGGCTTCACCCTTAGTATTTATTAGCAAAGCAGGACAAAATTAGTGGTAAAATTAAAGAATTAGGTAAAAACTCTGTATCTGAAAATTTTAAAATTTTTTCCAACCTGAAAGTCCTGCAAGCAGAAAATAAAGGGGTATGAAAAAAGTAATGGTTTTAATTAAAGATTTCCTTATAGATCCTTCATTTTCCTATCAGTATTTTTTTTCAAATTGCCTAATTCCTGTTCTGTCTCCCTGATATTAAATCTGTGAGAGAGCAGACAGTGGTTAGGAACATAACAGTTAGTTTGGCCTATTGCCAAAACTGACCACTTTTTAAAATTGACTTTTTAAAATTCTTTATTTTACATTCAATTTCTTCTGAATTAGGTCTTTTAAATTCAGTATTTGAAAAGGATACTATGTAATATGCCTGTAATAATAACTTTCCATTCTATTGTAGCTATTCAGTTCTACTATCTCTGGCACTTAACATTTTTCTAACAATTTCATTTTCTTTTCCTAGGTATAAGAAAAACCTTAAAGCACTCTATGTTGTCCATCCAACCAATTTCATAAAGATTCTGTGGAATGTCTTTAAATCTCTTATAAGGTACTTGGAAGTTCATTGGATCCATTTTCCCCATTTAGTTCAAGGATGGTTTGTTCTCTAATAAGTTGCTTTTAAAGAGGCTTGAAGTAAAATATTTCAGGTAACAGCTTAACACCCATTTAAACTATCTTGAACTAACGAGTAAGCTGAGCTTATGCTTGGAAATGAGTAGGGTAGGGTTCTTTTCTTTCTAACAAAAGGGAGTCTCAATTCCTAGTGGTTTTACTGTCATGTTCAGGTAAATATCTCTTTTAAAGCATGGTTATTCTGTGGACTATGAATGACTTTTTTGTGTTCGACAGCACTTAGGAAAATGGAACTGTGTGCATGACTGGGTGGTGCAGTAAAGTGGATGATGAATGATGAACCATTGGGCTGATCAGAAGGGTTGGGATGAATAGGACTAGCACTGCTTATGTTCTCAAAGTTAATGGGAACTGCCCATAGGAGTTTGAAAAGAAGGATAAAATGGTAAAGGTGATGTATTTTACTGGGTGTTCTTTTCCTTTGCATGGTAAAAATTGGTGCTACCTCCAAGGAACTACCAGCAACAGGCAGACACTGTTATGTGCAAGAATGGCTTGCTCAGCTTCTGCTTCTCAACTTTTGTCACTTTCAAAGAAATTCCGACATTTTTCAAATAATATTATGAATATTCTTGGAGCTGCAGGATAGAAACAGCTAATCTTGAAAAGCTATAATGAACCAGCCAAAAATTTCCACTACAATAATTTGCAATTGATTCAGTTTCTGAGTGCTAGAGAGCTAATTAAGTAGAAAAGGGAAATTTAGCTTCTAGACAGATCAGGACAAATAAGGTGCTTGTGAAAATTTTTTAAAAAGTAATTATATCTTTAAATCATTCCAGAATATGCTGTTCTTGAAACAAGAAGACTAACTGTAGATCTTTATTTTAACTGGCAGTAAAATAAATGTCACTGGTCCCAGACACAGCAGTGATGGGAGAAGTGTGACAGAAGCAGGATGTCCGGTACTTGATGGTGTCTCAGGAATGGAGATGGATTTATTTTTGTTCATTTGTTTATTCCTGATTTGCTTTAGGATGGGTGTGGAAACTTTCTAGGAAAAAAAAAAAAAAGAAAACACCAAACACAGTAATTAACAAAACCCAACAATTAACCCAGAAAAATTCTTGATGGGTATTACGAAACCATCTTTCTCAGAGTTAGCTGAGAGCTCCTTGGGAACAGCTCCAGGCAGATGCTTTTGGGACACCAGTGGTTTTCAGCCTGTGCATGTTAATTTCCTCAGTGGAGCCACAGGTGAACAACAGTGGTACTATGTGACTTTCAGCAATAACTGCCTGCTAATTCTTAATAAGTGTGAGTTTACAGGTACCCATTGCAAATACTTATTTTCCCTGGATTTTACTATGTCTAAGTTTGTTTTTGGTTGTTTTTTTTTTTCTTGGAATGTATGACACACTGGCAGTTGAAAAATGAATTATTCTGATACACTTAAGCATTGATATCTAGCATAAATAATTCAAACCAAAGCCTGTCATCTTATATGCAGTTTTGACCTTCTGATCACCCTGTTTTCATCACAATTGTTTGTTTCTGTTTGTACTTGACTTTTACCACTGTGTACCTGGCTACTTGTTTTGAGTGTAATTTAGTAACACTCTACTCTGTTTTATAAATCTGCAACCAACAGCAACAAAGCTGTTTGTACACTGGGACTGACAAAATAATTGAAAGTATTAGTAAACTCTGAAAAGATCCACAAGCCAGAAACCAGGAATAAGCTGAAGCTAGGGAAAAACCCTCTTTACTACTTAAAGTGGTTTAATAGCCAACCATGCCTTTGCTTTTCAGATTGACTGTGGTTTGGGTTTGTCAAAAAAGTTTGGGTTACTAAGTGTGAAACAGCCCATGTACAATTTGGCTAATTCGTACTTTCATCGAAGACTAAAATTTATTAATGTTGTTAATTTACTAGAGTAGTGCAATTTAAATTTTTTTCATGGTACCTTTTCATTCCAGTTTAGACTAATCTTAACTTGGCAAATCATACTGTTAAGTGTCAATATTAATCCAGTTCACAAAAATAAGAGAGTAAAATCCTCTAGACTTTGTTTCCTAGCTTTGCTGAATTATAGCCCAGACTTATTTGTAGATAGTGTTGCCAACAAAAATAGCAGATGTAAAACAGATTTCATTAAGAGGCATGTATTTATTTTTCAGTGGTCTGTTAGTACATCTGGTACCTGTTAGCGCATGGCTTCGGTACTTTTACACCACAATGTATTTGGTAACAACTGGACAAATGACAATTATTAGAATGAAGTATTTTAGCACACTTGCATTTGGTAGTATTTAAGAAAATGTAAATACTTAAAATTTTTCAAGTTCCTGAAATTGATTGATCTTCTTTCCAGTTCCAAAAGAAACGAGCAAGAAGTAATGTATTAAGTCAGGAGTATTATCTCCAAAGTGCAAGATAACTGTAGGAAGACGATATTTCTATGAGCTAACAGAACTGTAAATATACTGTAAATGTACATATGCATTCAGGTAGCAGTGGTGATGTAGCATTTTTAAAGAACAGTATTTATTCCTAATTGCCCATGACATTTTTTATATATTGTGGGTTCTGTGACATGTCCTCTATTACCAGAAGTGATTAGTTACAGAGTTGTGTGCTCAGCTGTGGCTTAGAGAAGATTTTGGAAATTCTGGCTCTTTTGGATAAAAGACACTCTGGAGAGTTCTGAAATTGTGCATGCACAGAATGATATTCCTCGTGTGTCCCAAAATTCCTGTTATCTAAATTTAGGGAAGTGACTGTTTGTTCCATATCCCACTAGAGGGAGCATGTGCGTGCGGATTAGACAATCCAGGGATAAACTCATCCATGCCAATTTCATTATGAAAGTAAGTTGCAGCAAAGCACACTTTTTACCGTCAGCACCTACTGTTTTTCTTGACACTTCATTACAGTCTGGATATTTTACGTCGTGGAAAAATGACATTATTTCAGATAATATGTATAAACATGTCCCTTACCCTTGTTTGAACACCTCGGCGTATATAGTTGTGTATTCTGGCCGAAACTCAAGGGCTAAATAATGATACTTGGAGCTTTAAATTTGGAAGTCTGTTTTGAACAACTTGTAGAAAAAAAAAATACTCCTCCTGGTGTTTACTAGAGGCTATCCAGTCCTTTTCAAAAGAGGTAAAAATGATGGCCCAGCACTTCAAGGGTATGCACTATCAATGCCTTGAAAACTTCACCTGTTGCTTAACTACTCTGTAGTTTGTGTCTACATCCCCATTATTTTGTCTTTTGGCAATGTGGAAAACCGACAGAATACAAACATGTTGTTCTGATGGCTGGGTAACATTCTCTTGAAGGTTAACAGTTCTTTTAATGAGCTTTCTAATGCTGTGTAAAATGCAGTTTCCAGTGCCTTTTAAAGCGATGTTTTTCATATCTGTGCAAATCACAAAACATTCAGATGAAATCAGTTTTCTTATTCAAGTCAAACTCTCAGGCATGCACTGTATGTGTTTAATCATATAGGATGAAATATCTTGTCTCCTGATGCTTCAGTTACAGTCCAATTTTGAGTTGCATCAGCACTTACATTTTTGTAGAATTAGAAACTAAACCCTATATAAATATTCCTGCAATGCTTATTTTTATACTACTTTGTGATTTTTTTTTAAGTTTTTTTTTAGCCACAAGTTTGGGAAAAAGATCACTACTTGAACTATCTAGGTGACCCAGGAGAACATCTCAAATATCCCTTGAGAAGTCAAATTTAATATACATTGTCTCACTTTTTTCTCAGGTGGAGTTGCATCCTGGTCATTGTATTCCAAGAATAATCTATTTCTTCAGTGATTAAAAGTGTAATTTGCCTGTTTGTGTGGGGTTGGGTTAATTCTGAAAGCTGCATTGCCATCACAGACATACTGAAGTGCATCAGGTGTTTAGTTTTCTACAGATTTGGAGAAACTCCATCTCTGTCATGGAGCATTTTCTTAATATGATTACTACTTCTGTGTGAGTGTTAGCAAAACAAATCTGTATGTCATTTCTGGTTATGAATATCATACAATTTTTTTTTGGGCAAAACTGTAATCCTGACCTCTTTCCTTATGTATTGCAACAGATTGACTTCCTTTTATGAAGAGCATTCCCAGTCAGCATTGATTGATTTTAAACTTTATGGATGTATCTATTAGTGGGTCCATTATGTTTATGTGGTGTGTGTCAGGGGAAAGTATTTGAGAGTGGATGGGAGATGAAAAGGAAGAGAACTGCACAGGGCTGGGATAGTCAAGCACCAGTATTAGTATCAATAAGTCTTTCTAACATGGTGCTTTACATGGAGATGCTTTGATGTACTGACAGAAAGTGATTTTATGTTGCTGCTGAATGAAAGTAACTGGGAGCTTTGATTATGACTGTTACTGATGCCTGGTGGCTTTTTACACACCTTTCGTGTAAGTATGGGATAACAGAAAATACCTTAGAGCTCTGAGGTTATAAATTGGATTGCATGGTTGCCAAAGAAAAGGGAGTTATAATTTGAGGAGCAAAAATGTTTTAACTTTGCTGTTATAGTGTGATTCTATTTTTTGGACACAATTATTACTCTGCTCCACTGGCTGAAGCAAAAATGCTCTTCTATATCTTGCTAAATTATTCCACTACAAATACTACTTAAAAAATTCCTCATGCTGAAATTCTGTAAGACAGGGTTCTGTAAGACTTGCAGTATGTACACTATTGTCAGGAGATCAGCATTATGACCAATACTTGTAGCTGTCCACATATGCAATCTGTCATCTGCGGTGCACAGAATGTCACTGAGATCTTGATTTTTCTTAAGCAGACATGGTGAAGATCTTTGGGGGAAACAGAAGGGAAAACTTCCACCTGTGGTTGAGGTTCCTCCACCATGGCCACCTCTGTCTACCCAGCAATTTGGAGTCAGCCTGCAATAGTAAGCCTAAGATTCCTAAAATACAAGATTTCTGTACCCTGCAGCTTCCTGTAAGGTGCATATTCACCAGACAGACTGCCTGCAAATGATTTTTGTTTTATGTTTAGTTTCTCCTTCCCTTTAAAAGCCACTAAACTATGAAGCCAGACAATAGGTTTTATGAGTTCAGGACAGGTCTCACAGTCCCAGTGACCTGCCTGATTTTCATGTTACAGTATCTTTAGGGTAGTCAATGATATCATGGTTGCATAACTTTTCCTGGTGGACAAAAGTTTGCCTGTATGTGCCAGAGCTCCAAGGTGATATGTTGCTGGTGGATGCTGACAGTCTGAAAGTGTTTTGGAGAGATTTAGATTATGGATAGCCAAGCCAAAACAGAACTTCAGGCTTTGCAGGGCCTGCATAAAGCTGCAAAGTGGATGCTTGAGCCTTTATACATGGTTATTTTCTTGCTCACACATTGTTCTGATGTTTTATGAAATGAATAAAATCATGCGTTTCCAGAAATGCCCTGATAGCTGTTTGCATAGATTGCAGCACTGTATGTAGTATACAAAATTGCTTACTTTACACGAAGAATGTGATGGCAATAGGACTTGCAAGATTCAATTTCATAAAAAACAACAACAAAATACCACAAACCTAGTTTCCTACCCACAGTAATTTGTCATCTTTCTGTTCTTCTCAAAAACAGCTAAAGAATACTGTTCACATTTAACAAAGACAATTTAGGCTATCTGGTATATGCATTTTTTTTCAAACCTCCTTCTACCCCCAGTCTGCTTTTCTGGTTCTAATGATTCATCTGGAAATGAGATACAAAATAGAATTTTTTCTCTAGCTTAGTGTTAAGCATTAGTCTTTTCTAGAAGGCATAAAATTAGTACAATCAATATCTATTGTGTAAGAGTTACTATGAGATTAACTTTTATGTTTATGAACTTTTTAGAGTCCAGCCTAATACTTGAAACATGGCTAACTCACTTCCCTAGTTCAGAGAATATCTTTCAGGTGGGCTCTACTGGGCCATTAAGAAGGACAATGTTTTATGCCATGTTTTATTCATGAGAAGAGATGGTGTGGCATCACCACTTAAAATTACAAATAAATAAATCTCCTGTAACTTCTAAATCAGAAATAAATTAATTAATTTAGGCTATGTTTGTAAAGAAAGATGAAAGTGGAGAAGAGGAAATAATGTGTGTTGAAAGCTTTTAAAATCTGAAGCAAAAAAAGTGTCTACTTTCATCTTGAGGAATTGGTTCTGCTTATTCCCTCTCCTTTTATGTTCTCTATAGACAATGATAGCAAAATAGCATTTTTGTCTGGCAAAGGGGCAGGTTTGAAAACTTCTTCTGGTTGAGAGGCTCTTCTCTTTCCCTAAAGAGATCTACAGGAGGACTGATTTTATTTTTATATTACCTTATGGGAAGATGTGTATTGTGTATTTCATTAGTTAGTAAAAAATTGGATTATCAGGAAGCTGCCCAGATAAAGTTACTGTCATTAAAGGACTGTTTCTCTGTGGAGTCTTTCTTTAGTTTAAGAACAGAGATTATAAGGCACATAGGCCTGCGGTGTCATATTCAATACTTCTGGGATGATGATTTTTATTCTTCAGTAAAAGATGTGTGAATGGGCTTCATCCAAAGCCCTCCTAGGTGGCCTAATTTTTCTGAGATGTTTGATAATGGGATCCCAGTGATATCTGGCTCTGGAAGGTGGTAAAGCCAACTGCTTTAGAACATGCCTCCCTAGAAGCAGCAGGTGATGCTCTCTCTGGTAACACACCCTCTTGTAACATTTTTATCTGTTTATGTTGGTTAATGCATTTGCTTTCCTGACCTATAATTAAAAACAAGAAAAGCAGAAAGTTCCTAAACATTGGTTCAAAATATATCACTTTTGTCCAATACATGGGAGGGAAAAATTCTGTTTTATTAGGACAGCAAAGTGAAGCTGAAGGAAGTTTCCATCTAGACAGTGATAAATCAATGAGTTTCCAGGACCAGTACCTTGACTTGGAGGAATTTTAACTTACAATGACATTTTTAACCTTGTAGAGTTGGATTTTCAAAATTATGTAAGGCAACTGGGCATTTAAAAATTATGGAGGGTCTGTGAGAACTGGGAGTATAATTCTTGGAATTGTAATCTATACAGAATCTGGTTTAATTTATAAGAGAGCAGAAGTTTTGAATTAACCTGATAATAAGCCCTTTTCTTCCCTATGTTACCCCCATCCACTCAGGATGCAAAATCAAAATTTAAAAAGGCTGCATACGCTGTCTTTAGACCCTCAGAGTCACCCTAAGCTCTTTGTGGAGAGGCAAAAACAAAGACACACCAATTTCATTTCATCTTGTGTGTCTGTCCAGCTTTGCTTATATTTGCTTGTCTGGGGTTTAAACATGTGCTTTGTATTAGGCACAGATGTGAAGTGGAAAACCTTCCTCATTGAGAGCTTTTGTAAGGACTCAATAATTTGGTCTTTGCAGTTTGGACTTGAATGTGGTAGCAAATTGTCCTGAAGCTTCCACTGATACTACACTAGTTCCAACAATAATAAGTGATCTTAGTAAAGGTATTTAAATCATCCAAAGTTGCCTTATAGGACATCTTTGAAATAAAGCATGGGAAGACCAAAACAGATTACCTGTTACCCTATTTTAATTCTTTATGCCTACAGCTATAGACCAGACTTGCCCAGTTTGCTGAATGACAGTCTTTCTATAGCATTTGTGTGGCTTGTCTAGTTGCCAAACATATTAAAAACAGTAGGATTTCCTTAAAAATATAAAATAAGACAACTGAAATTTATGTTCATCTTCATGGGAATATCAGACAAAACAATTCTCCTGAGGAACATATGTCCATACTCAGTTTTTTGGTTACAGTGTAATGGGAATCCATGCTCAGGTTTGATGTGTGCTCATGAATGTGTTGCACAGAGTGGGTGGGATGGCTTTGCACGTTTGCTGTTTGTGTCCTGCTCTAACTGGTTAATTCAGGCTTCTTACCTGCAGATAGTGAGGCGAGCAACAACCACAGTGAGGTAGCTGAAAGGTTAATCAAGCCTCACCTCAAGTCTTCAGCAGAGGGAAATGGCAGGGAATAGAGTTGAAATAGGGCAGGCACAGAAGGATTCATCCTTGGCTGTAAGTCCCCACTTGTAGTGATCAGAGACTTTCAGAGCAGAGTACCACAGTACTATGGAAATGACTTTGTTGCTCACTAGTACTAGTGTTTTCATAAACCTAGACATTTCAAACAATGTTCAAGCACTGTGTTGCTGCAGCAAGACTAGCTTCCTGCTTTTCCTTCACACAAAAAAAATGTAGAGCAGGAGGAATTAGCTATTCAGAATCTATCTAGTTTAGTTTGCTCTGCATGTCAGGGTGAAAAATTAAGATTTTTCTTCTAAAACCCATTAGTAAAGATTTTATGTTCAAAAAGGCAAGGAAAAGTTTAGGGGACCCTCTGCTTTTGTAGATCAGGTAAGAGCAGTTAAAATGTTTACATGAGCTGTCCTAAATTCCAACACAGGAATTGATAATTGACTCTGTGGGCCAAGCAGCATCATTGTCCTGTGTGGTATGTTCAGCAAGCTCTGATAAACCCCTGTTGCTGCACCTGATTTCCTCTCTCTTCAAAGAAGGTCACAGCTGAGCTCAAATACAGCACACAGAGTTGACCTTGACTAGCTATTGACATTGTTCTGTTTTATCTGATTAGTTTTTAAATCTAAAATTAAGCATCTTTTGTGATAAGACGGGAAATGTTTTCTTTTTCTATCTAATGCCATGGATGGGGAAAAGGCGACAGAAAATGTTCAAAATTTGCATAACTGTACAGCTTTTGCTTGCTAAATTATTATCATAAACATTTCAGAGTGCTTTCCTTTTGGTCATAATCCTTCTGCTCGTCCATGCTGTGTATGCATGACCAGGGAGGAGGAATGCATTCTAAACCAAACCTTCACGAGCCTCAGCAGGGAGAAAATGAAAGGGAGAGGAAAAGCAAAGAGAGAGAAAGATTATCAGCCAAGAGTACCTAATGGCATTTCAGTACTATGTGTGAAGGCCTTGCGTGGGAGACTGTCAGCTGTCTAGAAATGAGTCACTGGGTGTGTAATATGTTGCAGTAATTGATCATGTGTCCTCCAGTGAGAAGTTCTGCTCCCTGGCCCCGTGTTTACCAGAATACATCTCTGTGGCATCTGACATTGCCACGATCTGTGAATCATTTCCAGAAGCTGTACTGAGCGCTGCAGAAATGCTCTGTTCTGCTCATCACTTAAGCAGAAATAGTAAGAAAATATCTGGTTTCAAATTGCCTGTAGCACTGCCTAATCCCCAGTGACAGTTTGTGTTACCCATCATAAGGCCCAGCAGCTCATCCCACCATCCTGGACAAGGCAGGAGAAACATGGATTGCTTGGCAGTACCCAAAAAGAGAGGACAGATGTTATTTGTCTTTGAGCTCGTCTGATTTGCATTAACTGAAGTAATGTCCCCATCATCGTATGTCACTTTAGGTCCAGTAAAGAAAGCTGTGTCCCCCAATGTGAAATGGTCTGAAAATACACATCCCAGCTCACCCCAGTGATGCAGAAACAAAGCAATTATTTGCATGTGACTGTCACAGAATATTCTAAAACACCATTTTTCTTGAGAACCTTGTTCACTTTACTGCGAACAGAACCCTTCCTTCAAGGGAAACTGGAATCCTGTAGAAAATGGTAGAAATGCAGAAACTGTACAACTGTACCTTTTCTCCCTAGAAAAAAGAAATGTGATATGTAGGGTTTATTATCACAAATTATAGCCTAGTTATTTGTTTTACCTCTCTGACAGATATACTAGTTCTCAACAGGTGCAAGTACTGTAAATAATCAGTTAGCTATTTATACACTGAAAAAGGAAACACATTTATGGGTAACAATAATAATTAGAGAACATTTTTAAATAGCTGCTGGGTTGCTATTTGGTTCCTCTGAAGTGAACAGGTGTAAAAAAGCAAATGCAATGAGTGCAAATTTAGACAGGCTGAGGATGGGTTCCATGAGCTGAAATTGTCAATAATAAAGATGTAACAGCTTCCAAGCACATTTAAGTCTTGATGATGTTGCCGTTTAAGTGGGTTAGGCTTTTGACTAATTTTAATAAAAGCTGCTCTGAGTGTTTAGGGTTTAAATACATGAAATAAAATCCTTTGACACACAAGGAGTATGTTAGAACTCCCCTTTTAGAAAAGCTAAGATTAATGTGGTTTTTTTCTTCTTACCTTGATTTGCTGCAGGCTTTTCCTCACTGGCATCCAGAACATTGGCCTCATTACTGACCTCATCTCTCATCCCCTGTTCTTCTTTAGTCCCTGACTGGGAGTTATAATTTCAGTGGGGATTTCAACTTCACTTGCTGTGCAAAGAGACTCTAGAACTTCCTTCCTGATGTGCTTTATTAGCAGGACTAATTTATCAATGGGGCTGCACTGTGTGTTTTTCTCTGTGTTGCCTCTCTAAGGACTAGGTCATGAACTCGGACCTGGTGGCAGGAGCTTCTCTCATGAATGAGGGTTTTGGGTTCTTTTGTGGAGTACTCATAGCCTCAAGTTTAGCTGTCAGGGGTCTGTGTTAATGGGGAACTTTGAGGTGGGACTTGGTCTTTATATAAATATATCTTCTGGCTGTGATCATGTCATGATGGTGCTGCAGAGAATTATTGCTTCAGCAGGTCTGGTACTGTTTTGTTTTGAAATTAATGGTGCCTTGCCAACGTGTAAGAACAAGTAGTTGGATAGTTTCATCTAAAGATTATACTTGCAAGCAGCAGCAAATAATGATAATTTCTAATGTATAAAAGACCATACTTTAGGATTATCTGAATTAAATTAATTCCTGGCTGTTAATCTTTTCTTTCCTGCAAGTGTGTTGCATACATTGTAGAATTTATTTGGCCAGATGTCTGAGATTGTCACATTGTGAACATGGTTTGTGAAATCTGGCTCTATTTTTAAAGCAAAATTTTCAGTGTTTGTTTACAGCAAGAAAAATTCCCCATTCCTAAACACTTCATGTTACATAGAAATACAGCAGTGTCCACAGAGTAGTATTAACCCACACAATTCATCATTGAATTTTATACACTTTAGATTCTGATATGGGTATTTTGTTGAAAAAGGACAGTCAGTGGATTGATTTTTAGTAAGGCTCACAGAAGAGCTTTGGCCTTATGTCATCCAGACTTGACAGAGAAATAGAGCTTTCCTAAATACTGCAAGCTGTTAAAAATCATTGCTTGAAAGGGTTGAAACTGTAGCAGGAATTCAGTTTTCTCTTACCTTTGGTGTGCCAGTGCATCAGTTAGTGTTTAGATGGTGATTAGTTATGAGCTACTCCTTACCTTATGAGGAAATATGAGACAAAGTAATGAGGGGAGGATATGAAAATATTCTGTAAGAGAAGTGAGGTTGTAGATTGTATAAGGAAATAATCTTTGATTACCAAGATGCAGAAAGGGATAGGACATAGGATAGAAATCCATACCAGCAAACTTCATTAGTTCTGCAGCTTTCTTTTAAACAGCAGATTGGTCTAATATTTGAAATAATAGAGAGTGCTTTGGGAAGTGCATCAATGTGTTTATTACTATCACATAGCAACTTGCAGTGTTTTCTATATGCATGAAATGTAGTATGGGAGAATCTGGACAACATAATAGAGATACAGACTTTAATGCCTGGGAAGAAGTTGGATGGTGAAAGTAGGAAAGAGGAAGAGTAGGACTGGGTGGGCAATGAAACTGTGAACAGGAGAGACTGTACTGGTCAGTGAGCATTGTGTCCCTGGAGTGGTGAATGGAATCAAAATGTTTAATGGCTTAATAACCAAATAGCTTGAAGTGAACTCCCATGTCAGTTTATAGGTAAGAGAGGCAAAACCACAGGATGATCCAGTAGCTAAGGCATGATCTTGTTAAGAGTCTTCCTGTTGGAGGATCCCCTCACTGCAAAGCTGGGAGTGACCAACCTCTTGAGCATGGAGACTCAAAGTTAACTGATCTACTTATCTTCCAGCTCTTGAAAAGCATAGGGAAAACTAATATGGGAGAGAGAGATCTGAAAATTTCCCTATCCCTCTGTACTGACTTAGTTGCTGTAGCATTCTTTTTGAAGGACGTTTTACACGTGTAAACCCAAAACGTAACTCTGGATTGCTCTTTCCATGCAATGATGTTACAGAAGTTGTATCAAATACAACTCAAGTTATTATTGGTTAGTTTATACCAATAAAGTAATTAGTAAGCCTAGAAAGAGAGAGAAGAAATCACAGTACTTGGAAGAGAAAAAGGCCATAAGAATCATTCTCTTCTGCAGGTGTAACTTCAGCTGGTAGCACTAAGTCTACTTTAAAATCTGAGGCTGTCTGCTATTTTGTTGTTGGCTACTACAAAGTATAGCAGAATACTCAGCAGATACTGACCTTTCATTTTGCCAAACTTCCAAAACTTTTTTTCAATAAGGAAGATAATTACAGAATTTTCTGTTCTGTCTAGATCCAAAAAATGCTTGATTTTATTGCCTCAACTGTTCACTCATGAAAGAGGAAGAAACCTAATTTCAAATAATTAAAGGCATTAATAATCTTGCTGCATTGCTTTGCCTTCAAAATAAATAGTATGATATCCTTTTAATTATACATACACTGTGGCTTAAAAAGAAACAAATGACAAAGAAAAATCTGCATAATAGAAGTTTCCTAAACGTGCAGCATCCCTTGATCAAGACCTAACGTGAAGCATTGGCTGTGAACTCCTTCCTTGCCTGCCTTTAAGCTGCCTGGAAACTCTGTTCCACCAACAGTGTCCAGCCAAATCCACCATCAGCCTGTTCTGGTTAAACACAGCTCAGATGGGACGTGCCAAGAACAGGGAACTAAATTAAGCAAAACCAGTCTGGAGCAGGGAGAAAGGTAGCTTGGAATAGCATTCTGCTACTCTTTCCTTGCTTCCTTTTCAGCCCAGCAAATAGCACTTATTTCTGGGAACAGGGGCAGTTATACAGCTTTCTTGGCAAGAAATAAGTGTTTAGGCATGGCTCTTTGGATAGAAATCCAAGTCACTTGTTTCACTTTTTCATTCAGTGTCTGTTAGAGTTCTGAAGAAATCTCTTCTTTGGTACAGGTGCCTTCATTTGTGAAATTTAACGTATATGTGCTCTCAGGTTTTTGCTCAGATTGTTTTGTCTTTTGAGTCTGTCTATAGATGACATTTAAAGGATGTTACTTTTTTTTAATTATTTTTTTCTCCCTGACACTATGAAGGACAAAAAATAAAGGCAAACTATTCCCCCCTTAATGGAGGAAACGGTATCCTATTTAAAAAGTAAATTTGAGCTCTGGGTCAAAAGAGGATGGGTTTTTCTGAACAATGATATGAACAATTAAGAACTATGGTATGAACTATTTAACACTTAGTGCCTGATACAGCAAAGATTACAGCTACACAGGATATGTTTATACCCTGAAAACTGGAGTGGTGATTAGGTGCTGCCATGAGAGGATGGAAAATAATTATCAGATTGTCTGATTGTCTGATACTGTCTTTTTTTAAAAAAACAAAACAAAACAAAACAAAACAAAACAAAACAAAAAAAAAAACAAAAAAAAAACCCAAACCAAATCCAAGCACTATTTACTATTTTTTTTCCTCTTGGGATTAGTCAGGAAACAGTAAATCTGAGTAGTGTCTTGAAATATGCGTCATATAATAGTGTTTGAATTAAGTAGAATCTCCCATAAAAATCAATGTATTCTAGTTTTTGATTTCAGTATTCAAACAATGTGCATCCTAATATGGGTTAATTTTAACCATTTCCACCAGGGTTTGGTCTGAGTTTGAGTTTATTTAAAGCCTAAGTGATAAATTACAAACACTTTCAAAAACTTGCACTGAATAGGTTTCACAATTGTGAAGACAAAAGGAGGCAGGCAAGAAAAATGTTGCTTCTCAGCTTTACTGCTAATTTTCAAGACAAATCCTGGCTTCCATTAGGTCAGTGTGAGATAATATGTATTTAATTGAGGACAGACTAGATTGACATTTGTCCTCATTGCTAGGCTATGCTCCTTTGTGTCTTAGTTTATCTCAGGGTAAATAAGAACATTAAATAACTTACCACTTTATTTTGTTGTGTATTTCATACCTTAAATGAACCTTATTAATGATGGATATGGAAGAATAAGAGATAGTCTCTGCAGCTTAGAGTGTGCAAGTAGTGGAGCATCTGTAGGGATGCTTGTGTACAAAACAGCTGGCTCTTTGCCCCTAAAAATTGCTGATTTAACTTCAAAATACCTGCAGCACCTAAGGCCAAGTGCTGCAGTGGGGCCAGTTCTGCTGTTAAAGGTGAAGAGTTCCCAATAGACCTTTTTGGATACCTCATGGTCCAAATTCAGGATTTCCACTCAGACCCATAAAGGTCTTTGATGTGCTGTTTTCAGAGTGGTGCTGATTATGAAAACGTTGCAGAGGTAGCTTGTACCAAATATTATGGTTGAATACAGGGGAATGTAAATAATTCACTACTAAGAATGTTGAACACAAGTGAGTGGCATTCCTGTAATTATAATTATAAGGGGATAATTAGAGCTTGTGTAGTATATCAGTACATGCCTCATCTGCAGATAAAAGTCAGATTTTTTTGTGTTTTAAACTGTTATGAAACAATCATCCTTCCGTATACTTAGTTTATCCTGATAAGCAAATACCTCTTCCTTACTAATCACAGGAGTCAAGAGAGCTATAATGAGGATGAGTGTGGGACTAACATTATTACCTCTTACATCTATTATCATCATCACTACTACCACACAGAAGAAGAAGAAGAGGAAAAGCCAAGAAGAGAAGAACAGAAGAAACACCAGAGAGTTGCTGCTGCTTTCTGTTCTCGGGACTTCACAGCAGGCAGCTGCTGCTCCTGCCTGTGCTCAAGACTCTGTAACAGAGAGCTGCTGCTCCTGCTACTATTCAGGACTCTATGCCAGAAAGCTTTTAGCATGGACTTGTCATTTGAGACTGTATTTGAGACTGATGTACCTCTACAAATAAACTACTTAAAAGCAACTAGCAACTGTTCTTGCCTCTTTAAAGACCTAAACCCATAACCACCTTGACATTAATGAAACAGGTTTATGGACATAATTCTGTTGTGTTAACGACCAATAACTAGTTATTCTTGCATTGATCTGACATAAAACCTTTATGTCTCGCTTTTGTTCTTTCTGGATGTTTTGTCTCATCACTGCTGTACCAATTTCATACTCTTCTTTCTCAACAACTGTGGAGTCAGCTCAGATACCCAGAGTTTTCTGAAGAAGCAATAACAAATGTGCAGTAGAGGCGGGAAAAAGCAAGTTATGATGGTTAAAACTCCAGGGATGTCTCATCTTTGTCCCTTCAGCATTTCTCCTAGATGACATGTTTGCCATTCTGAAAGCAGTAATCATCTTTTTCTCCAAACTTTGTCCACCTTTGGCTAAAATTTCATCTATTCAGTGCAGTATCAATACAGCTTGGAGGGATGGATGCCAATGTCATGAGCCTTCCTGTCCAACTTTGGATATCTTCAGAAATCAGTGTCTTAGTAATGCTGGCCACCAATACATAGTCCAGTTCAAGCACTTTTTAGCGCAACTATCTAATTTTTTCCCCAGCTCTCAGTCCTTCTGTGCCCTCAGGAAGGAGGGTCCAGGGCTCTGTCAGTGTTGTTATTTTCCAGCCAAGCCCAGGTTTCCTCAGAGCTGTGATATTCCCTATCATAAAGAGATTTCCACAAACCAGATTTCTAAAGAGACATTTTTTGTCAGGTAGAGTGTTTTTTGATATTCTCAGCCAGCTGATGCTTGAAAGCCAAGTATCTGCCATGATAAGACTGTTAAGTAGTAGGTGGTAGACATGCATTTTTTGGTACTTGATTGTAGGTATGCAGGTATCTGTTGTACCTGCTGTCTGCTGTGATTTTAACTCTTTCTGTAAATCTAGAATATCTCAGTTGTGCTGTCTCCAGCAAGTGCTGGCCATGTGGGTTGCTGACAGCCCAGGGAGGGTGACTGGCAGCGTTCTTTGCACTCCAAACATGGCCATAAGCATGGTGAAAGCTTCAGTTCATCTTCTGGAATTGACAAAAATTACTGTCATTGCCCTGTTTCATTTCATTTTGGCAGAGTTATCAGCCTTGCAGAGTTAGCAGGAAGTGGGATTTGGTTTTCACCCAAGGTATGGTAGTTCCACTTTTTCTTCCATTGCTATATTTCCACATCTGTGTACTTGAAATCAGTTTTGGAAATTCTGAGTTAGATCACAGAAGCTCCTGCAAAATCCTGCTTCATCAGCAGAGTTAGGATTTCTTGAAATATCAGTGACCCTGTGGCATCCCTTAAGTCCATTCTGTGCTGCTCAGACTTTAATTTCTAGAGTAGCTCTGGTGCAGGAGCTGTTCTGCTATTCAGACTAGGTACCTGCAGTGATGTGTCCAGGCTAAGGAAGCTCTCAGTTCCTAAAGTTCACCTGACCTTTTTCACTTTACTGATTCCAGTCCCTTCAACAGATTGCTTGGGGTCATGGTCTTCCTCCTTGATGTTTATTTTGTACCTCAGTTCCAGGCACCTCTATTTGCAGCAGCTCCTCCCAGTCTGGAGGCACTGTCACCTGTACAAATGAGCTAAAATTCCCCTTCTTGGACCCAGTTTACATTTATCTGAATAAGCATGTTGTTTTAACCTTTGAGGATACTCTCTAAAACATAAAATACATTAATAATAATAATAATTCTACTATTTCAAAGTTCTATTTTGCATAAAACCAGCTACAAATGATAGTGTATTAATGTTTGAAATAGGCCTGAGTGACATCCCTGCCCTTTGTAACCTATTTAACATCTTCATGCAGGTCTGAACAGTTCCATTTATACATGTATTCAATCAAATAGAAATCCCACAAAAGCTAATGCCCATGTATTTCATGAATTACAGGGAGACAGTTTGTTATATTATAGTCCTCACCACAGCATGCAGAAGAATCTCAGCTCCCCCTCCTTCCTTTCACTGACCTCACGTGTCCTCAACTTTTGCTTTTCTATGATTTCCTTTTCTATGATGATAAGAAAATGGTTTCAGAGGTTCTTTTGTTCTCCTTACAGGGTTTTGCAGCACTGAAAGGTTGATCTCGCCTGGGCTATCGGGGAATCACTTGCCATGCCCCACGCCACTGGCCACATGGTCCCCATCATTCATTGAACCACAGAGGCATTACCAACTTCTCCAGCTGGCTTAGCAGCATGTCTGTTCTCAGAGCCATCCAGGGACTGGCTTTGCCAGACACAGAGGAAGCTTCTAGCAGCTTCTCACAGAAAAATCACTTCAGTGGCTGGTTTCTTCACTCTCCACCAAAAACCAACACATCAGGCATTGCAAATAAATTATCCTCAGAGATTCCAAGTGAACTGAGAATATTCTTTCATACATGCAAAGGCTATAGACAGTGGAGTTCAAAACTGCAAGGACACAATTACACTTTGGATTCTGCTGCTGTTCAGCTTTTCAGTAGGGCCAGGACTGTGTCTGCCCTTGCCCCCTGCTCTTGCTCTGCTGTGCACCTTCTTGCAAAGGAAATCACCTCTATGGGCTGCAGACATCCCACTCACTTGCTCTGTATTCATTGCACAGAATGCAAGGGAAAGGATCCTTCCTTATGCAATCTCCTCCTCAAACTTGCAGTTATCCTAGCTTAAAAAAAAATTGTCTTAAACAAGAAAGTTAATGCCACTTTGGGCATTTAAGAAGAAACACTGACAATTAAAATACGATATAAAATCAGCAGTCCTTGTATTAGAACTAAATTAGCTCTGATTTAAAAAAAAAAAATCTTACTAGAACTAGGAAATCTGAAAGATGTCTTAGTTTAGAATTGTATTAGTGGGAATGAAAACCACCTCCAAATCAGGATGGACACTTTGTGAGACTTGGCAGGACCCCAGTTGTAAGAAACATTTCCAAACTCAATTTGGGACAGAAGGAATTCAGATGGTCACTCTTTGCCATTTCTCTTCTGAAAGCAGACAAATTAACAAAGGTTTCTGATGCCAGCAACCCTCAAATCAAGGATGATTGAAAGAAAGAGAATGTAATTTTCTTGTCTGCCTTTCCTTGACAAGTTTCCAGCAATGTGATAGCATGTGTTGCTTTAATTTATCTTTATCAGTTTTGATTTTCAGTGTCTTTTTTGTGGGACAACTGATGGAGGCAAGTAGGAGAAGAGCTAAGCATTTTTAGCAACAGTAAATAAATGCAGAGTGTGACACAGTTGTGTCATGGCACTGTGAAATTTTGTCTACTCTGGTCAAAGCCATCTTATTTCAATGTGGAATGAAATAATGCCTGGTTTCATTTATGATTACTGACATTTAAATAATTACTCAGTTGCATTTCAATCACAGTATCACTTTTGACTGAATATAGATGGCAAAATAGCTCAACTTGTACACACAGGAAAAAAAAGTCTTTTTATAGAGATAGCCATAAGGGGTCATGCTGTAAACAGGATTTGATCAAAGAACACTTCTAACAAAAATTAAATAGATTGCTTCAAAATTATTTCTTGATAGGCCAAAAATGAATGCTTTGAGCTGTAATGATCAGGATTGTCTTCAGTCAATTTTGTTTTCTCATCCTATGACCCAGGTGGTTTTAGCATGCATTTTGTCTGCAAAAAGTAAGACACGGTGATTAATTTTATTTTAGTCTGTGTAAATTGTGTTGGCTTAATTATGGTAGTTGAAGGTCTGGGTTGTTTTTTCCCCAGTGTCTGAAAAGGAAGTTTCAGGGTTGGAGAAGGTATTTCCAGGCTTATAAGGCTGTGTACTTACCCATCACATTGGAATATCCAAGAAGAGGCATCAGGTTCCTTTCTTCCTGTCTTGGGATGACTTCTTGGGGGCATATGCTAATGCTGTTTACTTTGTGTGACATGGGAAATGCTGTCTCTCAAATCATGGATTTAGGCAGCTTTCCCTTGACCAACGTAAACACAGAGGACACTAAGACCAATTATTAGATTTACAAACTTCTAAAGCAAAGTGTCCTTTTCAGTCCATGTTTATCCCAGTTCATCAGTGTACCCAGGCTCATTGTTTCCCCCACTGAGAACATAATTGCTGTTTAGAATAGGGAAGCAAGTACAAAGGAAAGAATTTAATTTTCATAAATATTAAAACCACCCCAGCTCTGAGGGGCAAGGCTGCAGAGAGATGCTATTTGGTAAACTGAGTTAAGTTACTGCTATAGGGCCATTAACAACGACTGGACTATAGTAAAAAGGAAACTAAACACTGTAAATCTAAACTCCAACTCAGCAAGACTTTGAGACCAGTCCTGCATCACACCTTGTCTGTGTAGATCTGATAATAATCCAAGCACAAGCCACTCTGCAGACTGGGTGGCAACACAGAGTCACATACATGTAGATATTGTGCATTTATCACAAAATCAGGCAAAGGCAAGTGTTTGCAGCATAGGTGAGAAACTCTGTGGAACCACTGTCACCCAAAAAGGATCCTCCAAATCCAAGGTGCAGAAGCTTAATGCCATGTACTGACAGACAGTTCCTTAACTCCTGAAAATGTGACTCAGTTTTATCTCCCTAAAAGTAGAGCTGAATTCAACCAAACCCCACATGATTTTCACAGAGCTTTTCAATGCCTTGAACCTACTGAGGAGTGATTTGGTGCTACTCTCCCCTTTCATATGTTGTGTAAAATGGCAGCCTGCTTCTACTGAGTTCTTACAACCACAGTGGCCTTTTCCTTTCTGGAACATGTAGGTCTGATTTTTTTGAAAAGCAGTTTTGAACTCAAAGCAGGAAGAAATAATCTATGCCTGTTTGCAACCCTCACAGCATGCTGCCAACCAACATTTTCCTTTACAGCTGTACAACAGCATTCAAAATACATCCACACACAGCCCCTCCTGGAGAAAAAACACCTAGCTGAGAAAACAGTGAGCACATTTCTCCCCAGGAACAAGCAGGAATCTTGCTTTGCAAAGCTGCTGAGGGTGGCAGGTTTGGTTTTGTTTAACTAAAGCTCATTCCCTCTCTAGGCACTGCACTTTGCAGAGGGAAAATAAATAGGCTGGAAAAAACCCAGAAGCTTGCAGGGGAGAACCTGCAGGGAAGCAAGCTGCAGTGTAAACAGGGAGGCAGAGCAGGGTTGGGGGTCAGGAGGACAGGGCTGGGTCTGGTGGGGGGAGTGCAGGTACAGCCCCTGCCCTACACCAGGGTGGAGGCAGGAAAAGGGGGCCAGGAGCCACTTTCCAAAAAGGAAATTTCACCCTGCCCAGGATTTCCAAACTGCAATAATTTTCCATGGGCCAATCAGGGAGGAGCAAGGCAAACGCACCAAATTAGGAAAGTAAATACTAGAATGGGGGAGAGGAAGGAGGAGGAGGAGAACCCAGCAACCACCTCCCAAAGGCAGCAGTGGGAGAGGGGTCCGAGTTTCATGCTGAGCCCCACCAGCCCTCCCAGCTCTGCCTCTGGGAAGGAGGAGAGGACACTGTGCCAGCCTCACCCAGCACTGTGAAGCCACCAAGAGAGCAGAGAGCTGCCCTGGAAATCAGATGGCCAGAATGCATAGCTACATGCTCCCAAAGGAGCATTCCCTTCTCCAGCAGAAACACCCACATCACTTCCCAAAGCCCGGCCCACAGGGGAGAGCTGCAAGACCCTGCTGGGGGAGAGGGGAAGGCTGAAGGGGCTGAGCAGGGATGTTTACAAACGTGTCAGCCCCTCCTCTGGAAGAGGAACTCGGAAATGAAAGGGCTTCGGCAAGCAAAACCTCAGATGTCTTTTGAGGTTTTCTGAAGACTTGGCTGGGTTAGCTTCTGCTCAAGACAAACGGATGCAATCATTAATCATCCTTAGTAAACACTGCGTTAGGGGCTGAGCACAATTCAACACTACTATTTCCACTTTCTCCTTATGCAAAAGAAACATTCTCAGGGAATCAAATATCAGTTGCAGGCATATGCCAGAGTCAAAAGATACAGCCTCTGTTAGTAACACAAACCACACTGTGCTGCTTTGCACAAGATGACTGAATGGAAACTAACTACCATATGTTGGCAAAGGAACCATCCCCCTCCCAGCAACAAGCTTCATCTAAAAGGAGAAGGTTAAATATAAACTAAAAGCAGTGCCTGAACAGAGGAGCAAAACCACAGCTACCTCCAGCCCCCTCTTTCTAGAATATCTGCACTGCACATCTGTGCAGCTCTGTGAGACGGTCGGAAAAACCCAAACAAGCCTCCAGATCATGCAAACCCAAACTGGCTTTGTTGTGACACTGAAGTCTCAGTCTCAGCCATGCACATTTGAATACTACTCACTGAATTAGCGCTGTCAGAAGAGATTTGCATATTATACTTTTTTAAAAATGTACAGACAAGAAAACAACCCAAAGGCTACTACTATTACCAGGCACACTCTTGCTGTTTGATGTCCACACGTTTTAAAATTCTAATACATCATCCTGTACCACGAGTCTCCTTTACTTTATAAAAGGTATTATACTTCAAGAAACAGATTTAACTTTAAAAGATTTTGCTGAAACTTTGTAACCTCAACTCTTTGCTGAAAAAGAAAGAAAATATTCCAGACAGTAACAGTTCAGCTTATTTCTCCTGTGTCTTACTTTTTACTGCACTACTACTTTCATCTTCTACATCCATGGATCAGATAATTTACAAAACAGGATACTTGCCCAGATGTACATTTAGATTGCTACAGCCCCTCAGTACATGGTCAGCATCCTACCCCATTTCCTTCCATTCCCAGGAAACCACGTGCCAATGGCCACCCTTGTCCCTAACTTCAGATAACAGCAGCACCACCCAGCAACAACAGAATATTACTGAGACAAAAATAAAACAGGCAGTCTTAAGATAGAAAGTATACGCCTGCTTTCTTTTCTCCATGCATATAGGTGGCTCTCAATAAATATTTCTAATTCCACTGCCAAAGATAGACTCTATATGTAACTCTATAGTGTGAAACCAACACTCACGTTTACCCTTGAACCCTCTGAGCTCTTAAACAAAACCCTTGTACCCTACTGCCAGCCACCAGAAGGGTTTTTAGCAGTCTTGCATAGTTTTGAACATCACAGATTTAACTAGCTATTTTTAATGGGGCATTTCTTGCACCAAATAAAACAGAGCTGACAGACTGATCTCAGAGAACACATTTTTGATAATAAGCATCTTACCTGATAGTGCCTGTGGGGGATGGGAGGGGACTGACCACGCTCCGGAGATCCGGCTCCGGGATGTGGATCTTCAGAGGTGATATTTGAGGGTAAAGTGGCCGAAGGGGATGTGTTGAGGCTTCCTCTTTCACTTCCTCTTTATGGTATAAAGATGTGAACTGGATCTTTATAACCGTGCTAGGGAATCGGAAAGTACATCTGGAAGGGAAAGAAAGGGAAAAGTCAGTTTCACACAGGATACTGAACGTATTTAAAAGGTTTTGTATACAGCTGATGCATGATTAATTAATTCAAAGTCCACCATTCTCTACTGAGCTTTCTGCCCAGTGTCTTGGGCAGAATTACTGATTGTTCATAAAGCTCTGTAAATACTTCACAGTGGATCATGGGTCATCTAGAGCTGAGATGCAAGCTGAAGGTTTGGGTAAGTTCAGTGATTTCCTCAAGGCCATGTATTCAATCAGTGACAAAGCAAGATGCACTCCTGTAACAACAAACTCTTGGGTTCCTGCAATGCATCAAGGACTAGGATCTATTTTTAATTAGCTAATTGCACACATCTCAGGAAGATCCAAGTCACTAGAAAGTATCAAACCACAAACATTAGGGAGCAAAATAGCCATGAAGTCCAGGCAGAGCAATAAACAGCCTACAGGTAAGACCAGAGAGCACTATTTAAAGATTTGTCTCCATATATTGTATAATTGATATCCATTTATATTCGTGCACATGATGTTAAAAGATCATCTAGCAGTTTTCAGATTAAAATACATTCATTTAGAAGTGCCTCCCTTTAGGGTTACAGCTAGCAGGTTTAGAACAGGGCCCCTGCAAGCCTGTAGGGCCTCATTCCTTCTCTAAGTAACACTTCTTCCCAATTGTTATTTAGGAAAAAAAATAATCACACATCTACAAGTGCAGCCTTCAGGAGATGCTTGGAAATTCAAAAGGAAATAAGCACTGACATTTTCCATATTTAAACAGAAAGCTTTCTAATTTACAGCGTCTACAATAAGCACAGGGCTGTAAGAGTGAGTGTTCTGCAATTCTTCTTATTGCACTTTAATTAGACAATCATGTGCAATCAATACAAGCTTTCCAGGGATCATTTCACTGATACTAAGGTTAAAGCAGCAGGAAATAAAAACCAGGTTTCACCGTGGGAAAGGCCAGCAGAGCACTGTAATTGTGCTGGATTCCAGCATCTTGCCTATAGAAGGAAAGGAAGGGATTTGGATGGTGTTGTTCTAGCACTGTAAGTGCTGGTGTGGGCTGAACAGAATTCTTTTAACCAGTGCATTATTGAATCCTACCAGGTAACAGCACAAGGTGACAAGCAAGTCAATATGTTTTTGTGACCACCTTATCTTAATGCTGCTATTGACAGAACTGCAGCTCTAAAGCACACTTGCTCTTGGTTGTTTGGCACTAGCTCTGTTGTGCTGTATGTATGGGCTCAAAAGTATCATTCAGGCATGGGAAGCTCATTCCCATCTCCCATCTCATCTCTCAAATGAGCTGGCTTAGCATTTAGTGGCTCACAATGGCTCTGCTAGTACAGCAGGAGTTTGCATTGCATTTAATTCACTTCAGAGGTCCTGCCACCTGCACTCATTAATGAATTAAATAAGAACATCATTGCTGGCAATGCAGCCTAATTGTCTTTATCTAACCCTTCTAAAAAGGGCTCCCTGCAGACTCAACACGAAGGCACAGTTGAGAACAGCAGTGCCCGTGCCTTGCAGTGTCTGCCAGCAGCAGGTACAACCTCTGAAATCTGAAATAAGGATGTTGAGCCGCTGCCCTGGATTTTAAGCTTTGTACTGCAACATGGATTTGCTTAAAGAGAAAAAGCTCAAAGTACATGTATTTGCAAGGAGCATCACATGGACTAAGGCTCAAAACCAGTATGAGCAAAGCTTCATCATTTCTCAAGCCCTTATCAGGGAAAAGCTGAGCTGCCTGTCACAGAGAGATGGAATTCTCTGCTCTAACACCAACTGCTCAGCATTTTCCAACACCTGAGTCAAGGACAAATCAGTCCCTGCTCAACTGTGTTCAGTGCAATCCCAGCCTGCTGCTGATCAACAGGCCTGACTGCACAGAGCCCTAAGGCAGTTTTGCAGCACTGCTGAGGCCAGGAGATCCCCCACTTCAGCCTCATAGCAGTAAAGAGCTCCATCCCACTGCTACTGTCTTCCTTTTCAGAAGGACCCAGTAATGCAAGATGCATATCTCCTAAATTGCTCTGAGGTGATGGTAAAGAAACTCCTTAACTCTATCCCACTTGACTGATGCTACAGCAATATTAGATAAAAAGTGATACCTGCACCCAAACCACTGTGAGAGGCTGTCTCATCAGACTGTCAGTATGGGCAATCTCAAGAAAATCTGTTACTTTTCCAAAATCATGAGTCAACCTGAACTGTGAAGTGGTGTTGAAAAGGCCCATCCAGCACTGCTTTTCCCTGTGAGCCTCCCCAGAGCCACCCGACCCAGCCATGTGATTTACCCACAATCTCAGCTGCAACCAGAGCAGAGAGAAACAGCCTGGGCTGGGCTGACTACACAAGCAAACAATTTGTTGGCTGCTGTGATTTTGTTTTTAGACAGACAGGCTTCCCAGTTCGCTGAAGCAGAACCCAGGATGCACAACCAGCTTTCCTGGATTATGGTAACTAACACGAACATGGCCATTTTGTAAGGAACCAGTCCCAAGAAAACCAGGGAGTGGATCTATGCAAGAGAGCTCACAGCTTTAGAAAGGCTTGCAGCCTGCTCTGTGCTGGCTTCAGTACTGACACTGCCTGCAAAGCCAAGCTGGGCTAACGTAGCCGAATTTATGCTTTTCCTGATGTGGAAACCTTCGACCCAAGAAATGGAAATGCAATGCAAAGCAGACTGTAAATTCCTACGGAACTCCTCCCTTCCCTCGGGGGTGGGAAGGTGCCCAGGATTAAGGTTATTGTTCCAGCCTGTCACAACCACCACAGCAAGGCAAACAGGGGCACCAGCACAGCCCAAGGCTCTGCTTCAAATCGAAACAACCTAACGCTGGGGAATCGTGTCAGTGAGAAATCAGAAAAACATGATTTTGGAAGCATCTTGTCACAGGAAGATCACTTTTCATTACATTGAACCTGAATGCAGTTTTAACAAGCTTTTCTATTGCTCCTTTAATTACTCTCCAACCAAGAGGATAAACTTAAATTATATCAGGTAGTCCTATTTAGGAGTGAGGCACATTAGTGCAGGACTTAAACCTTTGAGAATTACACTTCTAGAGAAAATATGCAGGACAAGACAGACAACCCAAGCAGAACTGAGCATGCATCCTTAAGATTACTGTATATATTTCAGGTTATTTAAACTGAGTTACACTATTTGATCCATGTTGCACGATTCCTATTAAAGATGCAATAACAATTTTTATTCCTGCTTAACATTTTCATTATGAGAAAAAGATCAATCTGAAAGCACAGATTAGACTCAACATAAAAAGCATAATGAAGTTAACTGGTATTTCCAAGGGTGCCCAAGAGGCAATTCTTTCAAGCACCTCTAAAATTTCCAGCTGATTAGATGGATGAATTAATGGTCTGCAAAATCCTTGGTCTTGTTACTGGCAGGAAGAGCCTGCCTCAGTTACACATCTGCTGAGTTTACTCAATTACCTGCTACAGACAGGTACATGCTGCAATCAATCCCTGATCATAGAAATTATATGGGCTGAAACCACATTTACAGTATGGCACATACATAAATTCCTTGTGGGAAAGGGTTCCAATTTCTCTAGGATGCCTTGCAAGGTAGTGAGAATAGAAAGCTTTTATCTTTTTTCCCTTTTTTTTTTTTTAGTTTGTGTCAAAACTCAAAACAGCTTCCCCAACTCCAAAAACGGCACAGAAACTATTCTTGCCTTCTTAGACTACAGGCAGGAGAGAAAGTCACAGAAAATGGATTGCTGGCTCTGTGCTGCCTGCTGGAGTGCACAGAATCCATAGCAAGTGGCTGAATGCTATATATACATTGGAGACTAAGGAGAAGAGAAGGAGTGCACATTCCACACATGGTTACAGTCACATAAAAGATGTTGCTAAAATTTTGTTTGCTTGTTTTACACAAGACAGATTTTTCCAAAAGTTTCCTGGGCGAGCTCCTCCCACTGACAGCCCAGCTCCCATGCTATTAGGCAGCCTTTATGTGGTGAACCAGCGACAGTGACCACAAGCATTTCATCTACATAAAGTCTGAAAATAAAGTGCTAGGAAACACTAGACTTTACATAAACAGTCACCCTACAGCAGACTTCAGGAAAGATGGTTAGGGGAAAAAGCCCAACAAAATGACTGCATACCCTGCTGGCTCTATAAAAAGCAGGCATTTTCCTCCTCCTCAAAGCACCTTTTACTCACAGATGCAAAGGGAACGGAGATGCATCTGCCATAACATAGTACCAAGTTCAATAGAAGCTATTACAGTCACTGACTTCTTTGTTAAAGCATCCTGAGGGGTGTTAGCACCAAATGACTTCTGCTAAGATCTGCTGCATGACAGCAAGAAAAGGCTATTTAAAGATTTTTAAAGGAGGCAGGAAACTGTGCTGGATTTATGCTTTTACATTTACATTGAGGAAAAGCACAGTGACAAAAGAAGACAAATCATGAGAAAGCCAAGGTGAAACATATATATAAAATATACATATAACACGCATATATAAAACTTGGAATAATATTTATATATATTATGTTGTATATATAAACATAATGTAGTATGTTATGCTATATCTAAACATCATTCCAGTTCATCATGCAAGAAGAATAACCAGAAAAGTAAGCTGGAACTACTACACGTGTTGTAATCAGCAACTTGGTACCATCTTTGTCTACTTTATCTCGCTATAATTTATGAAATCCTGTTATTCCTGAATGTTGGGGGTATAACTGCATCTGTGGTACAGTGCTACAGAGATGCAGGTTGAGTGAGAAACATTGTAGGAGGTGCTCTGTTACACATATCACTTTTTACAATTTGAATCAGAGGGTACCACAGGCCCCAGGTTTTATTCAGAAACCTGCTTAAGCATGATCGTCTCCCTTCAGGTGCAACGGCCCCTTTTCTTTTTAAACATGCAGATACTGTAACCACCCTGCTGACACTCAGTATCCCAAGCTTTCCCTCCATCACTCTGTATCAGCACTGGTGTGACCAGGGCAGGGATTGTCCTCCTGTGAGTGTGCCCAGAGAAGAGAGCAGAGCTGGGGAAGGGTCTGGAGCACAAGTCCATGGGGAACAGGTGAGGGAGATGGGAAAGGGGCTCAGCCTGGAAAAAAGGAGGCTCAGGAGGACCTGGCTCTGCACAACTCCCTGACAGGAGGGGACAGCCGGGGGGGTCGGGCTCTGCTCCAAAGTAACAACAGGACAAGAAGAAAAGGCCTCAAGTTGTGCCAAGGGAGGTTTAAATTGAGGATTGGGAACCATTTCTTCACCTAAAGGGCTGTCAAGCAGTGGAACAGACTGCCCAAGGCAGTGGTAGAATCAATGTCTCAGAAGGGATTTAAAAGACCTGTGGATGTGACACCTGGGGACATGGTTCAGTGGTGCCATTAGCAGTGCTGGGAGAATGGTTGGACTCCATGATCTTAAAGGTCCTTTCCAACCTAAACAATTCTGTGATTCTCTCAGGTGAGGGGACAGTAATCCAACTCTGGAGGATGAGGCAGTTATCTCTACAATCAGTAAATACCTTGGATTCAGCAAAAGTGGCCAGCCAGGGCTGTAATCACAGCAGCACATCATGATGATACAGAGCTATGCCACTACTGGCTAAAGTTTGACCAAGCATGCCCATAAAAACCCTTGTAAAAGAGAAAAAACCCCAAACAACCCCCACAAAACAGCTGTTTCTCTGTTCCCTGCAATTTCTCTGAAAATCACTGGGTTTGTGCCAGTTACACATAGCTCAAAGAATACAGTACTATTTCCATGAACGAAATTCCAAAAGCATGTTGGGTCTCTCAGTACAAGTGAGAATTTGCTGTCAGTTTTATCTCTGTCAGGCTATTACCCTTACCAGCTATTTCAAGATACCTAATGTAATTCTACTTGAGGACAAGATGGATACTTATTATCCTTTCAGTGAATGTGTACCACAAATACCAAAATTTCAGGCTACAATCAATGTGCAGGTGCTGTACAGAGCAGCCATTACAGAAAAGTGCCCAGTTACCTCCTGTAACCCATCTTCTTAATCTTCTGTAACCAGCTAAGCAAAGAACCACAAGCCTACATCTATGAAAATCCTAAATCCACTCCCTATTCACAAAACCTTTTGAAGCAGTGTGAAAGGATGTGCCTTGGACAACATAAAAGACTCACTGGGAAAGTTTAAGCACCTGTGCACCAAAAATGAAACTAAATTTGGTTAGAAAAAGATAACAGTTTGCTTCACTTAACTAAACATATATTTAAGCCCTGAAGGTCTGCCCACAGGGAGATAAGCAAACTGAGACAAGAACAACCACCTGAGATTCTAATTTCTTCAAAAACAAGGCTCTGAGAATTGCTGTGACCTCTGAAACAGCTGAGCTGGGAGTATTTATTGACCAAGACTTGTTGCTTTGTGATGCTGCACTCTGCCCAGGGACAGCAATGCTTTTCAGAACTTCAGCTTTTCTACAGCACAAAGCTCACTGCATCATATAGAACAAAACAAAACACTTCAACTGCAAAATATTGAGAAGGATGTCTCCCATCTCAGTAACTAAAATAACCAAATCAATGTTCTCTGCCTTCACAAAAATAAACTCAACCCTTATGCCCCAATTGGAATAATCATCACAATTATTTTGCTCAAAATGATTATGTTGCTGGAACTAAGCTGTCTGAAGCAGCAAGGTGGGCAAAAGCACAAGTACAAAAATCACCTATCAATCACAAGTAAATTAAAATGAATATTAGTTTGAATGATTGTCATAAAACCATATAACAAGCTCTGAAAGCTGTCTGAGCTGTCACAGAAGATTAGGTACTATTCACCCCTCCTTTGCAATAAAATAATAATAATAATAATAATAGTAATAATAATAATAATAATAAAATCATCCAACATTTCCTGTTCCACTCCCTACCCTACAATTTTCCCCCTAAATAGCACTTGGTAAGCAGTACCAATAAGAAACCAGTTATATAACCCACTTGGGTAGTGCTATCTGCATTCCAAACAAAAAAGTTAATTGCACTGACACTACAGAGAGTTCTGGAGGAAAGAAGACAGATACATTTTATTCCTTTTAGTCTAAATACTCATCACAAAACAAGCATGTGCCTATCACATGGTAATTTAAGAGTTACTGTAATGCTTTTCCTTACACATCTCTATAGGCTATGGGACACAGGCAGTGTAACTGCCACAGTTTTAAGAGTGCTTGGTTCATTTCAGAGATTACTGCAGTCTAAAAGTAAACTGTTTTCAGCATTTGCTATTTCCCTTTCAACTATTCTACTGCTCTGAACAGTAGTGAGTTTTAGCACAGAAATTCTATTGAAGACCTACCCATAAAGTCCTTTATCAAACACACAGAGAAATACCTCATGGCTGGTGACATCATTTGTTGTATACATGAAGAGATAAGTAAAGGGTCTGCAAGCAAATGGTAAAGTCCAGAATCCACATTTGTTCTTCCTGTAATGAATCAAATCAATCTGAAGAAAAGCAAGACATGCACTTGGCCAAACAGCAGCAGTACAAGAAAATAAACTGCAGAGCTGCCTACAAAAACACTTCTGGTATTATCCTACTATTGTTCAGTGAGAGAAAAAGCTAGAAAAATCACTGTTACTCTTTGTAACATAACTGACAGAAAACTAGATTTAAAAAGTATTGAGATCATCTGCAAATAAAGGATTACAGTGATATCCCCCACTGCTCTAATGACAGAGCAACCCATTGTAATGTTTGGTCATAATTATTCTGTAAGTCACCACATGAGTTTAGATCTGGAGGACTGGTTCCTAACCCCAGAGTTACCCCAGCTCACAAATCACTTGCCTTGCATGCTTTGTAGCACACTCACTGTATTTAATATATGCTGCCATGCTTAACACTGCAGATACACAAAGGAGTTCATCTGCCAGCCAAGACTGAACCAGAACTGCCTGTGTGCATATGTGAGTGAGCTCATGTTTGAAATAATTAGTTCAATTCAAAAGACAGTGGTCTTACTTCCACTTCATGAATTTAAATTTTCTTCTGTAGGGAACGTTTTCCAGAAAAACTTCCAGCAACAATTTCCATGCCATGTTCCAGCAGATGCACAAGTAGCTGAACATCAGTGCTCTGGGGTCCCTGGCATTACCATGCCTAAGGTATTGCCCTGTACCAGAAATAATGTAAATCCAGTTTTAGTAAAGGCAAACTCACACTGAAGTTATCAGGAACTCCTCATACTCAGTCCAGTGGAATTGACTACCCTGTAATTCCAGATTCCTTCCCCAGAAATACATCTGAGTTAGCTGGAAATCCTCATCTTTCCTGGACTTGCTCGGAATAAGTAACAGGAAACCAGGTAAAATTCTGTCTCACATGGATGGCTCACTGGTTTCATCTGCCTTAAAAATAATCTCCCCAAAGAGATATCAGTTGTGTTACTCAACCTCATGTAGATTTATTTTAACAAATCTAAATCTGATTCTCTGCTGCAAGGAGGTATTTCCTTCACTCCACCACCATTCCTTCTCTTCTGCCATTTCCTCCCAGTATCACCCTCATGCCAACAGTACCATCCAAATCTCTGCACAGCAAGGCAAAGCAGGTAGCTGGAATAATTAATCATCTCTTTTTTATTGGGACTAAGTTGCCAGGCAAATCAGATCCTTTAGCTTGCCTTCCAGATGGCATCACCAACACAGAGAAGGTGGAGGGGAAAAATGTCAAGCAGAGAAAGGAGAGAAGAAGGTACCAACAAAAATGTTGCAGATTTGTAATAGACTATAAAAAGACAGAGCATGTAACCACAGACTCAGATTTAAGCATCACATGATCCAAAGACTGCATTCTCCTTTCAGAAAACAAACTGCAATTCATTCATTTTGAGAAAAGCTCTGGTCTTTATCAGGCAAATCACATCAGCCACATGCTGATGCTCTCAGGCTGGAAATTTTCAAAACTTCCTGAATCAGAGAAGTCACCATTTTTTAAAAATTGGCCTAATTGTTTCAAACCTCAAGTCACTCAGCTGTGTGACAAAGGGACAAAACAAAGACCAAAACTGCTGTCTGCATTCCAACAGGAGCCTTCTGTGGCCATGTACCCATGGCAATCCTCCCCCATGGCAACCTGCAGGAGCAGGAGTGGGTTTGTGTTTATCTCAGATGGGATACACAGGCTCTGCATGCTGCAAAATCAATGCTTTTTAGTACCTTTGTGCTTCCTGAGCTTATTCACTGAAGGGCCTTGAGAAGTAAGATGGCTGAACAAGGACAATGCTTCAGGAAAATTCAAAACTGCCATTTCTTGGTCACAGACAAAACCTTTTCTTTATGCTCCTTGTTACTGTTTAACTGGAATTGTATGCACGATAAAGGCTTTTTCCCTTTATGAGAAGGCACCCAGGTTACACTGGCCTTTGCCTAACACTGCAGATCACCAAGCTTAAAATAAGGTTTCCAGCACAGCCAGACAAGATTTCAGATGGGCAAAGAGCATGTACAGGCAAGTGAATCTACTTAAAACAAATACTACCAGCAGCATCAGGCAAAACCACAACTTATGAATAGTTACATCTCTTAAAAGCACCAAGTAAATTAGCTGTAATGAATGTTTCTATTGAGCACAGTTGCACAGGGCTTCCCTCTATGCCATTTCATCAAGGTTCAAACAAATTGAGGCAGATTTTCAAGTAGGTATTTTAGCAAACTCCTTTTGAAGACAGCAAAATTTGGCCAAACTTCTGGGATTCTTTTCCCTGCCAGCAGCAGGCACACAGAGATGGACACAGAAAATATCTGTGATCCCTCATTCCTTGCAGATATCCCCTCACAGCACTTAGAACTGCAAGCTCTCAGCCACTGCCCATCCCAGGAAAAGGCAGTGAGTGAAACTCAGCCAAACAGGTGGTGGGGGGGAAGGAGTATAAACACCCCCAGGCTGATAAGAAAGGCTAAAAAGGAAAAGAGATCCCAGAAGCCCAACCAAAAGAACTACAAAATGCTGGTTTGGTTTATATATTAACTTCTTTAAAAGTACACAGAAGAAGGAGAGCATTCTGGCTTTAGGCTCCAACAAATGGATGCTAAAAGTAAAACCTTCAGGAGGGTTTGGACTTTAGATATCATGCTGTGAAACTCCAACAGTCATTTTATTCTACACATCTTCCCCACAATTTCTGATCTTTCTTATCAATCCTTTCAATTGCTGTCAGAGAGCAAATGGATAAATTGAGTTAATTTTTCATTCAAGTGAGAACATTGGAGGCTGTTTCACACTGGAGAATTAGCATTGAAGAATCTAGAGCTGTATTTTTGTATGTATGTCTTCATTTTACATTCCTTATATCTCTTTATTAATGTTCTGATTTCACTCTTTGAAAATTATTTGAGACATCAAGCACAGCTTTAATTTCAGATTCTCCCCTTTGAGTAAAACAGTGCAGAAAAGGAAAAAAAAGAGCAAACCAGGTAAGATATTATAGGTGCCATTTTTTCAGTGTAATGAAACACTGCAACAAGGTCAGAGAATAAATTCACGGAGTATCAAAACAGCAGTTGACAGAAGAACAGGGGAGAAATTGCCAAAACTGCTGAGAAGGGTGTTTCAATCTGCTAATGGAGAGCAGCAGGAATAGCAGGAGGCTCCCTCTGAAGTTGCCACCCTGCCTGGAGAATTAACATTATCAACAGGTCTTCTCCAGATTCTACTATCCCCAGCTTGGCAGGATGCATCATATAATAATCCTGCTCAGTCCAATGCCAAAAAAAACCCTAGCAGAAGCTGCTCCAATCTTCTCCAGAGAGCCATCAAAGTGCAAATGGTCAGGAATGTGCATTTTCAAAAAAGACCTTTCTGAAAGTTTTTCAGCAGCAACAATAAGCCAGCTCTAAGTGTCTGTTCATTCACCTTATTGCCTGCAAAAAAAAGCTGAAGGATATTCTCAAAATGGCATCACTATCACCAGTTATTTACAAACTCAATCCACATCTGACTAGGGATTAATTCACTTATTTTTTAAAAACATAAAAAGCCTCAACTTCTAAAACTTATATTAAAATTGATCCAGAGAAATCTTGACAATTATTTCAAATCAAATGATAAGCCAGATGATGTCAGAAACCAAGCCTTGGTATAATCAAAAGAATATAATTAATAGGCTTTTATACCCAACACCATTAAGGTGAAGGGTCTCTGTTGAAGCCCACCACAAAAGTCACCTCTTAAATACTCGTGACAACACAACATGGTTGTTACTGGGTGCCCATCCACTGGGCAGAGAGAAACAAAGAGGTGGTGCTGTAATTGTACCTCCCTCAGCTTCACATTTCAAAACATTGGAGTCAGCTTCAAAATATGCCATTCATTCCAAACCAGGAGTGCAGGGCACAGGGCTGGCTATCAGAAGACAAATTCCTGCTCCCTTCCCAAGTGCTCCTATTCCTTAGCACACTGCAGGTCAGCAGCACACGGGGCTGGAGTGCAGCCAGTGAAGATCTAACTCAAGTCTGCCAAGGTGCTAAATGGAGGAGCCTTAGAAGGTCTTGCCTACACCCACAAAAATCAGATGTGATTTTACATCAATATAAATTAATCTGCATCAATGACATCTACCTTTTGATCAATATTGTGCAGGGGTTTTATTTGATTTTTTTCATTAAAGGCTCCCCAGGGTGAATTCTGGCCCCACTTTCACTGCAGCATTACAGAAGCTGCTCTGTTCTGCTGTCTAGTCCTTACTGTAAACAACTTCATGTCTCTGAGCACAGTCAAGTTACAGTGAACTTTTTTCTATGTCATATGGCAAACCACATCTTCACCCAGCATCACACTCTGCCAGACAATTCCACTCTCTCATTTATTCTGCCTTTCAGCTTTTTGATGCTGAAAAGCCCTGCAGTTGCATTCCCAGGGGTGTTAACAGACCTGCAGAGAACATTTAGTAAGATGTCCTTAAAGGCTAAAATTAACCAGAAAGCTGCTGTTTATTTTGAAGCTTGGGAACAGGGAGGTGTTTCATGTGTCAAAACGAGTGGCCTGACATCAAAAACCTTATATGAAACTTTGCCACCGAAGAAGTGGGCTGGCACAAAGAGCAGACGAGGCTTTTATTTAAATGAAGTTGGCTGCCAGCACCAGAAAGTTTCACTATCAGCACTGCAGATGCCTGATACCATCTGTAACACACAGCAAGCCCATTATGTTATTTTGTTGTGTGTGTGGTTGGATACATAAAAATAAGGAGAGTTAAGAAGCTCTATATAACACACAACAGCCTGTGTACCACGGCTGCTCTAATCAGGTATTCCAGCCTGTGGAGGTCTAGATCCTATCTTAACCATTTCTGCACCAGCCAAGAAATATTTGATCTTCAGAGAAAACGTAAATTACGTGCAACACGTGCGTGTATCTCACTTGTATCATCAAATCTTCTAAGTGCAAAAATCCCTTTCCATGTTAGGCTGATCAATCTGTTTATTTTTTAGTATATTGTCAATATGGTGCTTTAATTGTTTTTCCTAAAACTTGAAAATTATCAGTATCTTTGACTTGAAAATAAATAACCAAAACTTAACATGGCACATATAGACACTCCAAAAGCTAAATAGTTATCTAGTTGGTACATCACTAAAAGGGGCCAGGAAACAAATTGTTTTAATTCCAGAGAAGGCATTTTTTAATGAACTCAGTCTCTTTTTAGCTCTTAATATTTCTGCATTTTAATTTATTTTCCTAGGTAGTGCTCACTTTCCAATCTTCCATTTTGAACTTCCTTGCATTCTATATAACAGCATTGTATTTCAAGATATTTTTTTTAAAAGAATCACCGCTTAAAACTCCTGTAAGTCACAACCCCTTTAGCAAGTTTCAAATCCTGATTTCTCTCCTTGGACATCAGCAAGCCTCTCCCATCAAGAGAAAAATAGAGGTCCCCTCCTCAAGAGCCATGGGAGGCCAAGCTGAAGAGAAAGGAGTGCATCACCTACACAAACTGCCTTGCTGGAGCTTTCACTGTGTCACACAAAGGGAAAAAGGCTGTGCTGCCAGGGATCAGTCCCTTGCCAGTGTTTTTGGACAGCAGCCTCTGGGACACACCATGGCCACTGCAAAGACACGTGGACAACGTCAATAACATCACTATCAGCTGCAAGTAGACACAGATGACCAGCCAGCCACTCCCTCCTCCCAGCCTCCTTTGTGTCAATAAATCTTAACCTGGCTGTTTGAGCAATGTTTAATCATAAACAGTTGGGAACATGCTTCAGAATATAAACAAAGGTGAGTAGGAGAAAAACGGAGAGTGCAGTACCGAGAATCACTCACCACTTGCTGCTGAGCCAGGTAACAGAGAGCAGAGAAACAAAGAACTGCTGGGAACAGCACACAAGCACCTGGTGTTCATTTAGAACAATGCAACAATAAAGTATCCAGGACTGCAGCCATGGAAGGATTTCAAGGACTAAATGCATTAACATTCTTGGTTCTCTTAAAAACAAACAAAAAAGAAAAATTAAATTGCTTAGAACACCCACTCAGATGCATGGAAATAAACTATCCTCATTGATCTCATCCCACTGCCATTTACAACAGTCATCTTGATTCCCTTCTGTGTTGCTAATCAAGCTAAAATTAACTCCTCTCCTGCTTACCACACATGCTAAAGCCACAAAAATCAACACAGGGGCAGCAGGATCAATTGTTTCTCTCTACAAATACAGTCCACTTTGCTCCTGTGGTAAACATACATTTAGGACTTATAGGATCTCTCCAGGGATTTTAACCACGTTTATCATGGGGTTGGGTAGCTGTCTAGAATAAGTAGCTCTACACTTCAAACACTTCTGAACAACTTTTAGTCATTACTGGCCTCTATGGACCTCTGCAGAACAGACTGCAAGAAAGTGGGGATTTCAGTCCTGTTCAGCCAGGGTTTATCCTTGAAGAATCAACATCACACTTGTCACTCCTGCTCTGACTGAGAGCTAAGATGTGTCTTAAGGCAGCATCTCCACAAAGCCCTTCATTCCCAGAAGTTTGGGGCTTATTCAGAAGACACAGAGCTTCGTTTATATGGTTGTCACTCTAACAACAGTGGTAAAAAAAAAAAAAATCATATCTGAGTGCTCAGTTCTAAAGCAGCTTCATTTTAGATCCCCATGTGATGTTTTAAAGGAAAAATGCCAAATCAAAACAAAATCCTAACTCTACCAGATAACAGCCATTAAACAAAGCTGAAGTTTGAAGATCAAATTGGCAGTACTATGGAGTGGAACAGAAGTTTCAAAGAGAAAAGCACTCCGTGGAGATAAATATACATCAAGTGTGTGCTTGACAGCAGCCAAGGTTTTATGGTATTGGAAAAATACAGTACAGTGATAAACAAGGTTAATCCATCCACCCCCATGGTAACTTGCTGTCCCACTAGGTTAATGCAAATGCACAGTGAAAGGCACATCTTATGAAACAATGCAGGATGACATTTAATTCTGTGCTCTGCTCTGGCCACCTCATCCTGCACCTACAAATTCTACACTGTAAGGCTGAAATGGCAGACACTGCATAGTCCTGGGTCAGGAGCACGTTTTGCTCAGCCCTTGCAAGGGCTCAGAGGTTTGACTGTCTCACCTTCCTGTAGGATTTCTCATTTCCCACTTTCCCCAGTCCTAAGGGAGCACTGCCAAACCACAGCTCCCAATCCCAATGACAACACACAGCCCCTGGCTGCTTCAAGTCTCCTGGACCGTGGCTACTCTGGCAGCACCAGGCAGTGAGTCTGACATTGCTTTTCAGAGATGTCACAGAAATGCTCAACACCAGCTCTGGAATACACACACATTTACCCATTTTCTAGTGCACTGCACCAGAAAAGACTGTCTAGTCCCCATTCACACTCAATTTTTCCCTGCTCCACGACAAATCTTGAGATAAGAGCCTAAGTCTGGCTTCCATTCTACCACAGCAGAGACCACAAGAAGTGACTCAGCCTCTGCCATCACCTCTCACTCCTTCCCTGCTTCTGTGAAATTCAAGAGTCCTTCTGAGAGGCTTTCCAAGCCTCTGCTAGTCCCTCTGATCTTGGTTAAAATGAAAAAGGTCAATATTAACTATTTTCCTTCTTTGCTCATCTTGGCAGAAACACTCAACTATGTTTCCCCCTCAATCATAAACCACAATTAACACCTACCTCAGTGCCAAAAAAAAAGCCCCACCTGCACCCACGCTCAGAGGAACTTCCCTATACCAGCTTCTACACAGAGTTCTGTTTTCAATATGAAATCAAACAGTTCACCAAGAATTAAATATATACTGACAGTATGGAACTAACTGCAGGGCCACAGTTGGTCTCTACAAGAAGCACTGGTTATTCATTTCCATACCTCACTCAATACTAACAATTTTAAATCTTTGCTTAACTGCCATGGAACTTTCAGCTGGCTGCAGATCCTGCCCCCTTCACCACACAAGTCTGGCCACTGCTGCCACAGGCAAGCAGAAACTTAAATTCTACTCCCATTTTCATCCTAACTCCCATTTCCTCAAGAAGACTCTTCCTTTATTACTACAAGCATCCAGGGTCCTGGGACATTTGTGTACCCTGGAGAATAAGGGAAAACTAACCATTTGAAAATAGCAGTTCATAAAATCTCCTAATAACCTTTTCAGAGAGAGGCACTTGTTTCAGCATCTTTTCTGGATACACTACAGCAGTTTGATTCTCATGTAAAATCTCATTTACCATGCCATCAAGTTTCTTCTAATGGGCCATTCATCATAGTAGGGTTTGCTCTCAAATAGCCAGCCCAACACCTTGAAAGGTCTCACACAAGTCATTTAGCAGACTCACCCTTCCAAAGCCAGGGAACTACTTATAAACACATAAGGAAGGGCTGTGCAAAACAAAATCACCTCAGTAAAGCTCAGGAAAAAAAACCCTAATTTCCACATATATATGCCAGAAAAAGCCTGTGTGTGGGATGGTACTAACCTTTGAATTCAATCAGACTCTCTAAGAGGGCTCTAACATGCAGAGCATGACTATGATGTATTTTCCTTTGAGGCTGGTTCAGTTCATTTAGAAAGTGATTTGGAAAAGCTAATGTACTATTTATATACATTATAAAAAACTACCCATATGGAGTTAAAACTTTGCAAAATGTTCACATAAGTCCGTTCCACTCCCTCAGAAGACATTTCACAATCCATTCAATACCCATTAGAGGAAGCCAGGATTACTGTTTTAAAACAGCTCTGAGGGTAGTTTAAATGTTTTAAAAGCTGACAGCTTCTAGACTCAGAGCCAAATAAACATTTGGGGCAACAGAGAGCCTCTTACACAAGTGTCTACAAAGTGACATCCACCTGCATCCTTCCAAATATTGACATTTAAAATAAAGGTTAAAAGACAATCCCAGGCACAACCTTCCCTCCTACTAAAAAACAATAAATTTACTATGATTCAGATGATGATGTACTGAACTGGCTTGTGAAAGACCACCTAGAAGGATGTGGTTAAGATTGCAAACAAAAAAAACCAATCTCAAGATTTCCAAGGTATTTTAAATCCTGCCAGTATATACAACTGTGCTGAGGGGTTTAATCCTTGAAAAGAGTCTAACTAACAGAAGTGACAATGACTCTTGCAAAATACAGCATATGTGGAAGTTGTCACCCCAGTGGTTTCATTATTTTTAAATTAGGAAAGTTTTAGAGACTTATCCTGTCATATTACTGGCAGAGTTTAATGCTCCCTTTCTTTTGCTCCAGGAGAATATACAGAATTAGGGAAATATTTTATTTTAATGGATGTACTTTATCTGAAGATTTATATGAACTTCACAGTTTGCAGTATCAGCTTTTTGGGGAACAGAATTCTGGCCATTTTCTGCCTCAGTTTTTTTTTTCAATAGGAATTCTCATTCTTGCAATGGAGAACAAAGCAGGAAGAAATTGAGAAAAAACTGTAGTCTCTTGGAGAAGAGGATGCACCCACCACTTGGTGACAAGAGACCTCAGATTCAGAATCAATATCCACCAAAACAAGTTTGTTTCCCAACTTCATCCTGTTTGCAGCGATTTTTACACAATTGTAAACAAACGATGTGCAAGTCTACACTACTCAATTGTGCCTATTTTCAACAGCCAGTCTGCATATGCCTTGTCTGCACAAAATACACAAAAAAAATTATAGCAACTCCTTTATTGAAGCACTATCCATCAGGAATTTTCTCCTAAGAACTCCTATGCCTGAAGGAAACTTCAGTGCTTGCCTTAATATGCCGTGAAGGCACTAGCAGCAAAGCATGTGCCAGCCTTTGACTTCCTTTGCAGGTCTTCCCAGGACTAAAACAGTTTCATTATCTTGTCTCATTAGATGGTGTCTGAGGGAGACATGGGAAAAGAAGAGCTATAGTAATTATCCAGATGAATGGACAAGGCAGAAGGAGGCAAAGCTACCCAATTGCCAGGCTTGTTGACAGCCAACACCCCTTTACGCACGGTGGGCAGGCAGCCACCAGCACCACGTTCCACCAGCCAGGAGACAATTAAAAAAAGGAATGAGATCAATAAATACATAGCACTTGGCACATCTCCCACACCAAGAGTCTACCCTTACTAGCTTGGGCTATGCCTCAAACTGAATATGAAAAGCAAAATCATTTTTGGTCTACCCATCAGGTAGAAACAAAATTTGCTTTCAGTGTCTAGTCCTTTTCTCCTCCCACGCAATCAGGATTCCAAGTGTGTAAGAGTCCAGAGTTCTTATGCCCTCAAGAGAGGAAAGGCCTGAAGTTGCTCAAGAACAATTCCTTTAGCAAGTGCACAAACTGGCTCTGCAGGGAGTCCAGTCCTGCTTAGACAAACTGTTGGTGGCTTCTGTATGTGGCCTAAGGGGAGATAGAAGATTAAAACAGTTTGTGTGGGAAGAATTCCCAAGGCTCTCCTTGAAGTGGCACGAAGCAGAAAAAAGGGGTACAGCTCCAAGGTTGTATTGCAGAGAGGGAGGGAAGGATGTCCTTTTCCACAGTGTTACGCCACCTCTGCAAGGCTTTGTGTCCTGAAAGATGGAGTGGATTTTACTTGCACATGAAAACAGCCTCTTATGCTAGAAGGTTCTTGGAGCAGGATAATAAGTGGTAACAATGTGCTTAAAGTTTCCTTCCACTTCTCCTGCTAGCCTAATCACACAGCATATATTAACAGAACCAGACAAAGAGGGTCCATCTTCGCTCCTTCAGCTAAGGCAGAGTTCCTAATTAACTTCTACATTATTTCTCCCCAGCTGTCAAGATGTCCTCAAAGAACAAGAAAATTACATATCTGGTACATTTAAAGGAGGGAGGAAAACCACCAAAGTAAATTGCACATGCACAACAAACAACAACCCAAGAAATTAAACTGGCTTTTAAGTTACTAAAAATAGACAGGATGGGAGGGGAAGGGACTATCAATCAAATCTCAGGGTTGCTGAATATTCAAAGAACAGCCTTGTAACAGACTGCTCTCTCAAGATTGCTTGAAATTTTTATGATAAAAAATGCACGAAGACATGAAAAAAGGAGCAGAAGGATAACGAAGAGCAAAATACACATGACAGAAGTGGATACAGAGTATTAATTAGGCCATTAAGATACTTAAATGTTTTACTGTCCAATAAAATATGTATTTCATAAAAATTAAGTGCCATGCAGAAGGAATGCACACATGCATTTACTGAGCTGTTCTGAAGAAATCAAAGATGTGAATTACTAGCAAAAAACATTTGTGGACAAGAGTGAATAGACATTAGTAAAATTGTATTTGTACTATGAAAACAAAGAATATGCAATTGGATGGAAATTTTCACTCACATTTACTTAAGGGAGAAATTCATCTGCTCTATAAGCATCTCATCAATCTGCTTTTATGAGGAGTCTGCAGTCAACTGAAATAGGGAGACTTATAAATACTTGAAAAAACAGTTCAGTGATTAATACTGAATTATTGACTGAAGTGAATGCATTAAGACCAGACAATAATTTGTACTCACAATTAGTCGATTAACCATGTCTGGAAGTACATCAAGATATCTTTTCATAGCCCATATTCAGGAGACAGAAAAAAATGCTTCAGCTTTTTCATCTTACAAATTTGTCAAAGAAAAAAAAAAAAATTGCAAAAATGACACCAGACATCCAGACCTTCAGCTCCACATTTTCCCTGGTTTCAGTCCTGCAGTCAGTTACATCAGGGCCCATCAGCCATTTCAGATGCATAAAACAACATTTTAACCTAAGTTTACCTGTCAGAAAACACTGCACAAGCTCAGGGGACTTCCAAGGCATTTGCTGCAAAGCATATTCAACTGTAAGAGAACAAAGACCTTCACCACCCAACACACTGTGGACTGAGTTTTACAGCACATTTCACTGCCATACTTTTCTTTCTTTACTGTGGATATCCTAGTCATGAGTCTGCAACCTCAAGAAACTCCTGGATGTACAGGGACTGAACCAAAGATAATAAAACAAAGCTGGTCTTGGGCATGGCTACATGTGAGAGAAGCCTCTGTGCTCTGGATGGCTCTTAAGGAAAAGGAAAGAATCTGTACTAAAAGCAAATGAGAAATTTTCTCCCTTTTCATTAACATCACCAGCTCAAAAGCACATGATTTTTCTTATTTTAACCACATTTCCACTTGGATTGGAAAGAAAAGCTGTCTCATCCACATCTAACCAGCAGTGAGGTGAGGCTTGGCCTGTGAAGCATTTCTGGCTACGGAGCCCCTCGGCTCCGAAGGCAGAACAGCCAGACACTGCTCAGACACTGAGCTAGAAGGAGCTCAAAGTAAATCACTGCATGCCAGAGGAGCTGATATGGAGCTGAGTGCTAGCAGAGCTCCCCCCAGAATAGGAAAGCCAGCTGGAGGGAGCTGTCAGCTCTCTGAGTGGTTTAACAAGCACCTCAGCAGCCTGTGTCCCCTTTGTCACCCCACACTGCCCCCAAACCCTCGCTGGCTCTGCTCTCTGCCATTGCTGCACAAACTCCCCAATAACACACACTAATTACCACACCTGGCTCATCAATAAGACTTTATTTGCATGGCCTAAGTGGCAAATTCAAGTAGTTCCCTGCTCTCTACCAACATCCTGTTGCCACATCTACTCCTCCAGGAAACTGCAGCACCGAGGGAGAGAATTTGGCATCCCACAGAACAGCTCTGACGCCAAATGGCCAGCGGAGCAGTTACTGAGAGCTTGCTTACAAAGACAACAGGCACATTAATCTGCTTGTCATTTATGCTTTCAGTTATTCAGTGCAAGGCTGCCTATCACGTTTTCTGCAGAGTAAGAAACAAAGCAAACAGCATTATTTTGATTTGTTACCAGGACAGATGCTCTACAGTGAGTATGCTCACACAGCTGGCACCAAAATAACCAGGATATGAATTACTACAGATTTCATCATTTTTATTTCCCGTTTTCAGAAAAGCAAAAACTTTCACACTCATTCATCCTTTACATTTATAGGAAAACACAACAGTGCCCACAGGAAGGAATCCACAGTCACCTAAGGATACGTGCCATGATTAAGAGTTTGCTAGCACAAAGAAGTTACACCAGCATAACTTGAATCCACATTTATGACTTTATAGCTTTATGACTTTATATCCACACAAAACTGTACAAGACAAGTGTGGCATGTTCTCCTTAGATTAATCTTTTCATAATCAACAAAGCTGAACCAAGCCTGGCTTAAAAGAATCCATAAGGACATACACTGAGTTTTGCATAACCTTAGTTTATATTCACAACCTGACTTACAGCAGAGCTATTTTTGAATCAACAAATTGAGCAGCAGTTTCACATGAGAGAAACTTTTCCTCAAACGTTTAATATAATTCATGACAAATTGAGCTGCTGAGCCAAAAATTATTACTTGACATAAATTCCATAATTAAAATCAGGTAATCCTTTATCACATCTTGCTGTGCAACAAAAAAACCCGTTCTCAAAGACAGTCTTTGAAATTAAGTAAGAGCATGAAAAATACAAGATGAAGCACTAAGAAAGCAAATCTTTAAAGGGTTTCTAGCGAGAGTAAAACCACCATCCACAAACTGCAGCACAGCAAACGACGTATTTCAAACAAAGAACAAAAAAGAAAAAGTTGCAAATGCAGATAATGCAATATTTAAGAAGCAAAACTACCTGAGGAGTTACCAGAGACAACATACATATGCAGCATTTCAGAAACAACAAGTTCTGCAGTCGTGGTTCCGTGGTAAAAGCATTTCCTTGGTGTGTGTACACAGGGTGTGCAGCTGCCCCCAGATGTAAGGACACCCTCCCTCGTTCCCACCGTGATGGCATCGCTCCAGCCACAAGAATGGAGCTCGAGTGGTTGGTGAGCTCACCAAAACACTGCACTGCATTGTGCACATCTCCATTTTCCTAGAATATGGCATCTTTAAAAACCTGAATTAGTGCCTTGAGTTTCTATCAGACTGTACAGCCACATCCCTTAGAAACTGGATCTAATTCTACATTTAGAATTTAGACACCCCCACTACCCAAACACCAAAGGGAACTTGTGTACTCACAATATGGAAAGATTAATGAACATGTAAAATTCTGCAGGATCAGCACCTTGGTGTGTGGTCAGAGTATTTGACTATTTATTTTTGTCAAGTTTATTGAGCACCTAGAAAAATCCCATTATAAATAAAGCAGCATGCTCTTAATAAAACTTGACATGCATGGTAAACTTTCAATTTATAATTTATAATATATACACATAATTTTTTTACTTTAACTCTATGTTTTAATTTGATTTCATACATCCATATATTTACGTCCCTTGTATTTATTCTCAAGCTAAGAAAGCTCCTCCATTTATTTCCTAAATGCTAAAAGAACTGCAGATATTAAAACTTGCTTTTATGCTTAGAAACCTCATACTGAAAGAACCCATTTACACTGAAAAACACCAACTTCAGGCTCCATTAATAACGCTACTGCAAAAATCCTAAACGGTCACAGAAGCAATAAGCAAATATCCTTTGAAACATTCCCAGACAAGCATCATTTTCCAATCTATTGAGCTCACAGTTCAAAAAGCTCAAGTGCTATTATCAGGCTATGCTCAAGCAACATTTGCAGGTTTGGTCAATAGAACTTTTGTATTTAGGAGCATCTGAAGACCTGACTTATAGCTACTTAAAATTCAGGTTAGGAAGTTTAACTTTCAACTGCTACAGTTGTTTCTGTTCTGGGGGACAAAACAAACAAACAAATAAATAAATAAATGCTTATTTTAGTTACTGGAAGTGCCTGACTTGTTATTGCCAATTATTTTTAAAATTGAGTCAATTTTGAAGACAACAAAGAAAAAAGTTAATAATTCATCATTAACCTGATCCTGTAAACACCTGATTACACCACAAATTTGAAGAAATTACTGTCTTCAGCAGGAAAAACCACTCCAGTTAATGGTTCCTGCTCTATCTTACACTTTTGCTGGTATCACAAGTTTTTAAAATCTAGTGCATATTCTCCTGTAGTTTTGAGTTCTTCTCCTTCTTACAGAAAAATACCCAGATATTTATCTACAAATTTCCAGCTCCCACCAGCATAGCTAAAAAAAATCACAAGCTATAAAAAGAGTTTCTAGCAAATCTTTAATTTGATTTGAAGCACTTATTTTTGATGTAAGTACTTCCATCATTTCATCTTGATTTATGTTTATAATATCTGCTGTAATGTGGCACTTATTAATTAAACTGATTAAGGATCTTCAGCTGTACCATAGGTCCTCCACTCTTCCACCCACTTTGTTCCTAACTGTCATTAACCTCTAGGAAATGTCCTCTTTGTTGGTTATTACTGTTTAATTATACTGTATAGTTATGTCATCACATCTGTGAAATACAACCTCCCATAACAACACAGCTGTGGAATATGATACTCCTGCCCAGCAGTAAAATCTTGGTTACAGCAGAGAATCCACACACACCATGTTGATGGAGGAAATGATACGAAGCTTTTCAAAAACTCTTGAGTTTGAGTAGGGCTGTTGAGACAGGAGGTAAGTACAGTCTTCAAGAGAGGTCTCAAACTCCCCCTCCTTCCTCCCTTCCCGACAAGATCCTCCATACATTTCAGGAATTACTTCTAAACTCAGAAAACTTAGAAAAGAGAACTTCTATACAGAAATAGCAAAGTGAGAAGGAATCTCAGAAAACAGAATTTATGAGCTCATCATCTATTTTTCAACGAATACTATGAACTACAACTGAAAGACACTTTTTCCTGGAACCCTCTGCTTCCATTCATGATCTCATGATGCACAAGCATTTCCTCTGCTTGTAACGTAACAGCAGCAGCGACTGCAGTGGTCCAAAGAAAACAGCACTCTGCACATTTCTGCCATCCTTTACAGGTGTGGGAGGAAAAGGGAGGACAACCACTCAAACAACCGGTTTTCAGAATATTACCAGCAAGAACTCCCCACATCACAAGGACTTCCCTCTAAAACACTGGATGGAATGATCAGTAATTCCTGAAATTTAACATAAACTGTACATTCTGCTGGTACCTGGAAAAGGTGTGGCTGCATCAAACACGGCAGGAGTGTTACCATAACATGCAGAAAACATTGTGTAAAGTCTGTATACTCCAACCTGTCCTCCCTTTGTCCTCCTTCTGACATTAGCTGGCAGCAAGCACACAGGCTTCTCTACAGGAAAAAAAAAAGGCACTTTATGTTTACTGGGGAGATATTTTTGTGTGTGTGTCTGTGTGTGTGCACGTGTGGAGAGGGTGACTGGGAGAAAACTGTCTGATTTTTCAAGAGTGGAGATAACGAGATAACAGCAGCCAGTTTCAAGCCTCAATCAAGACTGTGTACACCAAGCTTCAACAAGATTTTCTTTTTCCTGGTCTGGGTTACAAACCCTTGACTGGCCAGTAAGAAGTTGTTTACCTGATAGAAGCAAGGGGGCAAATTCCTTTAGATTGATGCAAAACATTTTCCTACTCTGGAAGTCAGAAAGGGAGGAGCACCAAGTTTATTTATGTAGCTCAAACAGCAGCCAAGCTATGAGGATGCCTTATTGTGTAGAGTTCAGAAGTGTACATTAAACTCCTCCCTTTAAAGCAATGCAGAAGGAAAGTTGCCATTCCCACTCCAGGAGTCAGGAGCAAAGGGGAGAGAAATAAGCAACTAGGTTGCTGTTTGACATAGTTTTCTGTCACAATGCTTATGATTAACCAAGTGAAGAAATGGAATGACAGGGAGGAGAGAGCTTGAACAGACACCAGAGCCAGAGGGAATGACAACAGAAGAGCCCAGGGCTTCGGGTGGTCTTGTTTTACAAAGCCAGATTAATTAACCCCACACTAAAGGACATCTCTTTTAGAAAATGAAACACGTTAGAAACCAAAACGCCTCAGAGAGCGAGCAGCTAGGGAGCTATAACTAAATTACAAAGTACAAAATGAAGCAGCCTGCAGAGGAAATGAGTAATTAAAAAACCCTCCCCAGAGCGACAGGCTGGAGAGGGATAACTCCAGGACCCTGGTGCTGGAGGTAAACAGTACCAAAGCCAAAACGGGACAGATGAAAACAGATGTTTTATACAAACAACAGCCCCCCAATCTCCTGCCTCCACAGTGAACTCAGAGATGGCATTAGGTACAGCCAGTCTGGAACAACCTGAGGAGATGCACACAGGAATTACATCACCCACCACTATCACGCTGCTGCCCTGGGGTGAAGCACTGCAGTCGCTGGACAGTACTCAGCAACTATAAACAATGGTTTCAGAGGAAGAAATAGATTAACATCAACCTCATTCTTCTTTCTGCAAGAGAATTTAACAGAGCACAGACCCTGGTAGCACAGCAAACCCTTCTGCACCCCTCTCCCCTTCCTCAAGGAAGCAAAGACACCTTGGGCACCTGTGGTCCTGGTGAGCAGCATCAGTCCCAGCCTGGCTTGACTCCTTTTTTTCTGCTGCTACAGAGAGACACCAGGAACAACACCTAACTTGCCAACCCTTAAGTAAGCAATTCTGGCAAAGTGGTTTCCAACTTTTTCCGCTAGATCTTTTCCAAGGACGACAAGCCTTGGGTGTAGCAAGTTTTAGCCCGCTGAGAGTCCTTCCTTCTTCTCTGTCTTTCTGAAACCCTTAAGAGCCAGCAGTTGAACATCCAGGCAAGCATGGAGGATGATGACCATGGGGGACACTGCAGCGAGGGGCTCACACTTTCACACTTTTTCCCCTGACACGGTTCCATCAGAGGGAGCAGCCCCCGTCCCAATGAACATCATCCCCTTTCTGGGATGGCAGCAAGGCCGGGAAGGTGAGGACAGCCCATGCTGATGCTGAGACCCTCACCAGGCAGATGCCCCTCACCACCACCTCAGGCCCTGCACCAGGTGAGTGCTCCTCACCCACCGTGACCAGCTTCAGGCGAGGGGACCTTCAGTGTCCCCGAAGGCTCTCTGTGAGCAGGGGGATCCCTCACCGCTATCTCCACCTTATTCAGAGGCAGACCCTCACCATCCCCAGACCCCTGATGGGCAGGGGGACCCTTGACCTGTTTCCTCCATCAGCTGTGTCCCCTCACCATCACCTCAGGCCGCTCTCCTGGCAGACACACACCCCCTGCGTGGGACACGGGCAGCTCACCGTCTGCTCCGGGGGCGAGGGACCCCTCGCCGTCCCCTCCTGGAAGGAGCCCCCGCTCCGCCCAGCCCCGCGCCCCCTCCCCGGCACCGAGGGTCCCTGTCCGCCCCCCGGGGCCGCTCCTGCCCTGCCGAGCGGCCCGGCCCGCCGCCCCCGGCACTCACTGCGGCGGGAGCTGCAGGGCCGGGCCGCCGCGGCGCTGGAAGGCGCCGTCCACGAAGACGCCGTTCTTGCCGAGGCAGCGCAGGTAGAAGTGCGGCTCCTGGAAGCTGAGCTGCAGGTGCCGCCGCGAGATGAAGCTGGAGTGCCCCATGTTGACGTCCACCGAGCCCTGCGAGGAGTTGCGGCCTATGGTGACGGCCGGCTGCCGCATGAGGAACTCGAACTCGCGGCCCTGCAGCCGCGCCAGCACCGGCCCGGTGCAGGCGGCGGGCGGCGCGGCCGCGCGGTTCGGGGGGATGGCTCCCGAGGACATCTGCCGGAACAGCGAGACCCGCTGCGGCACGCCGGCCCGCCCGGCCGGGGGCACGCCGGGGCCCGCCGCGGGCTGCGGGAGGGAGGCCAGCGACTCGCCCACCGTGGGGTGAGGCCTGGCGATCAGCGTGGAGATCTCGTGGGGCAGCGAGGGCTGCGAGGCGGAGAGCGGCCGCACCTCCCGCGTCAGGTTGGTGTTGTGGAGGGCCTGGGTGCTCTTGTGCACCTCGTTCTTCTGCGCGGCTCCCGGCGGCTGCTGCGCTGCCTGCGGCTGCTGCTGCTGCTGCTGTTGCTGCTGCTGCATGAGGGAGAGCTGCGAGGCGGTCGGCGAGGCGTACTGGAAAGTTCGGCCGGCCAGCGGGCTCTGTACCGGCGGGCTGCAGACGGCTGTGGTGTAGGAGCAGGGCGACAGGATGACGGCCTGCTGGGGCGGCTGCGTGCTGGGCGAGGGCGAGTGCAGGTTGGTGTGCGAGAGGCTGCTGGTGCTGTACACGGGCGGGGACTGCGTCCTGCCGCGCGACGAGGCCGCGGTGCTGGAGTTGAGGGCCGGCATCTGCTGCAGGCTCACCGGGGCGATGGTCTGCACCATCTCCCTGTCGTGCTTCACAATCTGCTTCAGGATCTCATTCTCCTGGTTGTTGAAAACGCCGGTATTGAGGTCCTTCTGGAACTTCTGCAGGAGGATCGAGTTCTTCTTCCCTTCAGAGAGAGGCAGAAGCGTTAGTGAGGGCGAAGCGCAGGGGCAGAGCCCCGCTCTAGCTGTGTGTTTCAGCACCCTTGGCTGAGGACTGTGCTGGGAAAGCGTCAGGAGGCGCCGGGTGGCTGAGCGGGCAGGGCCCGGCCGCCAGCCCGGGGCTCAGGGGCTGTGCCCTATGGCTCTGCCGCAGCTCCCCACAGCCGTGTCCGCACAGCCAGCCCGG
>JAOTQP010000870.1:58348835-58371588 GCA_026413545.1 Cichladusa arquata | reverse complement strand
TTCCTGAGATAAGAAATAATAAACAACCATGAAAACCTCTAAGAACAGCCTCCTGCAGTCTCTCATCGGCAGGCATCAGAAAGAACTGGGTTCCAGACCACCTTTATGTCCTCCTGAAGTGATCTCAAGTCTAAGGAGACACCTTGGGCAGTGACAGCTGGAGATGATGGGGCGTGTTGGGAAGGATCAGATGACTAAGCCCCATAGAGCACATACAAGCAGATGGCACATCTGCAAAGTAGCTGACAGTGGGTGGTAGAAACTCAAATTTCAGTCAGTTTGTAGAGGTGTTTTAATATCTAGTAATTTTCTTTAGAAAGTGCTTTGTGGCATTTCTTTCAGCCTTGTAATTTAGCAACCAGAGATGGTGATGTCGCTACATCCAGACACCTTTGGAGCACTTTCAGAGACGGTAACTCCACCACATCCCTGGGCACCTTACTGCGTCTGACCACTCTTTTAGTGAAAGTTTTTTACTAACTGTTACAACCTGAGGCCATTTCTTCTAGTCCTTTTGCTTAAGACATGGCAGAAGAGCCTGACCCCCACCTGGCTGGACCTTCCTGTCAGGGAGTTGTAGGGAGTGAGAAGGTCCCCCCTGAGACTCCTTTAGTCCAGGCTGAGCCCCTCCCCAGCTCTCTCAACTGCTTCTGGTACTCCAGAAAAAGGTAAGTGCTGTTTTCCCTAATGCTCTGGCCTTCCTGCTTCTGTACAGAGCAAATGAAACAGAGGGAATACTTAATTGCAGTAAAAGGAATAGTCTCAGGAAGACCTTCTCCTCTACAAACACAGCCACTTTTTTTATCCCAGAAGTTTTAGTGAGTTGAGGACTTGTGCTTCTGCCCTTCCTCTTGGCAGTTGGAAATTGCCAGCCTGTGTGAAGAGTGCAACAAAATCTTGTCATAGAGGGTGAAGAGGATTTGTTCTTATCTCAGGAAATAACCAAATATTCAGAAAGCTGTGGAATGCTGGGTGTGCCAGGCCTTTGTTTGCCCAGTAGGTGTCATCTATAGCATTAGGCAGTGATTAAAATTTGAAAAATAGAGGCTTTAGAACAAGAAGGGTTAGGACCAGCTTCTGATGGCACAGCTGCGTGTTTTCTGCTGTTCCTCAAGTGCTATAAAAACAACATGTGGCTTTTGAATATCTGTAAGTAATAGCTGCCTATGACTCCCATTTAAATATAAAATCTGGCATATTACACAGAGAATAATTAACAATAATTCAGGACTGTTGCAGTTCAGCAAAATGAGATTGCCAAGGACAAAACTATCATAGTTTCATATTGCAACTCATCAGCTTGACATCTGCATGAGAGCCTTCTAGCCTTGCTGTATTGAAACTCAAACATAGTTATGCTCAGCATTGCTCAGCAACTTGGTTCTGTACCCTGTTTTGATAGGGGAGGAATGTGGCCACTGGGAATTAACAAAACCACAATATTTTGCCACCCTCTGACTGGTCAAAATACATATGCATTAATTTTAGTGCTCTTAAAAAAAAAAAAAAAAAAAAAGCGCAGCACCTGGCATTAAGGTATTAATGTTAATTAAAAGTTCCCTGGGATTAAGTACTGGTAAATCCTATAAAAGGGTTCTTTGCCATTTCCTCATGTCCTTTCTTAAAAATCCAGCCAATACTAAGTGGCATTTGTTCTGCAGGCTGTGTTGTGTAATGGGAATGGGAGTCTTGGACAGCTTTAGCACAGTTCCAGACCAGAGCCCTGTGGGTTGAAATCCTGAGTTCATGGAAGTCAGCTTTGCTCAAAATGTCCCCAGAGGTAGGTAGGGGCTCCCACATAAATTCTCCCACTCCTCCTAGGCTGGGATACAGCAGGAATTTGCCAGCTGTAGTTGTCAGAACACAGTTGTCTCTGACCCTTTTACTTTTACAAAGTACAAGCCACAAGCATCCCTTCAGCTAATTTGCATGTCTGTGGACACTTGAGATGATAGTTACAACCAGACTCCCTCTTTCAGTATTGGTCACATGCTAAACACCTGATCTTCCACGTAGTGCTTTGAAAACTACCATTTCCTAGTGGTTTATTGTCCCTCTCCTTAGTAAATGAAGAACAAAATGGTTCTCTCTCATGTCAGGCACCCTTTTTCTTTAAAGAACAGATCGCACCTGTTATCCCAGTGTGGGTCATTTGATGCTACTTAAGAAAACCAGAAGCTCTGGTGCTGCAGGGGACACAGTGATGGGGGCTGGGGGCTCCTGCTCCCCTTTGCCTTCCTGCCTCTCCAGCAGGCAGTCTGGGCAGAAACAGGGAGGGCCTTACCCCCACCCCAGCTTTTCCCTACAAGGCTGCTGATCATGGGATGTGGACTCTCCCAAACTAAAGCACCTGGGTACAAATCGCTAGTGATGAGACCCCAGCTCCGTTCCCCAGCCCTAGAGGAACTGGAGAAATCCTCCATCTGTGGCAGAACCCCCCGATCTCAGTCCTGAGTGCCAGACTTAACTATGGCATTAAATCAGCTCACATGAATTATTCAGAAGGGTTTGGAGTGAAAATCATGTTAGAGAAATATATGTTTCAAATTTCCTGACTCTAAGAGGAGTCCTGGAGGTGTCCCCTGCAGTTACTTTGATAACAGTTTCTCTTTACAAATGATAATTGCATGATTCAAGCTTTTGTACAGTGTGGCCTTGTGAACTCTTCTCTCGTATCAAAGAACAATTTTCAGATCATTTCCATAGCAAAAAGAAAGTGATTATGGAGATAATCTGCTGAAAACACACATGCTGGATTTCATCTGAAAACAATAAAATGCAGTCATGAAACGGGAAATCAAGTGTTACCTAGCTGACAATATATAGAGAATAAATTGCCTAAGCATTTTAGTTTACTGAGCTGCTAGGAATTGAAAATTGGTCCCAAGATTAGTCTGATTATCAGGACACCTCTAGCAACACGCACTGAAAGGGAAAGGAAATACTTTCCTGCCCTGAATCTATGAAGAAGTGTAAGAAGATTGAACAACGTCATTAACCGAGGGGGCCCTTCGCAGTTCTTACAAAAAAACTTCCATAAATGAATATCACTTACATGCACGCAGATGATCTGTGCTGCAATCCTTGAGTGGCATTCATCACAGAATCTCCCAGAGCCTTATAAACTTTAATCCACCCATGAGGAGACTAATAATAGAAAAGCTTCCCATATTTTATTCACATGATCAATGTGTACTTAGGTAGCAAGTTGAACTTTTAATGGGATTCATGGTACAATCACACACCCCCCCTTTCATTTCCTGACTGGTTTGTATTCCCAGTTATGGAAAATGTAGGTTTGCCAACACTCACTTTTTGAGAGGCCATGGTGGTGTTGGATCATAGGGGAAGAAAGTGATAAACAGTTACTGCCAGCATCTGGAAGTTTTGATGTGAGAAATTCACATTCAGCCAAACCCTACTGGCTTGTAGTGTTCCTGTTCATACCCTGTTCACTTCTAAGAGGCTTTCAATTACAAAGAGAAGTCAGAAGAAAACATGTCCTGTTTTGAGCAGGAACAAGTGTGTAAATCATATATTCAATACACATGGCTGGAGTGTGAAAGGTGGTGTGCCTTTCCTGGTGGAGGTACCCATTTGCACAATCTGAAGAGTTCGATTTTTGTCTTTATCAATGCATATCCTGGAAAGCCATTTCAGTGTATGGAAGGTTGCAAAGGATTCCAGTGCTCTCCAGCATCATCTGAGAGTGATGGAAGATTGTAGTGAGATTGTAGTGTTCTCATGTTTCTTCCTAACTGTTGTCTTTAGTGCTAGGAGAGCTGTGGTAATTGCACACCATAGGACCATAGACCTATAGACCTGGCTGTTCCTCTCTAGAATACTTGGCAAATTAAAAAAAAAAACTAAAAAATTGTGGTTGAAAAATGATTTCTGCTCCCCTTAATTAATGGGACAATAAAAAGCAACTGTAAAACACACCAAACTGCATCATCTTTAGTGTCTGAACCAGATTTCTGCAGCAAGTCATGGAAGAGTCTTTGGATGGGTGGATATTTGACACTTCACCCAAGAATTTCTTCATCCAAAGGTCTAAAAATAGTAGTGGCTATAGTAAGGAATTTATCTTGTATGTTTCAAAAGTGTCCAAAAAACATGTTCTTCCCCAATTCACCTGCTGGTATTGTCTCCTTTCTTTCCCCACATATTTCCCACCCCTTCAAAGCTGTGTCCTCTGTCTATTGCCAGCTGCATCCTTTTTCATCTGCAGCCTGTCAGCAGCCTATGCACACAATCGCCCTGGAATTTTATGGGACAGGAATGATCTAAGGATTTTGAGGCTATTTTGTAGCTGAATAAACTGAACTGAAACTGTGAGAGGTTTGGGGTTGCAGGTAAGTTTCAAATTACAGTGTCTGAGTGAGTGGAATTACCCAGACTGAGTTTCCCCGTTCTCTGAAGGAAAAAGATGGTCATGATTTTGATAACTTGATAGAGCTTCTATATCTCCATAACCCAACTCTTTTTGTGATGAAGGGGAATAGAAGCTAGATGATCTTTTTCTTTCCACATTTCCCAGTGCTCCCAGCCTTCTACAGCAGCATGTATCCTTTGAGAAACCTGCTCTACTGGTGCATGATGAAATGCAACCCCAGCTGATGTCTAGTAATGCTTATGCTGTATTCAATAACTATACCAAGAATAGACACAGAATCAGACACAGAATAGACACAGAATCACAACAGGCTGCATCACTCTCCACTCTGAGTACATGCACAGAGCTTGAGCAAGGCACAGGCTGGTATCTGTGGCTGTCTTGTTCTAGGTTAGGGGCTGTAGAGGGGTCCTTTTCCTTTCCCCCTTTCCCTCCCAGTACAGGAGCTCCTTCATGCTTACTGAGCTACCAAACACCAGCAGCCATGGGCCACCAAAAGTTTTCAGTCTCATCTGCATGGAGTACTTAATTCTGCTGCAGAGCAACAAACAAGATGTTGAACTATCACAAATGGCTTTAAAAAGGATTAGCAGGCCTACAGTCTGTTCTTATTCTCACATTCTGTTCAGAAGCTTGATTAAATTATTTGCTTATTCTTTGGCTTTTGGCTGATCTCTCAGCATTGCTACAGCAAAAGCCCTCCAGGGTCCAGAGTGCATGCTGCTAACCCTGATGGGTAAGTGGCCACAGCAAAAGGACAAAACAAACTTAGTCCATTGCAAAAAAGCATAAAATTCAGTAAGATAATATCACTGCCTTATGCACCTTATGCAAAAAGAGCTTTTACAAAATAATATAAATGAGAGGATGAAAATGAAGAGAGGCTTTGTAGAGCTCTGTCACAAGCCGTGACACTCAGCCTGGATAAACATCCTGTTCTCTCTGTGTCACAGTACCATAACTTCTCCATATAATTACCACTTGAAAATTAATAGGACTCTGCTCCCATCATGATGGCTGTATTTTCTATTTTCTATTTTCTGTAGTCATGGCATGTCCTGCATCCATGGCTGTCATTGCAGACTTGGCTGTGGAAGCACTATCTTGGTAGACAAGTTGTTTGAGGCTGCCTTAGAAACCAAGTGATTTCCCTATGGAAAATTGTACCATGGCACATGGAAGATGATAGATAGTGCAGAGATGGAGAAGTGGTTCCTCCTCCCTGCAAGAGTAGTGAAGGACACCAGTGAAGTGCAGGAAAGGATGATTCAGATAAGGAAACTAAAGCTCCCTGATTAGCACAGAATCACAGAATTGTTTACCTTGGAAAGGGCCTACAGCTGTTCCCCCAACACTGCCAAGGCACCACTAACCCATGACCCCAGGTGCGTCAAAGGGGACCCTACCCCTGCCCTGGACAGCCATGGTGATTTGGTGGCAGTGATTGCTTTCTAACTGGGCAGAGAAAAGCAAGTCTATGCCCTTTGCAGCATAGCAGAAGTCCAAGTCCTGAGCCACTGAAGGAGCACTGTAAAGCTCTTGTGATCTCCTCCAATGCACAGCTGGGTGCTCTGTACCCCTCCAGCTGTGCTGGCAGTTGGTGAACAGGTCAGGATGGTTCAAAGGGAGTCAACTTCATGTTCATTGTGAGCTTAAGGCAGCAGAGCCCTGGGGCTCTTGTAAGCACAAAGGGGAGCAGCACCCCAGTCTTTAGGTTAGCACTCATTTTCTGCGCTGTTTTCTTTGAAGAAGCACTGTGGGATCACTAGAATTATTAGGCCATAACACATGGGATGTTGCTTTCTTCTCTCCAAGAAGATTTAGAATACAATTTATTTTTCTAGGCTGTTAGCTGAGGTCAGTAACAAAGTCTTCCCAACCTGCTCCTTTGGGCTGGCACCGGGTGGCTCTGTCAGCATTGCTGCAAAAAAACAACTCATCTGACCTCTGCTGGCAGCCGAGGAATCATCCCTGCATTGCCCTATGCAACCTCACCTTCCAAAATGCAGGAGCACAATAGCCTATGCTGTGTCCCTGGCTCCTTGCACCTTTGATGGTAGAGAGTCCCTGTGGACCCAGCCCTTCTCCCAGCTGGCCCTTGCAATGCTATTTCCAATGAACTGATTACATGTGTCACTCATTAAGTGAGCTTTTGACTGAGGAAAGCAATTTGATGACCAGAGAGGTGATAAAGAAAACCAGGCAAAGCACCTCACATGAAAGCCCAGCAATCCCCATCTTCATCTGGAGAGAAGGGAGACTCACACAGGCTGAGCTCCATGGAGAGTTGTGCTCTCCCCATGACTTGGTGTGACTGGGAGCACAATTTATTTATAAACTTGGTAAACCCTCTCCTGCCTAATATAGAGCCCAATATGGAAGGTTTGTGTTAGTATTTTGCCACGGAAGTAAATGTTTGTGCTACCTGATAGTAATTCATCTTACCAGCATGCAGAAGCTTGGTGGCTTTTGTGCAGGGATTTATTTGCATTTACAATTGTACAGTACTGGAAAGCCTTACTCAGCTCTGCAGTGCTATTAAATTTCAGCATGTGGCTTTGCCACAGCAAAACCTGCTGCTACTATTACCTTGTTGGTCTCTGGTGTTGAAGGCAAATTTGTGGAGTAAATTCAAATTGGGAAGCTCTGAGTTGAGATCCCTGGAGGCAGTGACATCTGCCTGCCTGTCTTTGATAAGAATTTCTGAGAGTAAAGCACTTAGAGTGAAATTAAAAGCTCTGATCTGTTTTTTTGTTTCATCATTATTTCATGTTTGAGTCCTTTACATGTGTCTTTCAGTTCTTCATTAGGCTGTGATTTTTAGTTACTACTCCAGCACAGGGCAGACAACCGGCAGCCACCCAGCAGGTGGCTAGCACTGCCAGGACTCACTCCCTGGCTCCAGCCTCAGCCCACTTAAATGAAACAGGTGATAGACACACCCAGAGCAACATTACTTCAAAGAAAGTGACCCTCTGGCCCCAGCACACTGGGTAGCCTTGTCTGAAGCAGCACCGTGGCAGCCCCAAACACCCAGGGTGCACAGCAGAGGTGATGATAGAATCCCAGAATCATTTAGATTGGAAAATACCTGTAAGGTTGAGTCCAATGACTAACTTAGAAATGCCAAGTCCACAAGTGCTCCATTTACAAGTCTTTTAAATATTTTCAGAGATTATGTCCCCGGTATCCTGGGAGCAAAGCCTGACTCCCACCTAGCTGCACTCTCCTGTCTGGGAATTGTAGAGAGCAAGAAGGTTCCCCCGAGCCGCTTTTTTTTCCAGCCTCCTCTGTGTTCCAGACCCTTCCCTAGCACTGATTCCTTCTTTGGACATGCTCCAGCCCTTTAGGGTCTGTCTTGTCTTGAGGGGCTCAGGCCTGGCCACTGCACTCAGGGTGTGGCTTCAACCGTGCCCAGCACAAGGGTGTTCACTGCTCTAGTCCTACTGGACGCATTATTCCTGATCCAGGCCAGGTGTCCTCAGCTTCCTGCCCAGCTGGGCACACCTGGGCTCATGTGCAGCTGTTGCCAACCAGCAGCTTTACAGCCACTCTGCCAAGACTGTTTCACTGGATGACTGGTGTTAAATCAAATCTCAGCCCAGATGAATTTGAACAGCCTTCACTTAACTAGTTGTGTCTGTCTCTTCCACACAACATTGGCTGGATGAGGCTCCTGGAGCCCCTCAGCAGTGGGAGAGGGGAAGGGCAGCTGGGGCAGAAGCAACCAGCACAGGAGACCCCGGGACAAATGGGAAGATTAATATTGTGTGAAAAGTCCTTGAATTCAGCCTTTTCCATCAGCTTAAAACCTCCCAGAGCTCAGGAAGGTTAAATGCATGAGTCCCCGGATGAAGTGACACCCATCCATGTGGGTGGGATTTGGGATTTGTTTTTTTTTATTATTTTTTTTCAGTTGTGATGTAATGGAGAAAGGTAAGAAGAATGAAACACATAGCCAGTGGCTCAGCACATTTTTTTATGATGCAGTTTCAAACCACTAGAAAATTCCTTAGTTTTGCAAGTGCACATTAAACCATAACATAATATCTACACCAGAATTTCATTTTTCGCAATTCACTGCTTTGTGAATTTATTTCTGATGTCAGCCCTTCTTAATTCTCCTTGGAGTTTTACCTAGATAATATTTCCATGGCCAAGCAAAGGAGGAGTGGCCCCAAGATGCAGACGAAGACTGTTGGAAAGGTCGCGTGTGAAGGGATGCAAAAGCCCGTCAGGGTGAATGATGCATCATTTATTTTTCAGCAGCTTAAACCACAACCCTGGGTTTTCAACAACATGGAGTACATTGGCAGCAGGACCCTCATGCTGGGGAGAGATTGTAAAGATCTCCCAACTCCTTTGGTACCTTAGAGGTTGCCACGCTTGGCTGCAGAGGGAGGAAGGCTTGTTGCAGGCACTTGTCACGCTAATCTTGGAGTTTTGCTCACCTGTATGCAGGGACAGAAGGTCACTTCCTGAGCCTGTGTCTCTTGTTCTCCCTGCTGCTGCTGCAGCAAAGTACCCCAGTTTGGAAAATGAGAGGGGGAAAGGAAATGCAGTATTTAAAGAGATATTGGACTCACTCATTAAATTATTATTTAAATCCTCCTCCAATAGAAAATACTGAATCTGGTGTCACTCCGATTTTCAGGGCCTTGGCCATGGTTCTAGCTTGGGACCCTGTGCTTTGCTTAGATTTCCCTTCCGTGTCTCTGAGAGGGAGGTAAGTGAAGCATGTGGAGTTCCAGAGTTCAAGGAGTGAGCCAGAGCAGCCTCTCACTGAGCTGCCATCACAGCAGCACTCTTGCTTAGCAGGGTCAGCACAGTGGGGACAGGGCCACACACCAGCAGTGAAATGGTGCTGTTCCCATGTGGAGCCAACACAGCACCAGTGCTGGGATGATCAAAGTTTCTGCCTCAGCAATGGGGAGAATGTCAACTGCAACTGGACTGCCAGCCAGCTGTGTTTCTAGCATGAATATTGAGGGAGAAGGTGATTTATTGCAGCATTTTAAGCCCAAAGATGAAATGCAAAAGTGAATTAAAATTTCTGTGGTAAGAGCTCAATCAAAGGTTGGAGTGCAGTATTTCTGCTGCATTTAAACTGCAAAGAATCATCTGCAATTTGCCAGTGCAAATGCAAACAAGAACCTCAAACGGCAGTGGCATCTTCTTTTGTTCTTCCTTCTCCCTGGCTAGAATGCATTATAGCAAGCTTGTGTATGCTTTGTAGTATTTTTTCATGTCATGACAATTGAGTTTTTGTTCGCTTTTTTAAGGAAGGAAAAAAAATCCCAGCTCTTGCTTTAATGATCTTCACCATGGTGAACTTAAAAGTGGCTTACAGCAGGGGAGTCTGGCATTTTCTGTTTGCATCAGTCAGTTGCTAGTGATTGATCTCAGAAGCCAGGCTTCATTTTCTAAGCAAAATAGGCTGCAGTTGGAAAAACCTCATTAAAGTGAGTAGAGTTTTATCTGGTGTGGCTATTGCCACTCATTTCAGCATAATGACTTTATTTCCAACTACAGATGACATGCAGAACACAGTACATATCAGTTTATAATGCATTCTTCTTGAAGTTTAAGTGATCCTAACAGGCCACCAAACTACCAGAAAACTGCTTGGTATGTGGAATAAACTCCTGATCTAGCTGCTGTAGTTTGTGTTGCCATCCTTACACAGAAGTCAGCCATGAGAGAAGCTGCTTGCTGGGCTGACACTATTGTAAAATAATCTTGCAACATCTTGCAAAAATTGCTGCTGTGATTGTAAACTAAATACTAAAAAGATATTGAATGGTCTTGACTTCGCTTCCTGACTTTGGAGTGTTTAGGTCCTATTGGCTTCTCCCTCTAAAAAGTATGAAACTTCAAAACACCTGAGATCCTGACATAAAAATTGCTCATTCTGGCATCGCTCTGTATTACGTCCCAACAGAGAGAAGTGTTCCTTTTCCTCTCATTTCTGAGGGACAAGAGACAATGAAGAGGAAGAGTAGGTGAAATTACATTTGAAGAAGTGCAAACACAAAACTGACAGGCTTGGAGACAACACTCTTCATTCAAATGGCTATTTGCAGAGCAGATCCTCTGCAAGATAACTTATGGCATGGGAAAAAGTCCTGTGCACAGAAACCAGTTTGTCATGGTAAAATAAAGAGCCCTGAAGCTGTGAAGTCTGACGTAGCTGTAAAATTTACTTTCACCTGGGAGGTGAAGCTGGGAACCTTGCAGCTCCTGATTCTTTTCAAAGACAATGCCTGTACCCCAGCAAGGAACACAGAGGCTACCATGACTCCTTCAAACCTCCACCAAAACCTCAATTTAAAATACTATCAAAGATTAAAGGCTGCACTCTCTTGCAACTGCATTAATTATTAAGGCAGCATGCAGAGCTCTGTAAATGGCTCCTGTCTGTTAGCACAGCACTGAGTTTAAAGGTTAAGGTGGTGGCAGACAGATGATGATGATGATGGTGATGATGATGATGATGACAATGACTTATGATTTGGAGATTTTTCTGGCATGGGGGAGAGTAGTCTTCTAATACTGGAAGCAATCTTAGTAAAAATCAGCCTGCTTTCCATGTAGCAGGGGCTGGGAGGGAGGAGGGTGCAGCTGAGCTGTAGGGGAAGCAGGACTGCAGTGCTGAGCTCCCTTCCCTAGTGCAGCCAGAAATCAAACAGTAATACTTCCAGGAGGTGAAGATAAGGCAACACACTCCCAGACAAAAAAAATACCCTTTTCCCTACCCCTGACAAGAAAACCCCAACCCTGTTTCTGCTCTGCATAACACTAGTCATTGTGGCAGGCTTTATGCAGCTGTAATAGTGTTTTGCTTTAATTTGATTAATTTTATTGAGAAGAAGTTCCATCCCTTCCACAAGCCAGAAAACAGCCAGCCCCCGCAAGGGCCCTCTCTCCCTATTTCTTTACTACAGTTATAAAGTGATTTATAAATTACAAAATAGAGTCACCACACATTTGAAGAGCACCTGAGAGTGCAGGTATGGAAGCAAAGCCCAGGGGTCTGGCGGATTGGCAATTATTCCAAGAGGTGGGAAGCTAAGCAAGGGACTGGACCTGATAGAAAGCAAGGAGAAAGCATTGTACTCATTCTTGCAGCACTTAAGTTTGAAAATGGAACACAGTGGCTGAGAAATCAGCACCAGTCACTTCCTCCCTCCCAGAGAGAGTCTGGCTAGGGATGGGGGCCCTCAAAAGGGACAGGGCAGGCCATGCTGTGACCCTCAGCAGCAGAGACCACCACAACAATGCCAGGAAATTGTCAGTCAAGTTTAATGCATCATAAAGAAGTAAAACTACATTGGCATATTTAAGACAAACACTTTTTTTTTTTTTCTATGCACACTATCCACTGGACAGCCCCCTTTTCAAAATAACTACTTTTAACAGTTGAAGACAGTTTTTCAGAAATTCTCCACATATTAAACCTTCCACACTTTTCCTTTTTTTTTTCATTTGTCTGAGAAGAAAAAAAAACGCCATGAAACCTGAAAACATCTACATTGCAAGCCACTCGGAATGCATAATTGCATACATTAACCAATGTATAACAACTGTGTTTTACCTAGTTCACTTTGTTCATCAATAAAAGAATATAAAAATCTTGTTCAATCGAGTGTTGTGTATTAAAATAGATTTGTATAGTACTGCACAGTTTCTCCCGGAGTTGTGAAAATGGTTGAAGGGACTATGTGTTGCCTAGTGATGGGCAACAAAAAAAGCCAGTCCCTCATGTGTTTATTTTTTAAAATTAAAAACAAAAAAGACTATTCGGCACCATGTGATATGCTGATGTGAGAAACTAGCCTCGTGTCCTGCTCTGGTGGCTTTCTATAAGTACCTGTCGTGCTAATTGATGGAGAACTCATAAGGACAAAGACAATGGCACTGGGGACTGTGAGTTGAGAAACCCGGGGTGTCCATCACCACCTTCCCAGGCAGCTGCAGGAGAGCAGGCAGGACCTTGCAGAATCAGGAAGACCAGCTAGTAAAACAAGCAAGTGCACTGGGATTTTCTCAGGCTAATGCTAAACACTTCCCAAATACGCTAAAATTCAACAAAATGTTAAAAAGGAATCAAGTTGCCATAAACAAAATCCTCCCAAACCCTTTTAATTTTCCATGCCCTGGCCCTCCCCCAGAAGTCTTGAGTTTGAGTCTCCAGTTTGAGAAACAACCCCTTGAGGCAGCTTTTTTTTCCTGCACCATTTCAGCAGATATTTCTACAAAAAAACCCCAACCAAACAAACAAAAAAAACCCAAAAAAACCAAAATAAAAATAATGTTACATATCTTTAACAATAAAAATGCAGTACAAAAATGTTAAGTTATTTTTTGGCATATTATCTGTACTGACAAGAAACAAAAACCAGAATATTTATTTGCTTCTTTCTTTAAAAAAGAATCCAAAATTAACAAAAAGACAGAAAACCACAAAATAATATATTTAAAAAATGAAACCCAAACTGTCAGGGATATCCACTGTTATGGTTGATGCTAAACCTTGCACAAAAACTCCATGAGAAAAATATACTGATAGCAAAATAAGTAAAAAGGACCTGCAAAAGGAGTTTTACAGTCGTATTTTTAAAATATTTTGGAACGCATATACAGAAGCATCAGCATGAAAATACTTCAATATTTTACTAGAAATGCTAACTTCATACAGTTTCTTTATTTAAATATTTGCAATTCTCAAGTCTAATAATATGGAAAAGAAAGATCTTTTGTTTCCAAGGCTCTGTGAGTGTCCGTGATGCTGTGCTGGTCACAATGACCCCATCTCCAGGTCACCTGAATCAATGGAGCCAAACTCGTTCCTCTGAAAACAATCCGTGTCAAGTGCTAAGTAGCTCAGTTTCTGGTTATCTCACCAATTCCCCCCCACACACATAGCTTTCAGCCCAACTACATCTCTAATACCTCACTAACTCCTCTCCCCTTAGAACAGAAAGCCTGTCTGCTGCCACAAAAGGCTATCCTGTTTCCTATCAGCCATGCTTTTCCTGTTCATCCTTAGTCATAAATACATTAAGGCCAACATAACAAAACAAAATGTCATAAGCACTGAAGGTCTTGGCAAATACGAAACTGCAGCACAACCCACTCTGTGGGAACCTGCTGCCACAGTGACCTACAAACTGGGCTGACTGGTCTGCAAGTCTCTAAGTGTATCAAAACTGAGATTGCTCCTTCTGTCATTTGTTCCAGTTTCATCTCTCCTCTGCTCACGTGCACAAAGTTTCTCGTTGCCCCTTCCTTAGACCACGCATGGCTGACTCCTGTCAGTTGTTACCCTGGGATGGCTGCAAGGCTTTGTGCATGGCAGCAGAGGCAGCAGAGGGTTTGATCCAGGGGATGGATAGCAGGGAGGTGGTGGTGGTGGTTGTCATGGTAACCTGAATCATCTGCTCATTTTGTATCAGTCTAATGAGGGTTTTGAGACGTTCCAGTGATGACTGAGTCCCTTTCTGCTGGGCCATCAGGCTGGTTTTTAGCTCTAAGCATTTCTGTCAAATAAAAGAAAGGGAAAGAGAAGGAAAGACTGAGAATACATTCAAAGTGGTGTCAAACATCTCTCCAAACATCCTTTGGTGCCTTGGGTGTGCAGTCTGCTCAAATGAAGTATGTTCTCCTTTGGGGAAAGCAAAACCACAGCTTAACAAATGGAGTAATCAGCAGAGCTACACATTGCAGCAGCTGTCTGAGGGAATAATATTCTTCCCAGGTGAAATGCATTTGGAGGATGTTTCTGACTCCATCCTCTAGATAGCCTGGCAGGCAGGAACACCTTCTGCACTCCACAGAGAGATGCCTGGCATGGGAGTGTAATAGCTGTGTTATTGAAGATACAGAAGGCACCACTCAGGTCTCTCACTCTTACCGAAGGACCCTGATAAATGCTTGGTGGGTGAACCTCACCAGGATACATTTCATATGTGCCACACATTTCAGGGAATAGGTACTGTGAAGATGCATTAATCTCACTGAACATGATATCAACATTTTTCTGGCAGAAAATTTTGCTCCAAGACACAGCTGTTACACCAGAGCACTCACAAGGAAGCTTTCATCCCTCAGGGTGACCAAACTGCATCTTTTGAAATAAAAACCTCCATGCAAATGGACACAAGAGCAGGAGCTAAACTAAGGCATCCCAAATCCTCCATTTCTCCAAGAAGAGATGGGAAGAATCAGTAATTTTCCTTTCCCTTCCCAACCGTGGACTGCTGCATCCAGCACCCCATGATTTTGTGAGGGACAGACCCACACCCTGAGTCTGTCTGTAAGGTGAAAGGGGACAGTGGCCTCTAATACCTGAAAGCTATTTTCTTCCTCCCAGTGTGCTCAGGATTCTGACCAAACCGATTACCTGTCTGCAGATTGCTCCTCTTTGGCTATAGTACAGACTGCCCAGGGGTGGGGATTCTCCACTCCTGGGGAATTGGGAAATGCTCACTTGAAAATCAACTTGTTTGCAAAGCAACTGTGTGAAGCTGCTCAGAGATTGGTTTAGAGAGATGAAATTTCAGATGAAAGATAAATTATGTCCTGTTTTTTACCATTGCAGCTGTGGGGTGTATGAGAATGTTCTTTTTCATATAAATCTCTGTTAAAATGTCAGAATGAAATTGCTCTGTGCTGGGACACCTTTAATTTATTTTCTCCTTTCAAGTGGATCCATTTCCAATAAATGCAATCATTGGCTGATATTACCATTTAAATAACTGTTGCCTACTGAAATAACCTGATTCTGCTTAGGTAGAAATCTTAGTGATTTTGACAGCCATGACACACACCTGATAGCTGACAGCTTTTCTTTCCAAATTCCTCATCCTACTGCACTCTCCTACCTTCTACATGCATGTGTGGTTCCATTAGTGCTATGCACATGGTCAGGGAATATACAGTGATGTCTTTTAATAAGTTATTGCTTTTCCTTCCACTCTGTTTTACATGATAAATATTTTAACGTGCCTCCTCTGGATAACTGCAATGGTAAAACAAGCAGTGACCAGTTACTCCTGCAGCTGCCACTTTGATTTTTCTTTCAAGGTAAGGAAGTGTCAAATATATATTGAGGCTGCCATGCAAACTAACAGCTACCTCTCAGGAGGAAGGTAGCCCCAGATAGTTCCTTCAGCCACGAAGGGTAAGAATTAGGCTTTGAATTCAGCCCATTCAGCCAGAGACTGCTCCTCATAGCACAACATGTATGGAAAATACCTCCAGACAACATTGAGCTTTGAAATTACTTTGGAGAGACAAAATAGTCCATGTCCAGTCATGAAGAGATGCTACAACATTCCAGTAAAAATGGTTATTTCTACTTAATATCAAAAGGTTTGAGCTAATGGATAAGCAGCTACCACTGGAGTACATGCTTGAAACTGAACTTTTCACCTAGAGGATGAAAGTGCCTTGAAGTCATTGTGTAGCTCAGAGCTATAGATGCAACTACAAGGAAGGCAGCCATGGCTATTTGTGGAGGTTTGTGTGTGTTTTGCCACAGGAATTCAAGTGATTTCTCCTCCTCAGCCTGCCAGAGTGGCTTGCTTTTATGCATAAAGAAAATGCACTTGCACTTCCTCAGAGAGAAACACATTCACACTTCAAAATCTATTGCTTGGGAGCTTGAATCATTTTCTAACCACAAAGTATCATTTTTCTAGGCTTAAATTCTTTATAAACATCTCTTCAGGAGACTCTGTGTCCCCATCAGGTGTCCTACCTTCACTGCACTGTTGAGAAGTCGATCTTTTTCTTCTAACTGTCTATGCTCACTCTTCAGCTCACTGCTTCTCTTTAATAACTTTCGCTTCTCTTCTTCTTTGACTGTGGAACAATAAGATTAAGGATGCAGAGGTTAAGAAAAGGATGTACTGTGTGCTTGAGGACAGAAGGCAGAAGCAGGTATTTTGCATAGTGAGTTTAAGGTTTCATTAGCCTTTTGTCAGCAGGTACAGCCAAAGAAATCTGGAGTTTCTGCTTGCAGGCATTTTTTCACTAAAACGGTGCTCAGGCATTGGAAGGGGCTACCTAGGAAGGTGGTGGAGTCCTCATCCCTGGAGGTGTCCATGGAACAACTGGACATGGCACTCAGTGCTCTAGGCTGGTTGACAAGGTGGGATCAATTACAGGTTGGACTCAATGAACTTAGAGGTCTTTTCCAACCTAAATGGTTCTGGGATTCTGTGCATGTTCTGGGATTCTATGTCAATGGTTAGCACACATGAGGACAATCCAAAAGGTACAGTGCACCTTTAAGGTGAATTAAAATTCATCCTTAGACCAGATGTGATCCTGGAGGTCTCCAAGAAAGAGGTGAATGGTATTTAGGAAGAGGCCATCCCCTTGGAATGGAAATAGTCAGTGACCCTGGCAGAAAAGCACAATTATAACTGTGCCAGACCTCCAAATATGATCTAACGCCCCAAACAGCCTATTGTAACAGTGCAACAGGGAATTAAAAAAGAATAATGCTCAATGCACAGTTGTCACACAGCACGTGGCTCAAGCGGCTGCCATAGGACACTGAAGCAATTAGAAGCTGATATTGCTGTGGTGCCTGGGACACTAGTCTGGCATTGTGCTACACACCCAATGACATGGCTCTGCTTATCCTGTCTCTGCCTCACAATGATTCTGCCTCAAAATCCTGTTTTCAGCACTGTTCCAGGGAAGGCACCACTTTGATGACAGCTTCCTCCAGAGAGTGAAGTTCCTGAGAGATCACTCTCAACTTCCTTAGAGAGAGAAGATGGCAAAGGAGCAGACCAAGGGAAAGGGGAGAGAGAAAGTCTGCTCTCCCCAGTCACTTATGGCCCTATGACCTACACCATCAGACCTGGCAGCATTGTAACACTACTTTGATATTTCAGCTAAGGACTCAAATGGCACTGCCTACCACGAACAGGGAATCCCTTGTCATTGACTGAGTTAATCCCTACCTGTTTTATGAGTAACATAGGAGTGAACAATAGCCAGAGTTCCAGTCCATGGCACATTGTCATCTTTCTTTAACACCTATAAGCCCAGGAAACAATAAATGGTTAGGATTCCAAAAAACCACATATTAATATTTGCTCCAGCCTTGCAGTTTGGCAGGGTCTTGGGTCCTCGTCTCAGAACATAAAAGTGATCTTAAGGCTAAGCACAAGGAACTCTATGGCATAGAATCTACACTTTAGTGACACTCTAGTGTTTTAGTAATTTTTTTCTTACTTGTGCAATCAGCATTATTCACAACAGCTAGACAGTTTAGCATATGTCACATAACTGTGATAAACAGTTGTTTGTAACAAATGTGACTTAAAGAAAAGGAAGTTTTCTCCTCACACCTTTCAGATCCACTGGTGAACAGTGTCTTCTGACACTGCCTCCCTCATCTCTAAGATTTACATTCTTTGTCTGGCTACATGCTAGTGGTGTTACTGTACAGAAAGGAGCTGAAGGAACTGAAGAGACATTTTAAGAGGACAATTCTTAGCAATTACAGGCAAGCTACAGCACTCCACAAATGTTCTAACTCTAGGATGGTGAGAAATACCAGAAATAACACTGCGAAGTGCACTGAAGTGCACTCTCAGTACTTCTTTATCTAATGTAGTCCACTGAGCTACAACCATAGGTTAGATTTGTTTAGGGGTACACAAATTCGAGGTGTCTCCCATTTTCCCTTCCTGGTACACCATGCTCCACGCAGCTTACCTTCTGTTGGCACTTTGGGCAGACCCAGAGCCCTTTGGGTGCAGTTTTGAGGGGTGGGTCCAAGCAGTTGAGGTGATATGCTCTGGGACATGTGCCACAGGGCTGCAAGTTAACTCCACACTTGCAAGCAGTGCAGTGTTCATCATGATGAATCTCGTTCTGCAAGAGAAGGGTGCCCTGGGTAAAGTCAATCCATTGAGAACTTCTCTCTATACAGCATTCAAAGCCTCTACTGCAGCAGACAGGCTCCTTCAAACACGAAATCTAATTGTCAAAAGGACCCTGACAGACACAGAAGACAGAAATAATAGATATATGATAGCAAGCAATACAAACAACAAATGAGCCAGAAGCAAGTTTCATAAATTGAAACAGAAACATAAAACCCAACTAATCAAACACAGGAGAGAGTTGACGAATATAGCCAGATTGTGACATAGGAATTATTTTACTTTTTTCTTTGCCAGTGTGTTACTACAACACACGTATCCCCATGCATGGCTCTGTCCTGGATCAGAGTTAATGTGGGGATCATTTGTCCTTCATGCCCAAAGCAGAAGGAAGCAAGCAAGAAAAGGGTTCTGGGGAAGAAGCACAGTTCCATGTTTCATGCCTATTGCCTCAAAAGCAGCTGGGGAAACGGGAGGCTGGAGCAGAGCCTTGGGCTATATACCCTCTTTTGTGAACTCCTCTGGACTCTTTCTCCCTGACACTAATTGTTCTCCGCTCAGACTTGCTCTGACAACCTTTCTCCAACAAGACTGATTAGGGCTTTGTCTGAAGCAATACATAACATGAACTAAGACTCATCAACAAAGTTACAATGTCATGTAGTAGATGGTTATGCTAATCTGGTGGCAACATTAATTACTCTTTTTAATAGAGGAGACACTGATTTTGAAATTCTCATGCCTTGTGAATCATTACAAAAAATAAAAAATTTCCTACTGGCTTTGCAGGAAGTAGAACAGTAATTTTATATTTTTTAATTCCACAACCAAGTTTTCATTTTTAGGAACAGCAATTAAAAATTACTATTAAATTACTATTAGTAATTAAATTTCATGGCAGTTTTAGGCAGGCTCGAATTCTAAACCAGTCCGGTCAAAAAATCACTCTCCAAAATATTACTCTTTATAAACTATGTGCTCAAAGGATCTTAATTTTAACCACAATGTAAAGAGATTTAATCTTTACAAACTAGAGTGGTTACTCATTTTTCTTATAAAATCTTCATTAAACTCATAAATCGGCACTAGCAATTTTTCAATCAGTGGAATCAACAAAGGGACTAAATATGTCTTGCATGTGAAAGCCCAGGAGTTCATCTCTTTGAAATTCTAGCTTAAGGACTCAAAGATTTATTTAAGTGGGAGAAGAGAATACTGCAATTAGGTACCTTGAGAGTGACTACAATAATCAGAAGCAAGCACTAAATACATAGTGATGAGAAAGATACCTGCTAATACACAAACTTTGCCACACATACCTTCCAGAATGGATCCTCATTTGCTAGCATGTAAAAGAAGGGCAGAAAACAGATTAGTGGAAAATATATTGCTGCAGTAGTAGCTAGTTCTCAGCTTCGGGAGTAATTTTAATCAAGATGTGGCGTGGGAGATCAGGACATTGCCAAAATTAATGCAGGCAAGAAAGAATATAAGAGCAAGCAGTGGAATTAGCATTTGAGATTTAAAAATGTACATTGCAGGAATCCCATGTCCAAAAGTCTGATGCTAAAATGTCATAGTATTTGACATTTTCAGAAATTTTCATGCAGAGGATCTCTCCACATGCCAGTAGTCAAAAAGTCTTCCTAAGGGATGTCAGCATGCTGGGCGTTGAAAACGCTGGCCCTGAACCAGCAATGTACTTAACGTGGAGTATGAAATGGGTGCCTCCAACTAATTTTTAAACACAGATTTGAATGTTGAGCTGATTCCCGGACAAAATGGTCAGCTCCTGTGGGAGTGAGCCTGATGGTATCCTCAACTCCTTCTCATTAAACCCAGAACACCAGTGACCTTTGGATGAACCCAGTCTGTAGTGATTGTATTCACAACCTGATATGAACAAGAACCAACAGAGCTCTCTGGAAAGCAGGCCAAGCCTTCCATTAAAAAATAAATTAAAAACTGTGGAATTCAACACACTTTTGTCCAAAAATAAAAAGCCAGAAAAAATCAAGAGCTTTATGGAAACTCCACAGTGTGTTGCAATTTTTGCTGCTGATTTACAGAATCACAGAATATCCTAAGCTGGAAGGTACCCATCAGGATCATTGAGTCCAGCTCCTGGCCCTGCACAGACCCCCCAACAATCCCACCCTGTGCATCCCTGAGAGCGTTGTCCAAACACTCCTGGAGCTCTGGCAGCCTTGGGGCTGTGACCATTCCCTGGGGAGCCTGTTCAGTGCCTGACACCCTCTGGGGGAAGAACCTTTCCCTGATATCCAGTCTGACCTTCCTATGACCCAGCTCCAGCCATTCCCAGGTCCTGTCCCTGTCACACAGAGCAGAGATCAGAGCTGTCCCTCCTCTTCCCCTCATGAGGAAGCTGCAGGACTGCTGTGAGCTCTGACTTCAGTCTGCTCCAGGCTGAACAGACCAAGTGGCATCAGCCACTCCTCATGTGGCTTCCCCTCCAGACCCTTCACCATCTTTCTACTCACAGGAGAAAAGCTAAAGAGCAGAACTGGTTGGCCAGAACAGAGGTGGAAATGGCAAGACAATGGTTTCCTCACTGAAGTGAAAAAAGAGCATCAACAAGCAGGAAAGCTCAAGGACAAAGTCTAAGGGCAGCTCCTTCCTGGCACATCTGTGACACAGGGCTGGCTGAATGGATGAAGCTCCCACCTCAGTCAATATTTTTTCTTCCTCCTGAGATTAAGGGGATCTTCACCTCCACAAGGGGAAACGATTTGAGAGAGGTAAGAGAGGAAATGTGAAGTTTTGTTCTGTCTGTCAGAACAGTGTGTGCAATAGGAAATCATTCTGCTCATCTCTTCAGGCCACCAGGACCAACTGCTCTGACCCACACCCAACAGTGCTGCTCCCCAAACTCCCTGCCAGGAGGGTGTGGCCAGGTGGGGGTCAGCCTCTTCTGCAAGGGAACAAGGGACAGGACGACAGGAAAGGGCCTGAAGTCACATCAGGGAAGGTTCAGGTTGGATATTTGGAGGAAAAAAATTTACCACAAGAGCAGTTAAGCATTAGAACAGACTGCCTAAGGAAGTGCTGGAGTCACCAGCCCTGGAACTATTCAAAGAATGAGTGGACACAGCACTTCATGATATGGTTTACTGGGCATTGTGATACTCCACTGAAGGCTGGACTTGATTATCTTGGAGGTATTTTCCAACCTTAATGATTCTGTGAGCAGCAGTTGTTGAAGACCATGCATCACTGCTTATTTCTGCAACAAACCACAGAATCCCAGACTGATGTGGGTTGGAAAGGATCCTAAGATCACCTCATTCCAACCCTCCTGCCAGAGGGACAGGAACACCTTCCACCAGAGCAGGTGTCTCAATTCAGATAATCTAACTGAGCTGCAGCAGAGCTGGTTCAAGGCTTTCCCCAACATTAGATGCAATGCACCATTCCAATGATTCCAGGGAGCTCAGGGCAGTGAGGAATGACCACAAATTCCAGGAAGGAGGAAGGTCAGCAAAGAGCTGGAGAGGGAGAAAGGACTGGACAAGGTGAGCAGCCATTCCAGGTTGAAGGGAAGAGCAATGAACAGAATTTGGTGGGTTTTTTAAAGGGTGTGAATTTGCTCTCTGCCTCCTGACCAGCTCCTGGAGGGATGTGGTATCTCCTGCACCATTCTATCCCACTCCTAGGACTTCCTTCTCTCTCCTCAGTCCCACAGAGAAAAAAAACCTCCCAAGACTCACAGTTCCTCTCCTAGCTCTCCTTCCTACCCACAAGCCCCAAGTATTTAATAGTAAAATCACCAGAATTTGGTGTTTTGTAGGTAAGCATGCAGTACGGCAAACAATCTGGAGACACAATAAATATGTGAAGGTCTTACAATTTCTCATCTTTTTCCTCTCTTTTGGTTATTTTGCCCCCAGTACTTTCCTAACTACAGGTCTTGTCAGTCTTTTGCTGGCCTAGAAAAGTCAGGCACTTCTAGCTTCCACTAGCAAAGCACTTTCCATCCACCATTCTTGATCATTCTTCTTGATCTTCTTCTGTGCATCCTGCCTGACCAAATTTAGGTCACCAACAATGCACACAGCATTCCAGATGAGGCCTTGCAGAATTAACATTTCCCAGGTGTTACTGAACGTGCTTGCCCTGAGGTTTTCCAAGACTTGCACCTGGATTTTTATGGCTGTATTACTCTGGTGGCTCAGTTAGTGGCACTGGCACCCTGGCTGAGTGAAGGACAGGGAGCTGCTGGAGCCAGGGGACACCAAGGGATCAGAGGGATGGAGCAGCTTTGCTGGGAGGAAAGGCTGAGGGAACTGGGATTGTTCAGTCTGGAGAGGAGAAGCTTTGGGGTGACCTCACTGTGGCCTTCCAGTGCCTGCAGGGAGCCACAGGAAAGATGGAGAGAGACTCTTGACAAGGGCCTGGAGTGACAGGACAAGGGGCAATGGCTTCACAC